>WNWK01000193.1:140000-335000 GCA_009830355.1 Cherax destructor | reverse complement strand
TGGAGGGTATGTTGGAGTGTTTTTAATTAGTCTTTGTTTCACTGTCCCAGTGTTTTTGAAAGCAAGGTTTATATTGATTTTTGTAATGCCTCACGCAGCCAAACCAGGTTCTCATTGTATGGTAAAACTTGGACATTTTTCCTGGCCATCACTTCCTCAGGTTCAGTCTTGTAGAAAGTCTTTCTTGCTGACATTACTGCCTTCTCCACAAAGTCCCTATGATATCTCAGTTTTGTGGCTATGTTGAATATCTTGCTGACTGTAGATACTCTGGACTGCAGCTGCGCAAGGCTCTTAAGAACATTGTGAGGAACACACTCCTTTTTACCCTGGTGTCGTGGTTGTAATAGTAGTGAATGTATGACGACACATTGGTGGACGTACTATAAACTGTAAATTTGAATTTTCTATCGACACGATGGATTAAAAATAGGAACGGCAAAGTGTTGTTTATTTCATGTTCTGTGGTGAACTTAATGGAAGGTACTAGACCACTGAGCCTGGGTAGGAACTCATCAATGTGATCTCTAGGCCACAGGCAAAGAACATCATCTACTTATCTGAAACAACTAGCTTTATCTGGGAGAATGTCTTTAAGAAGTCTGGTCTCATAGAATTACATATACAAGTTGCTGAGTAAAGGGCTAAGGGGATTTCCCATTGCCATGCCTTGTTTTTTAGCATAGTATTTCCCTTCAAACACGATCATACAATCAGTAACACAAAATTTTATCAATTCAATTATTATTTTCGTGGGGTAGGACATAGGGAATTTTTCTAGTTCCTCTTCAAGGTACGAAAGCAAGTCAGGGACAGGGACTTTAGTGAACAGAGCTGTGACATCAAAGCTCACTAAGGTAAGGTCAACATTATTTTTAATACGTGATCCGAGATCTTACCGACCATGGGAGTTAGAAGTTTAACCAGCCATTTAGATTTAGATTATATGTTGCTGAGCCTACTGTACTTATAATAGGACGGGCTGGGTACCCTGGCTTATGAGTCTTGATTACCCCTAAAAGAATACCGTATAAAACTCACATTATGGGCTATACAAGCTCGATAGCTATTTAGTAGAGCCTATTGTACACAACCTTAAACAACAATGGTATACAAAATCACAGGATTGCTCATTATGCCAGGTGGTCTCATGATGGATTGGTGACGCTCGACCAGTGTCTACGCACCAAAACGCCATGCTACGTCAGTTGGTGTATGGTTATATAACTCGTTTAGCTGTGATTGTACCATACATTGACAGGTACACAAGGTTACCTGATAACATAGGTAGTGGGGTTAAAGGATATTAGAAGTAGAAATCTGGATCATAGAAATACTATAGGAATGGTATAGAAGAATCCCAAGTAAGACATATTAATCGATACTGAGAAGAATGATAAACAATATTTAGGAAAATATAAGGAGATACTTCTGAGTACCCCTGCGAACATTCGATTACCCCAGAACAGGACATTTAAACGGGCAAAGAACACATTTATTTCTTTTCTTTTATTAATTAAAAAGGTTACACAGAATAATAGCAATCCATATAAATAATATCCACTGTGATGATGGTAGTGCTGGGTGTGACACTGACCGTTGTCCCACATTCTGAGAGAGCCTGCAGCAGGTGACAGACCCGCACTGCGCTATTCTGAGAAAACTTCCCCTCACTCCTTCATTTGCAGCCTTGCAACATTGCATAGCTCCTGATGACGCACTGAGAAGTTTGAAAGTACTTGAGCTAAAGATTTCCACCCCATGGTTTGTCTTGCATATAATATATATATATATATATATATATATATATATATATATATATATATATATATATATAATGCAAATTATTGGACCCATAGCCTCGGAGAAGTGGATAAAAAGGCTTCGAGGAAGAATATTTGGATTTCTTCCTCTGAGGCACCCACACCACTGTATGTCCTTGGATCACGGTAAAACACCTAGCTCTGCTGGATGCGTGATTCTTGTAGGATTTGGTGGTCCTGTGGGTTAGAGCATCATATGGTTTTTGCTCACCATGAGGAGGGCCAAAACAACATGGGTTTGAGTCCTTGGCTAGTTGCAGTGTTGTTGCTATATATATACAGAGTAACAACCTGGTAACATGCAACAGTGTTGGAAGTCTGAAACCGATCAGAAGAACTATTCTCAAATTAATGCACAGACACTAAGAGTCCCGATTACTGTATTTTATAAAACTGATTAAATTTGGCCTACACAACCCAAAACTAATCTGACCTTTCGTTTTTGGGCAAGAAACACCAACGTTGAAAGTTTGACGCCAGTCAGAAGAGGCATTCTCTAGTTATCCCACAAAAACGTCGGAGGAGGAAATAAAAAGTTTGACAAGCACTTCCGGTCTTACTTTAAGGAGGATACTCAGTGACGGAAATAAGAAGAATATTGATTAGAGAAGACATGTGCGAAACTGATCAGATAAATGGCTGCTGGAACTCAACCTAAACAAATACAAGGTCATGAAGATTGAAGAAACGAAGAAGACAGGACATGGAGTACAGTTTAGGCTGTGAAACTTGTAAATACCTGTACATCTTGACTCCTCGAGATTTGTTTTTCAGAAATAGGCTGCCTCGCTCTTCCCCCTCCCCTACCTCACACCTCGGTCATCCAGCACCACCCCTCTAGTACACCTCCCCACCACCCCTCTAGTACACCTCCCCACCACCCCTATAGAACACCTCACCACCACCCCTCTAGTACACCTCCCAACCACCCCAATAGAACACCTCCCTACCACCCCTCTCTTACATCTCCCTCCCCCCCTCTCATACCTTCCTCATCCCCCTAAACCTCATATTCGACACATAGAATACTAGTACACCTTCCCCAACACCTCCACCTCAATCCCCACACACACTCAACTCCCACCTGCACCAAGCACACCTCCTCCCTCCACACCTCCCCCGTCCCTCGTCCCCACACCCCCCACCACCACCTCTCTCCCCCACACTCCTTCAAAATTGCAAACACCTCGCACGGGTTGCTAATGACCTGTCTGACACGAAGGTAATTTACCAGTAACTGAGAGCGTGGGGGTCCAGCGACCGCCCGTACTGTAGTGACACCACCATCACCACCACCAGTCACTACCACCATCACCACTACCAGTCACTACCACTATCACCATTACCAGTCACTACCACTATCACCACTACCAGTCACTACCACTATCACCATCACTACCACCAGTCACTACCACTATCACCATCACCACCACCAGTCATTACCACTATCACCATCACCATCACCACCACCACCACCAGTCACTACCACTATCACCATCACCACCACCAGTCCCTACCACTATCACCATCACTACCGCCAGTCACTACTACTATCACCATCACCACCACCAGTCACTACCACTATCACCATCACCACCACCAGTCCCTACCACTATCACCATCACTACCGCCAGTCACTACCACTATCACCATCACCACCACCACCAGTCACTACCACTATCACCATCACCACCACAAGTCACTACCACTATCACCATCACTACCGCCAGTCACTACCACTATCACCATCACCACCACCAGTCACTACCACTATCACAATCACCACCACAAGTCACTACCACTATCACCATCACTACCGCCAGTCACTACCACTATCACCATCACCACCACCACCAGTCACTACCACTATCACCATCACCACCACAAGTCACTACCACTATCACCATCACCACCACCAGTCACTACCACTATCACCATCACCACCACCAGTCACTACCACTATCACCATCACTACCGCCAGTCACTACCACTATCACCATCACCACCACCACCAGTCACTACCACTATCACCATCACCACCACAAGTCACTACCACTATCACCATTACCACCACCAGTCACTACCACTATCACCATCACCACCAACAGTCACTACCACTATCACCATCACCACCACCACCAGTCACTACCAATATCATTATCACCACCACAAGTCACTACCACTATCACCATCACCACCACCAGTCACTACCACTATCACCATCACCACCACCAGTCATTACCACTATCACCATCACCATCACCACCACCAGTCACTACCACTATCACCATCACCACCACCAGTCCCTACCACTATCACCATCACTACCGCCAGTCACTACTACTATCACCATCACCACCACCACCAGTTACTACCACTATTACCATCACCACCACAAGTCACTACCACTATCACCATCACCACCACCAGTCACTACCACTATCACCATCACTACCGCCAGTCACTACCACTATCACCACCAGTCACTACCACTATCACCATTACCACCACCAGTCACTACCACTATCACCATAACCACCACCAGTCACTACCACTATCACCACCACCACCAGTCACTACCACTATCACCATTACCACCACCAGTCACTACCACTATCACCATCACCACCACTAGTCCCTACCTCTATCACCATCACCACCACCAGTCACTACCACTATCACCACCACCACTACCAGTCACTACCACTATCCCCACCTCCACCACCAGTCACTACCACTATCACCATCACCACCACCAGTCACTACCACTATCACCACCACCACCAGTCACTACCGCTATCACCACCACCACCACCAGCCACTACCACTATCACCACCACCACCAGTCACTACCGCTATCACCACCACCACCACCAGTCACTACCACTATCACCACCACCACCAGTTACTACCACTGTCACCATCACCACCAGTCACTACCGCTCTCACCACCACCAGTCACTACCACTATCCCCACCACCACTAGTCACTACCACAACCACCACCACCACCACCACAAATCACTACCACTATCACCACCAATCACTACCACTATCACCACCACCACTACCACCAGTCACTACCACTATCACCACCACCAGTCACTACCACTATCATCATCACCAGTCACTACCACTATCATCATCACCAGTCACTACCACTATCACCATCACCACCACCAGTCACTAATACTATCACCACCACCAATCACTACCTCTATCACCATCACCACCACCAGACACTACCGCTATCACCACCACTATCACCACTACCATCACCACCACTACCGACCCAAAAATAGCAATGGCTCCATATATAGTACAAGCAAGCACCGTCTCTCAACCATCAAGGGAGGACAAACACTCCAGAAGGAGGAAGTCACAGCACTCTCTCTCTCACCTTCCTTCCTGGACGAGTCTCAACGTGTAGGCAGAGCAAGGAACATATGATCCCAAGAGAGATCACGAAAAAGAAGAACTATGGAACGCAAACAAACGAAAGCTTATAGAAGTGATAGCAAATGCTATATTCCCTGAGGGGAATAACGTAGTAAGAGGAGAGAGAGGGAGAAATGAAGAAGAGAAGTGAGAAGCTGTGCAGCAGAGATAAAAGAAATAAAGCAGTCTAGAAAATAAAATATAAAATTTATTAAACATTCCACCGTCAGACAGATGACTGAGACGACATTACGAAGAGAATACTTGAAGCAACAGTAGAAAGGGAATAACTGAAGCAACAGTAGAAATGGAATAACTGAAGCAACAGTAGAAAGGGAATAACTGAAGCAACAGTAGAAAGGGAATAACTGAAGCAACAGTAGAGAAAGCAACAGTAGAAAGGGAATAACTGAAGCAACAGTAGAGAAAGCAACAGTAGAAAGGAAATAACTGAAGCAACAGTAGAAAGGGAATAACTAAAGCAACAGTAGGAAGAGAATAACTAAAGCAACAGTAGGAAGAGAATAACTAAAGCAACGGCAGGAAGAGAAAAATTGAAGCATCAGTAGGAAGAGAATAACTGAGACAACAAAAGGAAGAGAATGGCTGGGCAGTGATGGGAAAGTCTGGATTAAGAAACACAAGTAACGAAGAGAATTAAGGTAAAAACCTGTACAAAGAACATATATTAACAGTGTTGCGCAACACATGTGTCTTCACACATTAACAGTGTTGCGCAACACATGTGTCTTCACACATTAACAGTGTTGCGCAACACATGTGTCTTCACACATTAACAGTGTTGCGCAACACACGTGTCTTCACACATTAACAGTGTTGCGCAACACATGTGTTCACACATTCAAACAGTGTTGCGCAACACATGTGTCTTCACACATTAACAGTGTTGCGCAACACATGTGTCTTCACACATTAACAGTGTTGCGCAACACATGTGTCTTCACACATTAACAGTGTTGCGCAACACATGTGTCTTCACACATTAACAGTGTTGCGCAACACATGTGTCTTCACACATTAACAGTGTTGCGCAACACATGTGTCTTCACACATTAACAGTGTTGCGCAACACATGTGTCTTCACACATTAACAGTGTTGCGCAACACATGGTCTACACATTAAGAAGTGTTGCGCACACTGATGTCTTCACACATTAACAAGGTTGCGCAACACATGTGTCTAACAATTAACAGTGTTGCGCAACACATGTGTCTTCACACATTAACAGTGTTGCGCAACACAGTGTCTTCACACATTAACAGTGTTGCGCAACACATGTGTCTTCACACATTAACAGTGTTGCGCAACACAGTGTCTTCACACATTAACAGTGTTGCGCAACACATGTGTCTTCACACATTAACAGTGTTGCGCAACACATGTGTCTTCACACATTAACAGTGTTGCGCAACACATGTGTCTTCACACATTAACAGTGTTGCGCAACACATGTGTCTTCACACATTAACAGTGTTGCGCAACACATGTGTCTTCACACATTAACAGTGTTGCGCAACACATGTGTCTTCACACATTAACAGTGTTGCGCAACACATGTGTCTTCACACATTAACATGTTGCTGTGCAACACATGTGTCTTCACACATTAACAGTGTTGCGCAACACATGTGTCTTCACACATTAACAGTGTTGCGCAACACATGTGTCTTCACACATTAACAGTGTTGCGCAACACATGTGTCTTCACACATTGACAGTGTTGCGCAACACATGTGTCTTCACACATCTGTCAGTAGTGTTTACCTTTTGTGTGAAGTACGTAGGTCAAAATACTGAGCTTAAGAGAAAGGAGAAGAAATTGGCTGGTAGATGGGAAATGGATTTGCTAAATAAATGTAAATCACATAGAGGACCAAAAACCTGGAGAGGAAAACCCTGGAGGGCAATAACAGAGGATTTCACGAGTCACCATGTTAAAAAAAGACAATGAGAGGACGAACCAGCCTGACTAGATCTGGCTTCCACTTGTAGTGTAACGGACATGAATGCAATTTACAGTATCTTTGGAATTCAGCCTGCGCCTTATATGCTCAAAGTCAGGGTGAAGGGTAGGCTTTGGGTTACGCTTTACCGTAAATTAAAGATAGGTATCAGAAGTATCATAACGATAAATCATTACTGAATTACCGTTATAATACTTTTGTCGTGCGCCTTATATGCCGGAAAATACTTCTGTCGTGCGCCTTATATGCCAGAAAATACGGTAATACAGTGAAAATACTTCTGTCGTGCGCCTTATATGCCAGAAAATACGGTAATACAGTGAAACACTAGGAGCCAGCGGCCACGTGAGTTTCGCATTTTGACTTAGTGAAACTGATGTGCAGACCTACGTGATGGAACACAACAGAAAGAGACTCCGTAATAAGACTCCAGAAGAATGGGGTTGCATTAAAAAAGATAACTTGTGAGGATGAAATATTTCCAGATATCGTCGTGAGTCACTTAGATATGTAATTTCCAACCTTGACCTGTTTTTATTATATCCCTGGTAATGAAAGTGTCCTTGCCTGTCTTGGTTATGCTTTGTTGTATTTTGTATATCGTGTTCACATCCCCTTCATGTCCTCAGTTCTTCATGTGACAGATGACTTGGCTCTCTCATTCTTTCTCAAATAGCTTATGTACCACGACTCAGGTACTACTTTCACGAGCATCAGCTGACTTTTGACTCGGTGAGGGTTCAACACCTGCATCGCGTACTCAACACCAGGATGGACACAATTATGAGCTTAAGAATCTTCTGAACGAGTCTCAGATCAATTTCGTAAATGCCACTTTTATGTGTAGGATCCTGGCTTGTGTTTAATGTTGTTCTCTTAACGTGTGCAGCTGCAAGAGAGGAGTCTGGATTAATTATTATTCTAAGGTCTTTTTCTTTTCTTTCCCTCCGCCTTCTTAGAATTCCTGTCACGCAACTTTTGACATTGCCCTCGCGTGTTCCCATTGATTTTATCACTCTTCTCTGTTTTGCTACTTCACTTTCATTCCCTTGCTAAAGGGTATCATCCCATGAGTAGTCAAGAAAATAGCAATGGAAATGAGATGGTATATTTCGACTCTTAACTGGAGTCCAGCTGATGACATCCTTGTAGTAGTTGATATAAACTACAGGTGTTGGACACGACGGCTGGGGATTTGCCCATATTCTTATTTAAACATAAATGTGCTTGTTACAAGACCAACATCAACAACGCCTCTGTGATGCACTGGAGCGCGGCTTCAGGTCACAGGACTGACCTAGAGTGAACACTGTCATGCGCTCGTTCATATCAGAAACACCTTCACCCAGAACCAGGGAAGTTTCCAGTCGACGGAACCCCTGGTTCACACGTTCTTCAGCACATACCGCCTTCCTGACCCCTGGTTCACACGTTCTTCAGCACATACCGCCTTCCTGACCCCTGGTTCACACGTTCTTCAGCACATACCGCCTTCCTGACCCCTGGTTCACACGTTCTTCAGCACATACCGCCTTCCTGACCCCTGGTTCACATGTTCTTCAGCACATACCGCCTTCCTGACCCCTGGTTCACGTGTTCCTCGGTACACACCACCCTCCTGACTTGACAGATTCGCACCTTACGATTCCTTGCCTTCCGCTCTTCCCAATATACTGTTTATATACCTGGAGTATACCTGAAGGGTATTTCAGGGGTCAACGCCCCCGCGGCCCGGTCCGTGGCCAGGCCTCGAGGCTTACCGTATACTCTCTATAGACTTGAAAAGCACTAAACGAAAAAAATCCATAATGTTTTTCGTTCTACCATAGCGTATTTACATGTTCTCATGCTTCGGTCAGAGTCACCTGTTAACCGGAGACCTGGAAGTTACTGTTATTATCTCATGTCAAGGATGTTCCTTCTATGTAATCTTTGAAACACACAAGAGTTTAAGTCTGTCATCTAGAAACTCCAATTATTTATCCTTACTGTTGGTGACGCTTCTCTGTTTCTCCACTTTCCATTCTCACTGCGTGATACCCTTTGTGTGTGTGTGTACTCATCTATTTGTGGTGGCAGGGGTTGTTTCACAGCTCCTGGCCCCGCCTCTTCACTGATCGCTACTAGGTCCTCTCTCTCCCTGCTCCATGAGCTTTATCATACCTCGTCTTAAAACTATGTATGGTTCATGCCTCCACTACATCACTACATGTGTGTATGTATGTGTGTGTGTGTGTGTATGTATGTGTGTGTGTATATGTGTGTGTGTATGTGTATGTGTTTGTGTTTGTGTGTATGTGTGTACTCACCTAATTGTACTCACCTAATTGTGGTTGCAGGGGTCGAGACTCAGCTCCTGGCCCCGCCTCTTCGCTGTCTGCTACTGGGTCTCTGCTCTCCCTGCTCCATGAGCTTTATCATACCTTGTCTTAAAACTATGTATGGTTCCTGCCTCCACTATATCTTTCTCTAGTCCATTCCACTTCCTGACTACTCTGTGGCTGAAGAAATGTTTCCTGACATCCCTTTGACTCATCTGAGTCTTCAGCTTCCAGTTGTGTCCCCTTGTTTCTGTGTTCCCTCTCTGAAACAACCTGTCACTATCTACCTTGTCAATTCCCCGCAGTATTTTGTATGTCGTTATCATGTCTCCTCTGACCCTTCTTTCCTCCAGTGTTGTTAGTCCTATTTCCCTCAACCTTTCTTCATAAGACAGACCCTGAGTTGTGGAACTAACCTTGTCGCAAACCTTTGCACTTTCTCTAGTTTCCTTACGTGCTTGACCAGGTGTGGGTTCCAGACTGGTGCTGCATATTCTAGTATGGGCCTGACGTACACGGTATACAGTGTCTTGAACGATTCCTTGTTAAGGTAACGGAACGCTAATCTAAGGTTTGCCAGACGCCCATATGCTGCCGCAGTTATCTGGTTGATGTGTGCCTCCGGAGACGTGCTAGGCGTTATACTCACTCCAAGGTCTTTCTCCTTTGCCGAGGTTTGTAGCCTTTGTCCGCCTAGCTTGTACTCTGTCAGCGGTCTTCTTTGCCCTTCTCCGATCCTCATGACTTTGCATTTGGAGGGATTGAATTCGAGAAGCCAACTGCTAGACCAGATGTCGAGCTTGTCCAGGTCTGTTTGCAGCCCTGCCTGGTCCTCTTCCGATGTGATTCTCCTCATTATTTTCACATCATCCGCGAATAGAGACACTTCTGAGTCTATCCCGTCCGTCATGTCATTTACATATACCAGGAATAACACTGGTCTTAGGACTGACCCCTGCGGTACACCACTCGTCACAGGCGCCCACTGTGATACCTCACCACGCACCATGACCCGTTGTTGCCTCCTTTGAGGTATTCCCTGATCCATTCCAGTGCCCTTCCTGTTATACCTGCTTGTTCTTCCAACTTCTTTACTAATCTCATGTGAGGAACTGTGTCGAAGGCCTTCCTGCAGTCCAGGAAAATGCAATCAACCCACCCTTCTCTCTCCTGCCTTACCTCTGTTACTTTATCATAGAACTCTAGGAGGTTTGTTACACAGGATTTGCCTTCCCGGAATCCATGCTGTCTGGTGTTTATTATCCTGTTCAGCTCGAGGTGCTCCACCATTCTTTTCCTGATGATTTTCTCCAGGACTTTGCACACTATACATGTAAGTGACACCGGTCTATAGTTTAGTGCCTCTTTTCTGTCTCCTTTTTTAAAAATGGGGACTACGTTGGCCTTCTTCCATACCTCAGGTATCTGCCCAGTTTCAAGGGATGTGTTGAATATTATGGTAAGTGGCACACTCAGTACCTCAGCTCCTTCCCGAAGAACCCACGGGGAGATATTGTCCGGACCCATCGCCTTTGTGTGTGTGTGTGTGTGTGTGTGTATGTGTGTGTGTGTGCGCATGTATGTGTGTGTGTGTGTGTACTCACCTAGTTGTGGTTGCAGGGGTCGAGTCATAGCTCCTGTGTGTGTGTGTGTGTGTTAGTTAGTTACCATTTTGTCCTAGGCACATGTCGATTTGACACTAGGCCTGTTGTATGTATGTGTGTGTGTGTGTGTGTAAGGAAACACTTCGAAATGTTTCCGCCCCGTCGGGAATAGAACCCGGGCCCTCCGTGCGTGAAGCGAGAGCTTTACCACTAGGCCACCGGGGTGTATGTGTACTCACCTATTTGTACTCACCTATTTGTGGTTGCAGGGGTCGAGTCATAGCTCCTGGCCCCGCCTCTTCACTGATTGCTACTAGGTCCTCTCTCTCCCTGCTCCATGAGCTTTATCAAACCTAGTCTTAAAACTATGTATGGTTCCTGCCTCCACTATGTCGCTTTCCAAGCTATTCCACTTCCTGACAACTCTATGACTGAAGAAATACTTCCTAACATCCCTTTGACTCATAGGAGTCTTCAACTTCCAATTGTGACCCCTTGTTTCTGTGTCCCCTCTCTGGAACATCTTGTCTCTGTCCACCTTATCTATTCCTCGCAGTATTTTATATGTCGTTATCATGTCTCCCCTAACCCTCCTGTCCTCTAGTGTCGTCAGGCCGATTTCCCTTAACCTTTCTTCGTAGGACAATCCCTTAGCTCTGGGACTAGTCTTGTTGCAAACCTTTGCACTTTCTCTAATTTCTTGACGTGCTTGACCAGGTGTGGGTTCCAAACTGGTGCTGCATACTCCAGTATGGGCCTGACGTATATGGTATACAGAGTCTTGAATGATTCCTTGGTGAGGTATTGGAACGCTATTCTTAGGTTTGCCAGCCGCCCGTATGCTGCAGCAGTTATCTGATTGATGTGTGCCTCAGGAGATGTGCTCGGTATTATACTCACCCCAAGATCTTTTTCTTTGAGTGAGGTTTGCAGTCTTTGGCCACCTAGACTATACTCTGTCTGCGGTCTTCTTTGCCCTTCCCCGATATTCATGACTTTACATTTGGCAGGGTTAAATTCAAGGAGCCAGTTACTGGACCAGACTTGCAGCCTGTCCAGGTCTCTTTGTATTCCTGCCTGATCCTCGACTGATTTGATTCTTCTCATTAACTTCACATCATCTGCAAACAGGGACACTTCTGAGTCTATCCCTTCCGTTATGTCATTCACATATACCTAGGCACATGTCGATTTGACACTAGGCCTGTTGTATGTATGTGTGTGTGTGTGTGTGTGTAAGGAAACACTTCGAAATGTTTCCGCCCCGTCGGGAATAGAACCCGGGCCCTCCGTGCGTGAAGCGAGAGCTTTACCACTAGGCCACCGGGGTGTATGTGTGTGTGTGTGTGTGTGTGCATGAGTAAGCAGGGTTGCCAACAGTCTTGACCTGCACTGACTCACAACACCTCCAGGTTAGAGGTGCTGCACTTTCCCCTTCAGCTCCCTCTCCCCATCCCTTTCCCTTCAATCCTTTCCCCTCCCTTAACCTCCTCCTCCTTCCCTCCCTGCCCCCTCACCTTTCCTCTTCCTTCTTCCCCTTCCCCCTCCCTCCCTTCCCATCCCCTCCTTCCCTTGTTGTACCCGACATCACCAAATCCCGGATAACCCCGACATCTGCCGACCCCCTAACCCTGTCGCTCCCCTACCCCTTCCCGAAAACCTCCTACCTGCCGACACCTACTGACACCCAACGCCTCCCGACATCCGACACCTTCCGACCCAACCAACTACCGTCACCGCCACTTTCTAAGCCTCACCATCGGTTCATGACGGTGCAAAATGTGGTTTTCACGATAAGAGTGGCGAGCAGCTGTCTCCCTCACCCTCCCTCACTCTCACCCTCACCCTCACTCTCACCCTCACCTCTCACCCTCACCTTCCCCTCACCCTCACCCTTCACTCTCACGCTCCCCTCACCCTTACACCTCACCCCTCACCCTAACCCCTCACCCTTACACCTCACCCTAACCCCTCACCATCCCTTCACTCTTACCCCTCACTCTCACCGCTTACCCTCATCCTTACTCTCACTCTCCCCTCACCCTAACCCATCATCCCCTCACCCTCACATACCCCTCACTTTCCCTTCACCCTCACCGCTCACCCTCACCCTTACTCTCACCCTCTCATCCTCACCCCTCACCCTGACTCTCCCCTCTCATCCTCACCCTGAATAACCTGGACCAGTGTATTTAGGGTAAGCACTAGACCCGTAGGAGTCATACAGGGCCTGGGGAATGGAAAGTATTTAGGTTCGATTCGAGGCACTGAAGTGCGGGAATACCTGGACCAGAGTATGATCATACACTCAGGCAGGCAGGGAGGCAGACAGGGAGGCAGGCAGGGAGGCAGGCAGGGAAGCAGGTAGGCAGTTAGGCAGGCAAGCAGAGAAGTAGGCAGGGAGGCAGGCAGGGAAGCAGGTAGGCAGTTAGGCAGGCAAGCAGGGAAGTAGGCAGGCAGGCAGGAAAGTAGGCAGAGAGGCAGGCAGGCAGGGAAGCAGGCAGGGAGGGAGGCAGGGAGGGAGGGAGGCAGGGAGGGAGGCAGGGAGGGAGGCAGGGAGGGAGGCAGGGAGGCAGACAGGGAAGCAGGCAGGCAGGCAGACAAGCAGACGGGCAGGCAAAGAAGCATGAAAGACGTTATGTGGGTAGGCAGTAGTTAGGCAGACAGAAAAAAAAAGAATAGACAGGTAAGGTAGCAGCACACTGTGGGTGTTCCCACACTGTAACTATAATACAGTGAGGTTACAGCACACTGTGGGTGTTCCCACACTGTAACTATAATACAGTGAGGTTACAGCACACTGTGGGTGTTCCCACACTGTAACTATAATACAGTGAGGTTACAGCACACTGTGGGTGTTCCCACACTGTAACTATAATACAGTGAGGTTACAGCACACTGTGGGTGTTCCCACACTGTAACTATCATACAGAGTGGGGAGCAACACACTGTGGGTGTATCCACGTTCATTAAACAGTAACGAACGAGAACGTATTTCTCTTCTACCTTCCAGGATCCCCATACACTTCCTTCCCTTAACCCCGGAGACTTAGAACGACCCCCTTTCATCCTCCCCCGTTATCAGTCAGTGTTGGGTGGTCAAGACGACTGCGACGACTACCGGAACGACTATCTCAAGACCTGAGTGAGGCACGTCACCAACACACCACGACCCAGGCAGTCTGGGTCTTGGCATCAGGTGCATGCTGGATGACACCGTTTTGCCCACATAAATGAAAATGAAAAAACACAAGTTAGTAGATCAAGCTCTTTTGGGGGATGGCAACATTTTCACTTTGTGTAGAGCTGCGACGCGTCATGACTTAAAGCTCTACGCTGAGAGAAACGTTGTCGCAACGAAAGCTTGTTCTATATTATGTGTCTACACAGCACATGCTGAAAGCTTATATAAACGAAGGCCTCTGGGATACCATTGCTCACGCCCGCAAGAACCGAAGGAGGGGTGGGAGGTCGAATCGTGAGTAGGGCGAAACGTGTGGCCGGGTCTCCCTAACACCTGCTGCTCCTGTGTTTTTCTTCACCGATCTGTAAATAAAGGAGTTTTAAAATTGACCCTCGAATGTAAATAGTCCCACAACGCTCATCTTTCTTGGGTTATCCCGGGCTATTCAACAGTTCGGGGGTTGTTTACTTAACTCTCCTAAAACCAACCTCACTGGTCATCAGCGTCTGTCCATACCAGTCTTATGGTGAGCAACAGCTAGCAGAACTGCAGTTATGTGAAGATCAGCCCCCACCTCCACCACTCTCACCACTGTTATCACCACTACTACCACCATCACCATTAGCAATGACACAATCAGTGCCCCAACCTCCACCATCTGGAGACCTGGAGTTTACCTGGAGAGAGTTCCGTGATACACAATATATACGGCACATACTGTAACAGATGCATACAATATACACCACACACTGCAACACACATACAATAAACACCACACACTGCAACACACATATACAATATACGCCACATATTTCAACACACGCAATGTACATTGCAACACTCAGTTTGTCTAATAATTCCTGCGCCAGCGTACGATTTCCTTCACGATTTTACAAGGTGATAATAACCTTCTTCCTCTAGCAATCAATAGAAAAAAACCCGAACGATTTCCAAATAATTCAATTTCCTTGACACAGTACTAATACAGACCACAAGACACACTGCCAGTCCACCAGGACTGGCAGTGTGTCTTACACTTACACTGCCAGTCCTGAGTGTGAGTGTTAATAAGGCAGAGTGAGAGTTATGTTCTTTTATTATGAAGACGTTTTTCCCCCACTAGTTATTTTACTAATTCACAATAAAAGACCATAACCCACAGTATGAGTTTTATTTACATGTTGTTGGTATATCCTGCCACTTTATTACCTGGACTGGCAGTGTATGCTTTATTGGTGGTGCACTGAGCTAGTGTTTACAACATATGAGAAACAGCTATAAGCTGTACAGCAAGCTATAAGTGAGCTGAGTTGCTATGAAGGTTAGCTTTTAGTCTGGTAATCGCAGGGAGAAGAGTCAGAGGGGTAGACGCGAAGCTATAAATCTTATTTGCAGAGACCACAGACCAGAGCAGTAATGATATGATTTAGGACTCCAGTAGTGGCAGTCTTGAAGAAAGAGGTGTTGGCTATGATTACCTGTGTATCGTCGGGTATACTGGATCGCCTCTCCGAGGCCTGGGTCTTGCCGCCCAACTCCTGCTCCCCTCCACCCCATTACTTGCCACCCATCGGCTGCTCACCACCACAAACACCACCTCAAGAATAACAGGTGTATGTGTTAGTGGTGTGTGTGTGAATGTGACAGGTGTGTGTGTGAGTGTGTGTGTGTGAGTGTGACGGCGGTGGGTCTACCACCCTGGCCGCTGGTGATTTGTACTCTAATTTGTATAACATTAGGCCGGGCTCGTACGCCACTTCTCGCGGCCGCTGGAGGCGCTGGCTCGCTCAGGTGTGTGGCCATACGGAGCATCCAAACCCACCTGGCGGCCACGCTGGCCACCTTAGCGACCTGGCCACCCCCTCACCCCCTCATACAAGCCATCAACACCACTGGTGGCGCTGCAGAGGCGGCTGCAGCACGCAGACTCCTGCAGCAGGAGGGATAAACTCCTCTAAGGTGCAGGAGGCGCGGGCCGGCAACTTGCTTGGTTTTGGTGAGCACCTACCTTATAAGTGCTTATTTTTTGCCCGGCCTGGACCGGCGCGGTCTCCAGACATATTGTCATGTAAATTGCTTTTAATTGTACTGGATGTGGTATTAGCGCGATGAGCGAGATAGGCAGCTTGTCGAAGAGGTGGGTCGAGCCTATAGCAGGAGCGGAGGCAGGAACAGCATGACGAAGAGCAGCAGCACTAGCACCAACAGCAACAACAACAACAGCTGCAGCTGACAGAGGAGGGGGCAACAGGGGTAGCCATCAGGGGAAAGGGTCAGTAGGGGTAGAAGCCAGGGGAAGAGACAGCAGTAGTAGCAGGGAAAGGGACAGCAGGGGAAGGGGTAGCAGGGGAAGGAGCAGCAAGGGAAGAAGCAGCAGGGGATGGGGCAGCAGGGGAAGGGGCAGCAGGGGTAGCAGCAGGTAAGGGACAGAAGAGATAGCAGGGGAAGGGTCAGCAGCGAAACGGACAGCAGGGGTAGCAGCAAGGGAAGGGGAAGCAGAGGAAGGAGAGGCAAGAGTAGCAACAGGGGAAGGGGCAGCAGAGGAAGGGGTAGCAGCAGGGGAAGGGGCAGCAGGGGTAGCAACAGGGGAAGGGGCAGCAAGGGTAGAAGCAGGGGTATCAACCGAGGTAGCAGCAGGGGAAGGGGCAGCAGGGGAAGGGGCAGCAGGGGTAGTAGCAGGGAAGGGACAGCAGGGGTAGCAGAAGGGGAAGGGGATGGTTGGTCTTGTATAATACGCACACCGCTGCCACACACATTCCTGGCTACGGGAACACGGCCACCACGCACTGCCGCGACCCCTGGTCCCTCTGGCCCACTCCTGGTCCACCCCTGGCCATCCACACACCTGTACTGGCCAGTCCCAGTCCCTCTGGCCCATTCTTGGCCCTCCACACATCTGGGCTGCCTACTACTTTTGTGACCTGGCCACCTTGGCTCCCAACACTCCTGTAATAACCAATACAGATTTATTCTGGCCCACCATACATTTGTACTGGCCACTACTGTAGTTCATATCACCAACTGGTAACATTAACATCTGTTAACATAAACATCTGTTAACATTAACACCTATTAATATTAACATCTGGTAACATTAACATATGGTAATATTAACATCTGTTAACATTAACATTTGGTAACATTAACATCTGAATTAACATGTTAACATAACATTTACCTGAACATTAACATTAAATTAACATCTGTTAACATTAACACCTGTTAACATTAACATCTGGAAACATTAACATCTGGTAATATTAACATCTGTTAGCATTAACATTTGGTAACATTAACATCTGGTAACATTAACATGTGTAACATTAACATCTGTTAACATTAACACCTGTTAACATTAACATCTGAAACATTAACACCTGGTAATATTAACACCTGATAAAATTAACATCTAATAATATTAAAATCTGGTAACATTAACATCTGGTAACTTTAGCATCTGGCAACATTATCATCTTCTATCATTCACATCTGTTAACATCTAGTAACATTGTCATCTGATAGCATCCAGTAACATCTGGTAACACTATCATTTAGAAACACTGTCTAGTAACACTGTCATCTAATAACACTCATCTAGCAACACTTATCTAGCAACACTCATCTAGTAACACTTGTCTAGTAACACTCATCTAGTAACGCTCATCTAGCAACACTCATCTAGTAACACTCATCTAGTAACACTCATCTAGTAACACTTATCTAGCAACACTCATCTAGTAACACTTGTCTAGTAACACTTGTCTAGTAACGCTCATCTAGAAACACTCATCTAGCAACACTCATCTAGCAACACTCATCTACTAACACTCATCTAGTAACGTTCATCTAGTAACACTCATCTAGTTACGCTCATCTAGCAACACTCATCTACTAACACTCATCTAGTAACACTCATCTAGTAACACTCATCTAGATGTTCACTAGCATCATGTTACTAGAACACTATCTAGTAACGTACTCAATGTGTTACACTCATCTAGTTACGCTCATCTAGCAACACTCATCTAGTAACACTCATCTAGTAACACTCATCTAGTAACACTCATCTAGTAACACTCATCTAGTAACACTCATCTAGTAACACTCATCTAGTAACACTCATCTAGTAACACTCATCTAGTAACACTCATCTAGTAACGTTCATCTAGTAACGCTCATCTAGCAACATTCATCTAGTAACACTTATCTAGCAACACTCATCTAGTAACACTTGTCTAGTAACACTCATCTAGTAACGCTCATCTAGCAACACTCATCTAGTAACACTCATCTAGTAACGTTCATCTAGTAACACTTATCTAGCAACATTCATCTAGTAACACTCGTCTAGTAACACTCATCTAGTAACGCTCATCTAGCAACACTCATCTAGTAACACTCATCTAGTAACGTTCTTCTAGTAACGTTCATCTAGTAACGCTCATCTAGTAACACTTATCTAGTAATATTCATCTAGTAACACTCACCTAGTAACACTTATCTAGTAACACTCACCTAGTAACACTTGTCTAATAACGCTCATCTAGTAATGCTTATCTAGTAATGCTCATCTAGTAACACTTACCTAGTAACGTTCATCTAGTAACACTCATCTAGTAACAATGTCATCTAACAACGGCGGGTCATCATCCGACTAAGACCCGCGTCAGGAAACACTTTTCCTGTTTCCTGACGAACCTTACCTAACCTAACCTAGTAACACCGTCATCTAGTAAGGACGGAAGTCGTTCCATTAACTAAGCATTTTGACCCATAAGGCCATTCATTGCTTTTGACAGTATAACGTCAAATATATCTCTATATATACTAAGACTGGCAAACCAACACTGTACTAGAATATATAAAGTCGACTATTTGAATGTACCCAGCTCTGCCTGGGTGTGTTTGGTGCCTCGGAGGATAAGTTAAGTTAATGAGAACATCTCGTACTTGAATAGTTCTTCCGATGGTTTCAAAGGTTTTCTTATCTGCACCTGCCTTGTCAGGAGGCAGGTCTGGGGGTCTCACACTCTAGCAACTGCCTTGTCAGGAGGCGGGTCTGGGGTCTCACACCCTTGTACCTGCCTTGTTTGGAGGTGTGTTGGGGAAGGGGGTCACACACACCCGGCATCATTCTTGTCAGCAAAGAAATGAGTGAAATACTGAAGTCTCAATATGACTCCGTATTCACTGAGCCTCAAAACCTTGTCAATACCGGCAAGATTTCTGACATAACCCTAACCCTGCTTGACTTCGAAAAATGTCATTGACAACATGCCCATGCTCTCTGTCCCAGGCCCAGACTTATGGAAATCCATGTTCATCATGATCTGCAAGAAACTCATGTCATGTACCTCATATATTCTATGAAGAGGGAGCTGAAACAAGTGAGTAGTCATCCCACAGTCGATCAAAACAACAGACATAACCCCACTCCACAAAGGTGGCAGCAAAGTACTAATAGCAAAGAACTATACACAGATGGCACAAACTTCCAACATTACGAAAATCTTTGAAATGGTTGTAAGAAACCAACATTGATTTAGAGCACTAATTTAGAGCAAGTCACTCCTGACTCTCGCAGCTGCTGAGTCGGGTACCATGGTCTTGTTTGCCACAGATCCAAGGGTAAGACAACAACAGGAGTCTTGCAACAGCTGGATGTCCAGCAATAAGGGAGTCGCCACAGCTACGCATATCCGATAGCAACTAAAGCTTTCATATATCATGCCGAATAGGTAAAACTTGCGATTTTAGCTTTAATAGCAATGCACTTCTTGCCGAATAAGGCAAGGGAAAATTCATGTATGCAATAATTTCGCAAAAATCATTCTGAACCTAACGAAAAAAGTATATTTCATTGTGTTTGTTTATTATTAAATTATTGTAAACTTATCTGAAATATATTTAGCTGGATTAGGCTAAATTAAATTGCGCTTCTTATAATAAGGTTAGGTAAGTTTTCTAAGGTTCTGTTGGTACAGAATTATTAATTTTTACATTAACATAAATGAAAAAAAATATATATCTTTAAACGTATAAGAGAAATTTTTAGAAAGGACTTAATTTTAAATTTCTTGCTAATTAACCAGTTTGTGTGTGTGTGTGTGTGTGTGTGTCGTGTCGAATAGGTCAAACTGGTCAGTTAGCAAGAACTCATTTAAAATTAAGTCCATTCTAAAATTTTCTCTTATACGTTAAAAGATATATATTTTTCATTTATGTTAATGTAAAAATTAATAATTTCGTACCAAAGGAACCTTAGAAAACTTACTTAACCTTATTATAAGATAAGCAATTTAATTTAGCTTAATCCAACTAAATATATTTTAGATAAGTTTACAATAATTTATTAATAAACAAACACAATTAAATTTTTTTTTCGTTACGTTTAGAATGATTTTTGAGAAATTATTTCATAGACAAATTTTCGCTTGCCTTATTCGGCAAGAAGAGCGTTGCTATTTATGCCAAAATAGCAGTTTTTACCTATTCGGCCGACATGTATATACCGAGAGTATTACACACACACACACAAACACATACACACACACACACACACACACACACACACAAACACACCTGTAGCACTGCAGGATGTACCTGTAGCACTGCAGGATGTACCTGTAGCACTGCAGGATGTACCTGTAGCACTGCAGGATGTACCTGTAGCACTGCAAGATGTACCTGTAGCACTGCAGGATGTACCTGTAGCACTGCAGGATGTACCTGTAGCACTGCAGGATGTACTTGTAGCACTGGAGGATGTAGCTGTAGCACTGCAGGATGTACCTGTAGCACTGCAGGATGTACCTGTAGCACTGCAGGATGTACCTGTAGCACTGCAGGATGTACCTGTAGCACTGCAGGATGTACCTGTAGCACTGCAGGATGTACCTGTAGCACTGCAGGATGTACCTGTAGCACTGCAAGATGTAGCTGTAGCACTGCAGGATGTACCTGTAGCACTGCAGGATGTACCTGTAGCACTGCAGGATGTACCTGTAGCACTGCAGGATGTACCTGTAGCACTGCAGGATGTACCTGTAGCACTGCAGGATGTACCTGTAGCACTGCAGGATGTACCTGTAGCACTGCAGGATGTAGCTGTAGCACTGCAGGATGTATCTGTAGCACTGCAGGATGTACCTGTAGCACTGCAGGATGTACCTGTAGCACTGCAGGATGTACCTGTAGCACTGCAGGATGTACCTGTAGCACTGCAGGATGTACTGTAGCACTGCAGGATGTACTGTAGCACTGCAGGATGTACCTGTAGCACTGCAGGATGTACCTGTAGCACTGCAGGATGTACCTGTAGCACTGCAGGATGTACCTGTAGCACTGCAGGATGTACCTGTAGCACTGCAGGATGTACCTGTAGCACTGCAGGATGTACCTGTAGCACTGCAGGATGTACCTGTAGCACTGCAGGATGTACCTGTAGCACTGCAGGATGTAGCTGTAGCACTGCAGGATGTACCTGTAGCACTGCAGGATGTAGCTGTAGCACTGCAGGATGTACCTGTAGCACTGCAGGATGTAGCTGTAGCACTGCAGGATGTACCTGTAGCACTGCAGGATGTACTGTAGCACTGCAGGATGTACCTGTAGCACTGCAGGATGTACCTGTAGCACTGCAGGATGTACCTGTAGCACTGCAGGATGTACCTGTAGCACTGCAGGATGTACCTGTAGCACTGCAGGATGTACCTGTAGCACTGCAGGATGTACCTGTAGCACTGCAGGATGTAGCTGTAGCACTGCAGGATGTACCTGTAGCACTGCAGGATGTACCTGTAGCACTGCAGGATGTACCTGTAGCACTGCAGGATGTACCTGTAGCACTGCAGGATGTACCTGTAGCACTGCAGGATGTACCTGTAGCACTGCAGGATGTACCTGTAGCACTGCAGGATGTACCTGTAGCACTGCAGGATGTACCTGTAGCACTGCAGGATGTAGCTGTAGCACTGCAGGATGTACCTGTAGCACTGCAGGATGTAGCTGTAGCACTGCAGGATGTACCTGTAGCACTGCAGGATGTACCTGTAGCACTGCAGGATGTAGCTGTAGCACTGCAGGATGTACCTGTAGCACTGCAGGATGTACCTGTAGCACTGCAGGATGTACCTGTAGCACTGCAGGATGTACCTGTAGCACTGTCAAACTAGGCTATGGAGGGGAAGAAGAAGGTAAGGGAGCTGGAGTTAACCATGTGAGGTCTTACGTTCAAGGAAAGTAATAATGTTACCATCACAGATGCAAGGAAAATGATAGGCTGGATAACTAGAAACTTCAAAAGAAGAGATACCAAACTGACAGCTACAACTAAGCAAGTGAAACTGAGGATCTGAGGAATGAAACGAAACATTTTTTCTGGTCCTATCAGTTTAGTCAAACTCTACACCCTGGAGCGCAGGCGTAAAAGATACATCATAATCTACATCTGCAAAATATTGATGTGACTGGTTCTAATCTGTACACTGAGATAACCCCTTACAAAAGCAGGAGGCCCGGCAGATGGTGCAAAATACCTTCAGTTAAAAGCGTTGGTGTAAACACACCGAAGATTAATTCAGGAAACATCAAGGCTTCAGGTTGTTAGTAACAGCGTCCTTCCTTCAGCAGAGCTAGAAGGCGTATAGATGAAACGGTAGTTAAAATAGACACTATAGCAGAGACAACGTTTCGCCTGTGCAAGAGACTTTCAGAAAATCCTTTCTCTTTCTCTCTAAAAACAAAACAAAAAATAGTATTGCTCAGTATCTATCTGTGTGCACCAGCCATGTCTGAAATATAAGTGGAATGACCAGTGAACCACAAGTACAGTATGCTAGCCTACGTTGGCTAGCATACTGCAACAATCAACAACAGCCTTACTGTCCAAGCAAACAACCAGAGACGACCTTCCCCCCCACCCCGGTCTGGGACCCGACCCCAGGGTGCGAGGATTCCCCGAATTATATCAGCAGGTGGAGAGGTAAGTACAGTGGTACTTAGGGAGTGATACAATGTACCATCTTCACCGTTCTGAATATTGTCATAACAATTCCTTGTTAGAGGTTAGACCTGTCAGACAAACAGCATTAACCTACAGACAACATTAGGCAACAACAGACATTAGGCAACAACAGACATTAGGCAACAGACAACAGACATTAGGCAACATTAAGTAACAGACAACAAACAACATAAAGTAAGCTTTCGGCGATCTTGACCTTAAATTCTATATAGTTCATGACAAATTATCCAAAATTAGGTGCACTGCAACGCTTGCAAGGGCGCGCGCGCTCACACACACACACAAACACACACACACACACACACACACACACACACACACACACACACAGCTCCGGTGGCTTGGTGGCTAAAGCTCTCGCTTCACGCACGGAGGGCCCGGGTTCAATTCCCGGCGGGGCGGAAACATTTCGAAGTGGTTTCCTTACACACACACACACACACACACACACACACACACACACACACACACACACACACACACACACACACATACAACAGGCCTAGTGTCTAATCGACATGTGCCTAGGACAAAATGGTAACTAACACACACACACACAGTGCCTCGCTTCATGGGTTCCTCGCAGTCTGGCACATTCAGACTGACTCTCTCACAGTCTGGCATCCTCACAGTTTGGCACCGTCCAGCCTGGCTCTGGCATAGTTTGGCACTCTCAGGGTTTACCAGCCTGGGGGCTACATTGTGTGTCACTGTGCCAGTGAGGGCGGAAGAGGAGAGAGGTCAGAGCAGTGCCACTGAGTCATCCCATTATCACACCCGGGGGGGGGGGTCAGCAAGTATGGCCATCAGGTGTGGCCTGAAGGTGTGGCCAGCAGGTGTGGTCGGCAGGTGTGGCCAGCAGGTGGGGCCGGCAGGTGGGGCCGGCAGGTGGGGCCAGCAGGTGTGGCCGGAAGGGGTGACCAGGGTGCCCCACCCTGACCTTCTTCCCATTCAGTGGATACACACTAGCGGAGGTGACTTTGTAGTTCAAGGTATATGTCAGGCTCACCTTACGTCACCTGTGTCACCTTACGCCACCTGCGTCACCTTACGCCACCTGCGTCACCTTACGCCACCTGCGTCACCTTACGCCACCTGCGTCACCTTACGCCACCTGCGTCACCTTACACAACCTACGTTACTTTACTTCACCAGCGTCACATACATCAAATTAATTTACCTTGCACACCTGCGTCACCTTATATTATACTACATTACCTGCGACACCTTAAATTAGCTTGCGACACCTTGCGTGGGCATTCCGTTCTCCAACTTTCTGACTTACGTCAGAAAACGCACGTTCTAAGGTAGTGCCATATGCGCCAGGCGTAAGCCGCCACCCGCTTCTTATTTCGTTAAGCTGCGTGAACCCAGCTTAACTAAATATAACCTTCCCTAACCTAACCTAACCCAACTTAACCTAACCTAACCTAACCTAACCCAACCTAACCTAACCTAACCTAACCCAACCTAACCTAACCTAACCTAACCAACTTAACCTAACCTAACCTAACATAAACCAACTTAACCTAACCTAACCTAACCCAACCTAACCTAACCTAACCTAACCTAACCTAACCCAACCTAACCTAACCTAACCTAACCTAACCTAACCCAACCTAACTCCTAACCTAACCTAACCTAACCTAACCCAACTTAACCTAACCTAACCTAACCCAACCTAACCTAACCTAACCCAACCTAACTTAACCTAACCTAACCTAATGTAACCTAACCTATTACTTGCCTTACCCTCGTAGTCTCTCCGAAACCTCCTACCTATTACCTACCATGACATCTGCTACTCAGCTCCAGGTCCCAGATCAGACCTTCCTGCCTGGTTACTGAGGCTGTTGGTGCTGGTAGCTCGCAGTCTGAGACAACCCGAGTTTCTTCGTGCGGTTGATGGGTGGTGGAGTACGTGTGAAGTCTGACGGGAGGACGTTGTTCTGCTACACTAAGGATAGACTGTCTCTGGTAGTACAGTTTCTAGGGAGATGCGAATAACCTGAGATGTATAGACTGTGGACAGAGACAAAGCCACGTGGACGGAGACAGGGCCACACATTGGTGTGTGGACAGAGACAGGGCCACACATTGATGTGTGTACAGAGACAGGACCACACATTGATGTGTGTACAGAGACAGGACCACACATTGATGTGTGTACAGAGACAGGGCCACACATTGGTGTGTGTACAGAGACAGGGCCACACATTGATGTGTGTACAGAGACAGGGCCACACATTGGTGTGTGGACAGAGACAGGACCACACATTGGTGTGTGGACAGAGACAGGACCACACATTGATGTGTGTACAGAGACAGGGCCATACACCGGAACATTATATCTCAGAGTGTCCACACATACAACCTTGCAGACACACCTCCAAGCAAACCTTACAGGATATAACAAAACATATCATTGTTAATGGTAAGATATCTGAAATCTTGAGGTTGTATTCACATTTTGCTCCGGTTAGATGAACGACCTGATAATTGCTGAGACTGCAGACCATTAATGACCACTATATAAGCTTTCTCCAGACTGCATCTAAATATTATATTGTATAGACTCGAGATGTGACATAACTGTAATATATATATATATATATCTGCTGAAGACCTATTGTGAAAGCTGCAATTTGTATTTTACTTTGCGCTACTGCTGACAGGATGAGCACGGGGTGCACAGTAAACGAGCTGCTCAGGCGGCACAACTAACTGCACAATAAACATGTTACTACGGCCCACACGATGGATATTTGGCTCACAATAAACTAGCCTCTATCGTCCACAGGATGGATATGGGGTGCGCGATAAGGTGCTCGTTGCCGCCCACTGGATGAATATGGGGTGCACAATAAACTGGCCACGGCCGCCCACTGGATCGACATGGAGTGCACGATAAACTTGCCGCTACGGCGGCAAAATCTACACCTAATCTTTTGAAGGAGGACATAGGATAGCCATAGGAAGTCAATGGTTAACGCATAGGCGGCCACTGGAACCCACTATGGGCTACATATGGAAATCATGTTGAAGCATCTGGTAGTACATTACCTGGGGTGCTGCCCTCCCACGGCCTCCCTGGCGTGCTGCCCTCCCACGGCCTCCCTCAGCGTCACAGACTTACCTGTAGGTGAAAAGAAACAGAAAGTAAGTCTTAGTCTGAACTGTAGTTTCGTACTTGCCACGTGTACAATATGTGTGTTTTCTGAGTGTACGTGTTCTTGTGTGTACATTGTACCATGCCCGTCTGTAACCCGGATAACGCATTAAGATCGGGGTTTAACTTCTGACGGGGCGGTGTCGGTCACATGACAGAAAAGTTCACTGGCTCTTCTGCTCGCAACCCTTTGTGTGTACTCACCTCCCTGCACTCTTTTAATTGTGGTTGTAGGGGTCGAGTCTCAGCTCCTGGCCCTGCCTCTCTGCTAGTTGCTAATGGGTTCACTCCCTCCTGCCTGTGTGAGCCTGTCATACCTGTTCTTAAACTTATGTATTGATTCTACGTTTACCACTTTTCCGTCTAGTGTGTGTGTGTGTGTGTGTGTGTGTGTGTGTGTGTGTGTGTGTGTGTATGTGTGTGTGTGTTGTGTTTTTGTGTGTGTGCGCGCGCGTGTACACGCACTCACGTGTGTGACGTATTATTGCTTCTCTATCAGGCAATTGCTATAGTTTCATTATGCGCTACAGCATGCGTTGAAATGCGTACAAATATGTCGCGCACATGCCTGTGTGCGTTTTATTCTCATGTGCGTGAAATTATATGCGTGTGCACACGCGCGGTTCCGTATTTTCAATGAGAGTGACGGAATTACTGACGCTTTACAGTGAGGCTAGAAACTCAACCTTAATGACAAGGAACAGAGGGCATAAAATAGCCTGGCAAGATGCTCTTCAAGTGGGAGTAGTGTACGACACTGAAGAAAGTGGGAGGTGGTGGTGGTGGTGATGGTGGTGGTGGTAGTGATGGTGGGGGTGGTGGTGGTGGTGGTGGTGGTGGTGATGGTGGTGATGGTGGTGATGGTGGTGATGATGGTGGTGGTGGTGATAGTGGTGGTGGTTGTGGTGGTGATGGTGGCGATGATGGTGGTAGTGGTGGTGGTGGTGGGGTGGTGGTGGTGTTGGTGGTGGTGATGGTGGTGATGGTGGTGATGGTGGTGATGATGGTGGTGGTGGTGATAGTGGTGGTGGTTGTGGTGGTGGTGGTGATGGTGGTGATGGTGGCGATGATGGTGGTGGTGGTGATGATGGTGATGGTGGTGGTGGTGGTGGTGGTAGTGGTGGTGGTAGTGGTGGTGGTGGGGTCGTGAGGAACTGCTATTAACAACATTGTCATCACGCTAACAAGACGACACGCGGTAGTTACCAGTAGTACGCCACGGTCACTCACTCCTACCCAGCTGGTCTTGCCCAGCAGCTCCTGCCCAGATGGTAATACGCAGCTGGTCCTCCCAACTGGTCCTCCACAGCTGGTCCTGCCCAGCAGCTTTTGCCAGCTGGTCCTGTTCCTGGCACTGGACGAAACACAACACACACACTCACACAGGATGTGAAAGTGTAACAAGTGGGGTTCCCCAAGGATTAGTACTAAGACCTTTGCTATTCTTAAATGCAGATAACCTGCCGAAGGAGAAATGAATCCTAAGCATCGTTTTTTACCGATGATATGAAACTAATAAGAATAAAAACAGAAGAAGACAGAGAGAAGTTACAAGAAAACTTAGAAAAGATCAAACTTTTATCAAACATCTGGCTACTGGAGTTCAACCCCAGTTAGTATAAGGTCATGAAACTGGAAATCGAGAGAAACAGAGAGACAATACAGATTGATGGGCAAGAAACTACAAATATCACTCAAGGAGAAGGATCCAGGAGTGAACATAACACCCAGCATATCATCAGAGATGTACATAAATCAGTTAGCTAATCTCAGAATTGTCTTTAGTAACTTCAATATAAAATCTTTTAGGACGGACGGCGGTCAGTAATGGCCTGATTGGTCAGGCTAGCAACCGGGAGGCCTGGTCTGGGAGTGGACTGCGGGTGCTGGTAACCTCATGAAGCAACTACAGGTAACCCTTTACACGACATATGTAAGGTCAGTCATGGAGTATGCAGCATGGAGCCCCCCACCTAGTTAAGCATGTACAAGAACACGAAAATGTCCAGAGATCTGCAACAGGAATAGTTCCAGAGCTGAGGGGGCTAAGGTGGGAGGAGAGCCTAAAGGAACTGAATTTGACCACATTAAAAAATAAGAGACTGACTTGTGGAGACATGCTTATGACATACAAGATACTCTGAAAAAATTGTCAAAACGGGGAGGAATCATAGATGAAATCTTAATGACAGTTGAACCTCAGGAATGGTAGGAAATACTCTCTCAGTCTATGGGTGGTATATAAATGAAATGAACTAAATGGTGAAGTGACTGATGCAAACTCAATGCACAGTTTCAAAAGTAGGTATGGCAGGGCCCGTGAAGCGAAGAACCAATGATTCCGACAATTGTAAGTTAAGAGTCCAGGCCAGGAGCTGAGACTCGACCATCGCAAACACAGCTCGGCGAATACACTCACTCAATCACTCTTCTCTCTCTCTCTCTCTCTCTCTCTCTCTCTCTCTCTCTCTCTCTCTCTCTCTCTCTCTCTCTCTCTCTCTCTCTCTGGTCGCGTCTTTCAAGATCTTCCTAGAAAGACAAAGCCACTAATGATGTTAGACCACACTGTACCTGGAGTACAGGAGAGGAAGTGAGTGGAGGAGCACCATTGGTACCACTATGGTGGTGTACAGGCAGATGTGAAGACAGGTGTACAGGCAGGCACACAGGCAGGTATACAGACAGGTGTACAGACAGGTGTACAGACAGGTGTACTGGCAAATATCCTGCCTTATGAGTTTGCTGAAATTCTACGACATAGTCAAAGTACTGAAAGAGGGAAGACAGGGTTGGGTAGATTGCATCTTTTTGGACTTTAGAAAAGCGTTTGATACAGTACCACACCAGAGGGCAGTCCAGAAATTAGACCAAACAGGGTTAAATGGCAGAGTGTTCCAGTGGGTCAAAGAGTATTTCAAAATCAAAAGGCAGAGAGTAATAGAGATAAGACTTCTGAATGGGAGAGAGAAACGAGTGGGGTTCGGAGCCACTACTGTTCCTTAAATACATGAATGACCTACCAGATGAGACTGAACCTTATGTATCACTGTTTGTTAACGATGTAGACCTAATAAGAAGGATAAGAACATGAAAGGACAGTTATAATCCCCAGTAAGACCTCAACAGACTGGAGATATGGTCAGACAAGTGGCTTCCAATTCAATCCAAGCAAATTCAAGGTCATATGTTTTGGAGAAGACAGACTGGGCACAGAAGTTACAAATATCAGGGAGTAAAAAGGACCTGAGGGTAAATATAACGAATAGAATATCACCTGAATTGCACATAAACCGTATAACGGCAGCGACATGTGCAAGATTAGCAAACTTCAGGAACTTGAATTAAGAATCTTTCAGAAGGTTATACTTGACATATGTTAGACCTGTCATTGAGTACACTGCTCCAGCATGGAGCCCACACCTGGTCAAGTACGTGAAGAAACTTGGAAAATTTCCAGTAGTCTGCAACCAGGATAGTTCCAGAACTGAGAGAAATGCATTATAAGACGCTGACAGAACTGAACCTTATGGCTATAGAGGAGAGGACAAGGGGGAAGGGGTATGATTACTATGCACACAATCTTAAAAGGAACTGATAGGCCTCAATGAGACAAACAATTAAAATTTAAAGGACTAAGATCAAGGGGACACAGGTGGAAGCTGAGGAAGGAGATGAGTCATAGAGATGTGAAGTATTTAACATCTGGATGGTTGAAAAGTTGGATGCCATGCACGAGGCAGTGGAGGAGGCAAACTCCAATACATAGTTTCAAGAGTAGATATGATAAGGCCCAAGAGGCCAGAAGTCAATGATACCGATCAAGAAGGTTTAGGAGGCTGGGCCAGGAGCTAAGTATCGACCCCCGCAAACACAAATCAGTGAGTACACTTACACACAGAAAAATCCCGAAATATTTCTATTAGCCTATAGCTTACTTTGAGTATATTACATTTTATTCTACGTATGTCACACACCCATATAGGCATGCTTCCCGACCAGTGAATCAGATGCTAAGAGTATAACGTGTAGGGGCCTCCCTCGTTATACCAGTACTTTGGTTCAACTAGCTAATCACAAGAAAGCCCGCCAAAGTTGTGAAGCGATGTGGTACACTTGTGAATCATCCTTGGCAGAGTTACCTTCACGTCTGGTGGCTACGGTTCTCACCGTGTCTTGTGCTTGTACGTAGCTGTGTGTATTGTACGTACCAGATTATTGTTTGGCGAAAGATATATAAACAATTACTCTGTTGCCTTTTTGGTTATTCCTAAGTGGTTATTGTGCTACAGCTAGATGTGCAGGCTAGTAGACTACACTAGCGTTCATAATATAGCCAGTCATGTAGCCAGCCAGTCAGCCAGGCAATCAGCCAACCAGCCATTCATCCAACCAGTCAACCATCCAGCTAATCACCCAGCCAACAAGCCAATCAGCCAACCAGCCCTCCAGCCAGTTAACCAAGCAGCCAGCCAGCCACGCTGTCAACCAGGCAGCCAGCCAATCACGCTGTCAACCAGGCAGCCAGGCAACCACGCTGTCAACCAGGCAGCCAGGCAATCACGCTGTCAACCAGGCAGCCAGCCAGCCCTTTTAAAAACGTAGCCAATTATTCAGCCTGCCATTTAACTTGACAACCAACCATTCATGTAGCAGCCCAGCATGCCAACCATGCTACTAGCCATGTTGCCAGCTATGCTACCAGCTATGTTGCCAGCCATCATGCTAGCCATGTTGCCAGCCATCATGCCAGCCATGCTGCCAGACAGCCCCACCTTCGGAATAATGGTCCCAGACCACACGCAACCCGCTAAGCTTTTCACTTCATCCAAATGAAATGACATGTTTACGTTTCTCCAGACTAGACCCACGAACGTTCAGATCTGAACCTTGCCTGACGTTCAGATTTAAACGTTGCCTGACGTTCAGATTTAAACGTTGCCTGACGTTCAGATTTAAACGTTGCCTGACGTTCAGATTTAAACGTTGCCCGACGTTCAGATTTAAACGTTGCGTGTTTTGTTTCTAGTTCACTTCAGCAAGTTTTTCAATTTGTTTGTGTTAGAGGTTTAAGTATACGTTTTTTAATTGGTTTATGTAATCCAACTCAGCCTAGACAAACCTAACCTAACCTAACTCAGCCTAGACAAACCTAACCTAACCTAACTCAGCCTAGACAAACCTAACCTAACCTAACTCAGCCTAGACAAACCTAACCTAACCTAACTCAGCCTAGACAAACCTAACCTAACCTAACTCAGCCTAGACAAACCTAACCTAACCTAACTCAGCCTAGACAAACCTAACCTAACCTAACTCAGCCTAGACAAACCTAACCTAACCTAACTCAGCCTAGACAAACCTAACCTAACCTAACTCAGCCTAGACAAACCTAACCTAACCTAACTCAGCCTAGACAAACCTAACCTAACCTAACTCAGCCTAGACAAACCTAACCTAACCTAACTAACCTAAACAAACCTAACCTAACCTAATTCATCCTAGACAAACCTAAATAACCTAGACAAACCTAACCTAGCCTAAGTCATCCTACCTTAAATAAGCCTACCTACCACAATGTTAAGAAAATATTATTTAAAAAAGAATAAATGAAAGCTTGAAGATAATGTTCTGACGCTGTTTATCACCAGACTCAGTCTCATGCTACTGTCACTGCTGCTGATACCGTCACTGCTGCTGTCACTGCTGCTGATACCGTCACTGCTACTGTCACTGTCACTGATACTGCCACTGTCACTGCTACTGTCACTGTCACTGCTACTGCCACTGTCATTGTCACTGCTACTGCCACTGTCACTGCTACTGCCACTGTCACTGCTACTGCCACTGTCACTGCTACTGTCACTGTCACTGCTACTGTCACTGTCACTGCTACTGCCACTGTCACTGCTACTGTCACTGTCACTGCTAATGCCACTGTCACTGCTACTGCCACTGTCATAGTCACTGCTACTGCCACTCACTGCTACTGTCACTGTCACTGCTACTGCCATTGTCATTGTCACTGCTATTGTTAATTTCCTCTCTTAATCCCACTCGCGTGTCCAGCAACAATTATCTCAGCACAACAAACCAACACGTGGAGTCTATCTCTCAGAGAGAGAGAGAGAGAGAGAGAGAGAGAGAGGGGGGGTGAAGAGAGTTCTTCAAACATATCATTTAAATTCCTCAAGAAAGCCTTTCAAAACGGCTCACAGATGAATTAAGTTGAAACTGCATCAACAGCGAGGGTAAAAAAAAATATATAAAAGGAATCCAGTCACGTTCGTACACGGCTCGTTGTGTGTGTGTGTGTGTGTGTGTGTGTGTGTATGTGTATGTGTGTGTGTGTGTGTGTGTGTGTGTGTGTGTGTGTGTGTGTGTGTGTATGAAGCCTCCAAGTTCTGATGCCCTATTATCGCCTTCAGGATAGAGGGAAGTAAGGGTTATTATGCCGTGTGTAAGATGGGATGGGAGAGGACGGCGGTGCTTCCAGTGGGAGGCAGGAACATGGATACGCCATTTCCGGTACCCTTTTTCTTCTTCTTCTTCCCAGTGATGTTCCTAAATTCCGAGTGGGCCGCAGTAGATCAGTCGACCTTTATCCTTGTTCTCAGTGGGCCGCAGTAGATCAGTCGACCTTTATCCTTGTTCTCAGTGGGCCGCAGTAGATCAGTCGACCTTTATCCTTGCTCAGGATTATTATAATGCTAGGGGATTATTGCTAAGGGTTATTATTATTATTATTATTATTATTATTATTATTATTATTATTATGAAGGGAGGAGTGCTGGAAAGGAAGGCTTGTTGGTGGTCCAGAGAGACGTCTCGTGTTGTGGGATAGTTGTAGGATAGTTATTGTGGGATAGTTCTTGTAGGATAGTTGCTGTGGGATAGTTGTAGGATAGTTATTGTGGGATAGTTGTTGTAGGATAGTTGTTGTGGTATAGTTGTTGCAGAATAGTTGTTGTAGGATAGTTGTTGTAGAATAGATGTTGTAGGATAGTTGTGAATGGTTATTGTTGAGTAGGATGATTGATGTGTGACACAGGCAAACACACACACACCAGGCACATCTCCTGAGGCGCACATCAACCAAATAACTGCTGCAGCATATGGGCGCCTAGCTAACCTAAGAACAACATTCCGACATCTTAATAAAGAATCGTTCAGGACCCTGTACACTGTGTACGTTAGGCCCATACTGGAGTATGCAGCACCAGTTTGGAACCCACATCTAGCCAAGCACGTAAAGAAGCTAGAGAAAGTGCAAAGGTTTGCAACAAGACTAGTCCCGGAGCTAAGGGGTATGTCCTACGATGAGAGGTTAAGGGAAATCGACCTGACTACACTGGAGGACGGGAGAGATAGGGGGAACATGATAATGACATATAAGATACTGAGAGGAATTGACAAGGTGGACAGAGACAGAATGTTCCAGAGATGGGACACAGCAACAAGGGGACACAGTTGGAAGTTGAAGACTCACTTCCCGACAGAGTGGTCGGGAAGTGGAATAGTTTGGGAAGCTATGTAGTGGAGGCAGGTTCCATACATAGCTTTAAGAAGAGGTATGATAAAGCTCATGGCGCAGAGAGAGTGACCCAGTAGCGGCCAGTGAAGAGGCGGGGCCAGGAGCTATGAATCGACCCCTGCAACCACAACTAGGTGAGTACACACACAGACACTGGACTAGTCTGCCTGGCGCTGCTGCCACTGACTCGACGTTCGTCACTTCTTTGCGTTTTCTTGGCATGCTGGGGTTTCAGCGATAAGAGTGCGTAAGGTGAATGTGCGCGTAGCATCATACGACTCGCGGATGACCGTCAGCGAGGCTTCACTACGTTCTCTGCAACAAGATAGTCAACGTCTCCCCACCCCAGTGTATTTCTCCCAGCTCTGGTGTATCACTGTACACACAAGAGCACTTCACCTCTGTAGTAAAGTAGTATTCATTTAAATACCACGTATCTTAAATCCCCTCTCAAGAGGCTCGTCACTAGTAATCTCTTCAAACAATTACCAAGTCAACACTGCTCGAGAAGAAATTTCTCACTTAACTGTTAGTAAGAATATATGACAAATTATATACATTGATGGATCTAAGCAGGAGTCTGCTGGCAGGGTTGCAGCTGCTCTTGTTGTCACCTCACTAGACAACAACTATAACAACTATGTTGGGTTAGACATAAGAATTAATAACCGTTAATGCTTATGACACTAATGTCACTAAAGTTAACTTATGACACTTGGCTTATCTCTCTGATTATTGGTGAGTCTATGTCATCACTGAAAGATCTTGACTCATAACATGACGGACATCATCATCAGAGAAGGTAGATTTACATACTAAAAAAAAAAATCTATGAAAAATGAATTATGGATTCCATCGTTCACTGAATTACTCCTTCATGATAAAGTTGATCAGGAAGTTGAAGGAAAATGAACATAACTTTGATGTGTTTGTTTAGCATTGGGAATAATATTAGAAGCAATGTAAATAATGAAACTGAAGGCTCATAGGAATGCATTTAGAAGCTTGAGTAGATCTGTCACTCGCTATGATAACATGAACAACTTGCAGTGTAAACACACTGACTGATGTTGCAGTAGCCAGGATGACAAGTACTTCTGGCAGTTTGGCAGACACACAGATGATGATCAAACTAAATGCAGAGTATGTGGTTAGCCTTATAGTCACTTTCTTGACCACTATATGCTTAATTGTCCTGTGTGATATGTCAAGGTATCGAATTAAAGAAAAGAAAATGCCTGATATGTTAAGCAGATATCCTAAATTTACTTGCAACAGATAAGTCAACTATAGATATATATCCAGATATACTCCTGTTAACCCTTTTAGGGCCTAGATCCTAGGCCGTTTGTGTATCCATATGCTCTTGCGCTACCCTCCACAGCATGGATATGAGGCGCAAAATAAACTAGTCGCTTTGTTGGCAAAATCAATCGCTTGTGTTGCTATCGTGTTTGTGAGCCTCTGAGCCTAAGTTAGCTTCACGTGGTTGACCAGGTATGGACTCCATGCTTTGGCATGGAGTCCTGACGCATGGCCAAAGTATGCGTCAGGACAAGCGTTTCCTGACGCTGGTCTTAGTCCATCACTGGAGCTTTTGGTCATGTGGCCGAGGCCTTCCACCGGCTTACCGGTCGACCGCTTTAAAGTTTAAGATTACACTGAAGTATATACATACACAGTGATTGACCTGATATACGTCATGAATAAATTTCTGAAGGATTCTTAATTCAAGTTCCTGAATGCTGGTCTGAGGTTTGCTGATTATGCATATGTCTCTGATGTTATACGGTTCGTGTGTATTTCTGGCCATATGCTTGATAATATATTTTGCCCAGGACCTTTTCACACTCTGATACTTGCATATTCTCTCCGCTCATGCTGTACTCTGTGTCTGGTCTGCTCTCTCCTCCTCGAAAACATATGACTCGAGAAATCACTTGTTGGACTATATCTGCAGTGTGTCGAGGCCCTCCTGAAGTTTATCAGTCTATTATGCACGATTCTGCATTGTTATAATAATGTTTATAAAATTTTTGTTGTGGTGAAAAACGCTCAATAAGTGTCAGTGGACGGGGATTGTTCTGAAAACAGTCGTGTCTAAGACACGAGCTGTGTGGGGAGTGTGTGGGGAGTGTGTGGGGAGTGTGTGGGGAGTGTGTGGGGAGTGTGTGGGGAGTGTGTGGGGAGAGTGACTGTCTAGCAGTGTCGTGGTAGCAGTTGTGGGAAAAAGGTTTATGGAGTTAGGCTGAATATATAAGCTGTGGTGGTTTAGTATTTTTAGGCTGTAGCATATTTTTATGATGATTCTGGTACTCTTACACTATGAGAATGGTCCTTATATTTATGTGGGGGTCTGTTTAAGATTTGGAGAGTACGGAAATAATAATGTTTTTTTGCCTGCAATTAAAAGGCCGGCAGAAGGGTGGTCATGGAGACCCACAATAACAGTTAAAATAAATGTCACCGTCACCCACTGTTGTGGATATTTCATAAGGCCTTCCTTTGAGTACCTGGTAAAGGTATACCGTTTTTTTTATGTAATGGTGTTGTATGTTGTATATTCATAGGTTACTATTAAAATTAGTATTATATTTTTGTATATGTTAGTTTTTTCTGTGATTCCTAGTAATCAATCCCAGGTGTAGTAAGAATGTTTACCATCTGTTTATTATCTCTTTTCTGTGGAGTTACAAGTGTGGCCCTTGAGTTGTATATTTTTTTATATTTAACATGTGCCCCTAGACAAGGCTTTAAGGGGCACGTAAGTTTATTTTTCCACTATAATCTACCTTGTCCATAATTACTATCGTATTTGCTTTGTCTGTTTCGTAAGGTGAAGTCCAGGATCTTACCTTAATTCATGGTATAACTTAACAAATCTTTGAGGACAATTGTTGTTGCAGAGATCTCAGCGAAGCTCAGGTAGATTATAGTGGAAAACTAAACATGTTATTAGAAGACGGGGACTTAGGTGCCCCTTAACACCTAGGCGCCAGCATACCTGCGTAACACTGTCCTCTTCTCATTAGTTTTAAATCATCCCCAAACGGTAGTAGACGGTTCACGTGTAAGAGTAGCGGTCCTAGTACTGATTCCTGCTCGACTCCACCCTCTACTCTCTCCTGTTCTGACGTCTCGTCTCAACACTGCTAACTTCTGCCTTTCAGTTGCTAGCTGGCCTACTTGAGAACTCTCCCTTTTAACTCTGCATGTTCCTCCAGTTTCTGGACTAATCTCGGGTGTGGTACTGTATCAACTATTCTGTTGTCTAAGAAAACATTTGTATATTCCTGTGACTGTCGTAGACCGCCAGCAAATTAATAAGATAGGATTTTCTTTTCCTAAATTCATGTTGGTTTTCTGTAAAGAATTTTCTACTCTTAATATGATCCAATAGCCTTCGCTTTACTGTATTCTGACCCCCTTCCCCCCCCCCCTCTCTCTCTCTCTCTCATGTGTGTGTGTGTACTCACCTAGTTGTGGTTGCAGGTGTCGATTCATAGCTCCTGGCCCCGCCTCTTCACTGGCCGCTACTGGGTCACTCTCCATGCGCCATGAGCTTTATCATACCTCTTCTTAAAGCTATGAATGGATCCTGCCTCCACTACATCGCTTACCAAACTATTCCACTTCCTGACCACTCTTGTGACTGAAGAAATACTTCCTAACATCCCTGTGATTCATCTGAGTCTTCAACTTCCAACTGTGTCCCCTTGTTGCTGTATCCCATCTCTGGAACATTCTGTCTCTGTCCACCTTGTCAATTCCTCAGTATTTTATATGTCGTTATCATGTCCCCCTATCTCTCCTGTCCTCCAGTGTCGTCAGGTCGATTTCCCTTAACCTCTCCTCAGAGGACATACCCCTTAGCTCCGGGACTAGCCTTGTTGCAAACCTTTGCACTTTCTCTAGTTTCTTTACGTGCTTGGCTAGGTGTGGGTTCCAAACTGGTGCTGCATACTCCAGTATGGGCCTAACGTACACAGTGTACAGGGTCCTGAACGATTCCTTATTAAGATGTCGGAATGTTGTTCTTAGGTTTGCTAGGCGCCCGTATGCTGCAGCAGTTATTTGGTTGATGTGCGCCTCAGGAGATGTGCCTGGTGTTATACTCACCCCAAGATCTTTTTCCTTGAGTGAGGTTTGTAGTCTCTGGCCCCTAGACTGTACTCCGTCTGCGGTCTTCTTTGCCCTTCCCCAATCTTAATGACTTTGCACTTGGTGGGGTTGAACTCCAGGAGCCAATCGCTGGACCAGGTTTGCAGCCTGTCCAGATCCCTTTGTAGTTCTGCCTGGTCCTCGTCCGATTGTGTACTTACCTAGTTGTGGTTGCAGGGGTCGATTCATAGCTCCTGGCTCCGCCTCTTCACTGGCCGCTACTGGGTCACTTTCCCTGCGCCATGAGCGTGTGTGTGTGTGTGTGTGTATGCGAGACCATCAACTGGGTTCCATGGCCTACGAGAATGTGGCGAAGTGGGGGAACACTGTGGTGGTGGGAGGGGTGGTTGGTGGAGAAGTGGGAGGGGTGGTGGTGGAGGGGTTGCAAGGGTGGTTGGAGGGGTGGTGGTGGAGGGGTTGCAAGGTGTGAGGGTGGTGTGGAGTTGAGGGTGGTTGGGTGGAAGGGTGGTTGGTAGACGGGTGGGGGGAGATGGTGGATGGGTGGGGGTTGGTGTAGGGGAATTTTGGAGAAAGGAAGGAGAGACTGTGAAATGGAAGGTTGGAAGGGAGAGTGTATGGAGAGGAAGAACTAGTGAGAGAGGCGGTGGGAGGGAGGGAGGTAGACGGCTGATGGTAGGGAGGGGAAAGGAAGTGGGGAAATGGAGGGCTGAGGAGAGAGGGAGGAGGTAGTGAGGGGAAGGGGGCATATTTAAGGAGCAGATGTTGCTGACACCAGTGCCATGGCCAGGGTGCCACCTCCCCCACCCATCACCCCCTACCCACATTCACTAACTCAACCCCCACCCCTCCTCCAGTCTCACCCACAACCCCTCCCAAACCCATAGTCCCTAACCTCCTTCCCACTCCCAACCGGGTTCTCCCAGAAGGTTCAACCAAGTACTGGGCCGTGACCCAGTAGTACTGGGTCACGAGATGCTTTACCCTGTGGCAAGCAGGACCACCAATCACTGGCAGGACCACCAATCATTGGCAGGACCACCAATCACTGGCAGAACCACCAATCACTGGCAGAACCACCAATCACTGGCAGGACCACCAATCATTGGCAGAACCAGCAGTCACTGGCTGGACCAGCAGTCACTGGCAGGACGACCAGCCACTGGCAGAATGGGCTGCAAGACCCAAGCTAACCTCATATTCTAAGTAGGCATTTCACTACAACTAAAACAAACTTGAAAAGTGATTATTTGAGTGTGTATTAATGTAGCCACCGTCGGGAAGGGAGCGCGCCTCTTTATGTTTGAGTGTGATATTTTTTGACTCCTTTAATGCATTTATTGGCGTTGTGGTGTTCTGGATATTTTTTGGGTTAAGAGACGACATCGTAGCCTAACTTAAACCTAATCAAACCTAAACCTAAATCGACCTCAAAAACGTAAAATAAAACATTTGTTTAAAACATTATGATATACTTTGCATATTAAGTGGCTTTTTGGGTATGTAAATGTATCGAATTATACTTGTACCATAACTGTGTATAATAACTGCAACCAAATGAACTGTAAACAGACATTGTAACCTCTGTGTTTGCTTCTTAGGAACAAAGATTATTTCATATTTTCTTTGACTTAGGCTTCAGGAGGAGGACGGGTTGCTGAACTAACTAAAATACGATGTAGGTATTAACACTCATGAAGTGGATTAACATTATATACTATATACTCGAAGCGCCAAACGGCTTACTGAATCAGTGGTGGAGGCTTGATCCTCAGTCCGCTTAACGCAAAACAGACAGGCGACTGTCGTAAACAGACGTCTCCTGGCTGAGCCACTCTCTCTCCCATAGTGTTAAAACCTTCTCCTGCCTTCTCTCATTCATTCCGTACAACAACCTCTTAAATTTCCTCGACACAGCAGACATATTAGCCGCCCTTGCTACCACCGGCAGCGCTGATCCATTACCACACAAACACACACGCGGTTATGAAAATCACCCAGCAAATTTGTCCGGCATAAATCGAGAGCAAGACAGCGAGTGTCGGTGGGAGATCGTGCGTTGTGTAGTGTAGCGGACCTCACACGCACGGTGCTCGGTGTGTGGCCCAGCGAGGCTCGCTAACAGCAGCTCCTTGCTGGCTTCTAAGAACTCATCAGCGGCTTGCCCGACCTTTTAATCCTGGTGTCAGCCGCTGGTGAAACTCCCTCCAGCCTGGTGATGCCAACAGGCGCTTTCCAGTTACACAGGAACTTTGTTGTAATGTTAGGGGGTGACTTACATGGTGGGAGAGAGAGATAGAGAGAGAGGGGGGTGGGTGGGAGGCGTGTCTGCTCCTGCTGCTGTTATTAAGATGCTACTGTTGCTTTTATTATTGATATTACTGCTACTGCTATCATTATTAATGTTACTGCCTCCGATGCTGTTACTGACGTCACTGCCACTGTTGTTATGTCTGATAATACTTAGGCTGATACTAATATTTTTGCTGCTAACACTGGTAATGTTACTGTTTTTGATGTTATTACTTTTACTGTAAATTTTATTATTACTGCTACTGTTGTTTTCATTGATGCTGACAACTATATTGCTGCTACTGCTGAGGATAATTTTTCTGCTCTCTACATTACCAGTCCCCAACATGGGACCAGTTTCATCAGTCAAACTCTATATAAATTAGATGCCCCAATCAGCAGCTTTGATTCTGTTTTACTTGCACTCTTATTTGCTGTTTCTATGATTCCTGTTATTGACGTGTTGCCGTTTTCCTCCAACACGGTTCTGAGTCTCCTGTTGTGCAATGGGAGGAATGGAGGTTGTAAATCACTGTTAATAATAATAATAATAATCTTTATTTCTACAAGTACATGATACAACTTATACAGACCATAGCTGACATCAGTGATATACTATACAGAAAGCCCCTGGCTATGCAGAGCATTTCGGGCAACATTTGCTAATTTTGACCGCAGGATGCGACCCACACCAGTCGGCTAACACCCAGGTACCTACTTGCTGCTAGGTGAACAGGGACAGCAGGTTTCTTAAGGAAACGCGCCCAATGTTTCCACCCATACCGGGGATCGAACCACGGACCTCAATGTGTGAGCTGCCAACCCAGCTATGTTAGTAGCTTCACGGGGCCTCCAGACATTATTTTTGCCACTTTCAGTTTGATATTTGTGTTCATTGGAACGGACGAGAAAGATACGTGATAATATAGATACTAGCGGGTCTAGTCCTAAATCCTACACATTATCATGGTATGGGAGGAAATGTATAATAAGCCCAGTGAGAAGCAGGGAAGCCGCGGACACAGTTCGAGAACACGATCAACATTCTTGGGCTTACTTGTCGGAAATATGTGGGTCAGTGAGCCGCCAAAAGCAAAAGCCTGGTCAATAAGGCTAGCACCAGAAAAGCCATGCCCCAAGCCGGGCTGTGAGGGGTAGGAAAATTCTCGAAACTAGTCACAGGGTTATCACCAATAAATTCCATTCATCAACTCTCACTTCTCCTCCTCCTATCTTCTTTGCCCCTTCCTCTTTCATTCACCTACCCTCTTTCTATTCTCATTATGTGGTACCCACCTGGAAGAATAGCATTTATTTTTAGTGTAGTGTCTGTGAGAGCTATGCTAGCTTTTCATTCCTTCATGTATGTTTGTGTTTTGGGAATGTATATAAACACCTCATAGATCCAGAGATTGTTCGTACACTCGTAGGAAAGTAGAGAAAATATTATGAACTAGGAAATACAATCAATTTTAAAATTAAATTAGCCACATAAAGTTTATAAAGTTTACTCAAACATCGAAAAAACGTAAACATGAAACATTACCCAACTATAAGAATAAAAATGTAAAAGAAACAGACATGACATGATAATAATAATACGAGGGTTGGCCCAGCATGAGGTGCAGCGGCACAGCTGAGGTGCAGTAGCATAACTGTGGCCCACTGTGGCCCAGAGTCACCTACCTACGACACCTACATGAAGAGATGGGTTGATAGAAGAAGAAGATTCTCTCACCTTAGACTGAAGACTGAGATCTTGAGTCACACACACACACACACACACACACACACACACGCACACACATACACACACACACACACACACACACACACACACACTGAGAGGCGAGAAACCTCCACAAAAACACTGGGCGCTACAATTAACCCAGCTATGTCCAACAAACATTAGCGTCTCCAGCCAGCGACAAAACCTCGCCCTCAATTAAATTCCAGGACGAGTTTGGCCACTTTGATTGCCGTCCCCTCGCCCGTCCACCAGCTGAATGATTCCACTTGTTGAATTAATCCGCTGATTAAGCCGTTAATCAGCGTCTGGCGGCGCCTCTGCTACACTGGACAGGTTGATAGGTCAGCGTGTCAAGTGACACGTTTAAAACACAGTCTTGGACTCATTAACACGTTCACTCACCTGGCCGGGGCTCCGCCCATCACCCCTCTCCCCCCCCCCAGCGCCGCCATTCACACGGCCGTTCGCACGTTCAATTCGATTGAGATTTGCTCTTAATTGTATGCAAATTGAATGCGTGGGCTTGTCAGGTTCGTTGTATCAGCGAGACTTGTGTGACCCATGCGAGTTGAACCCATTGCTCTATTTTAATGTACGTTATTATTATTATTATTATTATTATTATTATTATTATTATTATTATTATTATACCTGCTCTGGGGCTGGACATTGATCGGTGGCCCACTTCGGGTCAGCGATGGTGGGCGGTGCCAGACATAACAGAAACGTCAACAAGAAGCAAATGTAGTTAACGGAGGAGCGACAGCGGCACGCTCGTAATATGCAAATGAGGTTGGAGTGACAGGTGAGGGGAGAGAGAACGACTGTTTTTACCCGTTCCCCCACCCCTCCTACTCCTTAATGACTACACGCAGTAATTGGCCGCTGTAAGCTGTAAGACACCCGGACACTGTGGTCATTACCGTAGTGTAGACTAGAATGTTTGGTACTGGCTGAGGTCATTACCGTAGTGTAGACTAGAATGTTTGGTACTGGCTGAGGTCATTACCGTAGTGTAGACTAGAATGTTTGGTACTGGCTGAGGTCATTACCGTAGCGTAGACTAGAATGTTTGGTACTGGCTGAGGTCATTACCGTAGCGTAGACTAGAAGGGTTGGTACTGGCTGAGGTCATTACCGTAGTGTAGACTAGAATGTTTGGTACTGGCTGAGGTCATTACCGTAGCGTAGACTAGAAGGGTTGGTACTTGCTGAGGTCATTACCGTAGACTAGAATGTTTGGTACTGGCTGAGGTCATTACCGTAGTGTAGACTAGAATGTTTGGTACTGGCTGAGGTCATTACCGTAGTGTAGACTAGAAGGGTTCTTACTGACTGAGGTCATTACCGTAGCGTAGACTAGAATGTTTGGTACTGGCTGAGGTCATTACCGTAGCGTAGACTAGAATGTTTGGTACTGGCTGAGGTCATTACCGTAGTGTAGACTAGAAGGGTTGGTACTGGCTGAGGTCATTACCGTAGACTAGAATGTTTGGTACTGGCTGAGGTCATTACCGTAGTGTAGACTAGAATGTTTGGTACTGGCTGAGGTCATTACCGTAGTGTAGACTAGAAGGGTTCTTACTGGCTGAGGTCATTACCGTAGCGTAGACTAGAATGTTTGGTACTGGCTGAGGTCATTACCGTTGTGTAGACTAGAATGTTTGTTACTGGCTGAGGTCATTACCGTAGACTAGAATGTTTGGTACTGGCTGAGGTCATTACCGTAGTGTAGACTAGAAGGGTTGGTACTGGCTGAGGTCATTACCGTTGTGTAGACTAGAATGTTTGTTACTGGCTGAGGTCATTACCGTAGTGTAGACTAGAAGGGTTCTTACTGGCTGAGGTCATTACCGTAGCGTAGACTAGAAGGGTTGGTACTGGCTGAGGTCATTACCGTAGCGTAGACTAGAAGGGTTGGTACTGGTTGAGGTCATTACCGTAGCGTAGACTAAAATGTTTGGTACTGGCTGAGGTCATTACCGTAGTGTAGACTAGAATGTTTGGTACTGGCTGAGGTCATTACCGTAGTGTAGACTAGAATGTTTGGTACTGGCTGAGGTCATTACCGTAGTGTAGACTAGAAGGGTTGGTACTGGCTGAGGTCATTACCGTAGTGTAGACTAGAATGTTTGGTACTGGCTGAGGTCATTACCGTAGTGTAGACTAGAATGTTTGGTACTGGCTGAGGTCATTACCGTAGTGTAGACTAGAATGTTTGGTACTGGCTGAGGTCATTACCGTAGTGTAGACTAGAAGGGTTGGTACTGGCTGAGGTCATTACCGTAGTGTAGACTAGAAGGGTTGGTACTGGCTGAGGTCATTACCGTAGCGTAGACTAGAAGGGTTCGTACTGGCTGAGGTCATTACCGTAGTGTAGACTAGAATGTTTGGTACTGGCTGAGGTCATTACCGTAGTGTAGACTAGAAGGGTTGGTACTGGCTGAGGTCATTACCGTAGTGTAGACTAGAAGGGTTGGTACTGGCTGAGGGCATTACCGTAGCGTAGACTAGAAGGGTTGGTACTGGCTGAGGTCATTACCGTAGTGTAGACTAGAAGGGTTGGTACTGCTGAGGTCATTACCGTAGCGTAGACTAGAATGTTTGGTACTGGCTGAGGTCATTACTGTAGCGTAGACTAGAATGTTTGGTACTGGCTGAGGTCATTACCGAAGTGTAGACAAGAATGTTTGGTACTGGCTGAGGTCATTACCGTAGCGTAGAGTAGAATGTTTGGTACTGGCTGAGGTCATTACCGTAGTGTAGACTAGAATGTTTGGTACTGGCTGAGGTCATTACCGTAGTGTAGACTAGAATGTTTGGTACTGGCTGAGGTCATTACCGTTGTGTAGACTAGAATGTTTGTTACTGGCTGAGGTCATTACCGTAGACTAGAATGTTTGGTACTGGCTGAGGTCATTACCGTAGTGTAGACTAGAATGTTTGTTACTGGCTGAGGTCATTACCGTTGTGTAGACTAGAATGTTTGTTACTGGCTGAGGTCATTACCGTAGTGTAGACTAGAAGGGTTCTTACTGGCTGAGGTCATTACCGTAGCGTAGACTAGAAGGGTTGGTACTGGCTGAGGTCATTACCGTAGCGTAGACTAGAAGGGTTGGTACTGGTTGAGGTCATTACCGTAGCGTAGACTAGAATGTTTGGTACTGGCTGAGGTTATTACCGTAGTGTAGACTAGAATGTTTGGTACTGGCTGAGGTCATTACCGTAGTGTAGACTAGAATGTTTGGTACTGGCTGAGGTCATTACCGTAGTGTAGACTAGAAGGGTTGGTACTGGCTGAGGTCATTACCGTAGTGTAGACTAGAATGTTTGGTACTGGCTGAGGTCATTACCGTAGTGTAGACTAGAATGTTTGTTACTGGCTGAGGTCATTACCGTAGTGTAGACTAGAATGTTTGGTACTGGCTGAGGTCATTACTGCAGTGTAAATACTCCTGAGTACTGCATCCTGATAAGATAGACATTATCCAGAGCTGGATTAAGGCCTGGGTTTCAGGGGCTGCAGCCCAGTGGCCTCCGCCAGCTGGAGGGCCTCCAGAGACTACTGCTATAAGTTTATAATTACAGTATGTCATTACATCACGTATATGATGAACTGTTGACTCTTGTGATTATTTTTTTCCCCTTTGAAAGTATCACTGGGCCCTCACAGTACCTGCAGCTCAGGGGCCCTCACAGTACCTGTAGCTCAGGGGCCCTCACAGTACCTGTAGCTCAGGGCTCTACAAAATCTTAATCCGACTCTGTAGAGATACATTCTTTTTTTTTCTGTAAATATAATGTTGCATATTAACTAAAGAAGGTTGTGAGATAATGTGGCTATTGTAATACTTTTAACAACAACAACAACAACTGTAGTCCACAGTGAATGTTGATCAAAGGTTTGAAGGTGGAGTAGACTGCTTGTTTACCTGGAGTTTACCTGGAGACAGTTCCGGGGGGTCAACGCCCTCTTCCCCCGCGGCCCGGTCTGTGACCAGGCTTCATGCTTGTTGATACTAATGTTTTTTTTTTTTTGTTCATTGTTTAACTAGTGAAATTAAAGTGGCACTTGTAAGTTCTGTTATAATTCTAGAATTTCTTAAAAATAATGCAGGTTGCACTGAAAGTGTTTATATGTCAATATTTATGCGTTTACTCGCGTCTTGGAAATCTCTAAAGTGTTTTGCACTTGCGTTGACCCCCTGGCCCCGGGAGTCAACGCCCCCCCGGGGCCAGGTCCATGACTAGGCTTCGCAAATATATTTCATTAAAAAAATTCTACTGGTTGTACTTATGTTTTTTTTGGATTTAACTTGTTAAATGCCGGGCATTTGAATTTGAAATAGAGCATTTCTTTTATATTGTGTAGCTGATAAATAGCAGGCACTAAATTTTAATTTTGAATATATATTTTGAAATATTTGTTCAACATTTCGTGTCCCCGGGTCAGGTTCTCTCACATTCACTGTCATTTTATTTGACTTTCACGCTCATGTTGTTATATATTCCATTTTCTGTTTTTCAGCAGCCGTAGAGCAGCGAGTCCTCAGACACGTCAGGGTTCTGAGGACGAGTCACGTCAGGGTTCTGAGGACGAGTCACGTCAGGGTTCTGAGGACGAGTCACGTCAGGGTTCTGAGGACGAGTCACGTCAGGGTTCTGAGGACGAGTCACGTCAAGGTTCTGAGGACGAGTCACGTCAGGGTTCTGAGGACGAGTCACGTCAGGGTTCTGAGGACGAGTCACGTCAGGGTTCTGAGGACGAGTCACGTCAGGGTTCTGAGGACGAGTCACGTCAGGGTTCTGAGGACGAGTCACGTCAGGGTTCTGAGGACGAGTCACGTCAGGGTTCTGAGGACGAATCACCTCAGTCATGATAGCGAGAATTGTCAGATCACGTTACAGACTTGTTAATACTTACTATAACCTCTGAAGTATCAAATTTTTCATATTTTCATTATTTAATTGGCGGAGCACCTTGTTATGCGACATCAAATATTATCTATGATTTTTGAAGGAGTGGACCATTAAGCCGGCAGAAGGCCTCGGTCATATGGCCAAAAGCTCCAGTGGTGGATCATCACATGAATAAGACCCGCGTTGAGGAGGCATTTATCCTGTTTATTGACGGATCTTACCTAACTCAGCACACTGCCAGATAAGCCTTCATAAATGTCAAAACAATGCGTAGACGACATTCAATATTGACTTGTTGGAGCTGATCTTCGCTGGCGTCCTTGTATACATGGGACATCAATCAACTTATGACTAGTGAGCCATTATTAGTAAAGTTTACATACTTCCCAAATCCAATGAGATTTAGGCTCATCCGACGTCGCTTTCACTTCACTGATAACATCCAATTACAGAGCCTTGTGGACATGTTCTTCAGAATCAAATCTCCATTTGACAACTTAACCAAAAAGTTTAGGAAGCTACATGCACCCCCGTGCAGTCAATTGATAAGGTCAAGGTTGGTTATGAAGGTACTCGTGCTGGTAACTTGAGGCAATACATCAAGACCAAGCTAGACAAATGGGCTTCAAAGTTTTTTTTTGTTTTTTTGCAGAGCAAGTATAGATGGCTTCATCCATGACATACTCGTTTACCAGGGCCGGGGGAGGGTTGCGGGGGGTCTCAACTTTTACTGTACATGGAGCCAAGTTCTCAGCTGAGGATGAGCAGTTGAATGTCACCTCTAAAACTGTCCTTGCTCTGACTAAAACCCTGCCAAAATTAGACAAGTCAGCCATTCGTGCTGACAGTTATCTTGCCAGCATCAGCCTAGATGTATACTTCCAGCATAAATAAAAGTGCAGATATGTACGGTAGATACAACAAAGAAAACTATAGTAGTAATCCATCCCTACAAGACGCCAAGGAGATGAATGATGTGAAGAGGAAAACACCGAGCTTCTGCTCTACTGATGGAATCTTGGCATGTAAATGGAAGGATAGGAAGGTAGTCACTATACTGTCTTCTGATGCTGGCAGTGAACCCAACACCAAAGTCCTCAGGTATCATAACATTGCCATGAAGACACTGGAGGTCTCCAGCTTCAGTAACGTCGAAGTTTACAACTCCCTTATGATGGCATTATTGAAAATGATATGCTGACCCATCTCAGCAAGATTCCATTAGGGCCAAAAGATGGTCAACGTGGCTCCTTGGCTACGTGCTTTACCTTGCTCTCTGCAACTCTTGGCTCCTATACAAAACAAAAATGTAAATCACTCTAGCACAAACACAGAGTACAAGATGCAAAGGTCATCTGTAAGATTTAACAAGCCAACCAGTCCATCCATATTTTTATTGGATGTGTCTGAGTCAGTTCCTCCAGGAGAAGGAAAGAACGGACTAAAAGTCACCCTGACTCCAGACTCCTGCAGGCACAACACGTCGGTATACCACTGTTTTAAGATTCCAGGACAATCAGAACCGTAAATTCTGCTCCACTGGTCACAGTTCTCCTCGGTCTACATGGTTGGTCAAGGTATGCAGTGTTGTTCTTTGCTTATCAGACACCAGGAACTGCTTTGAGTCATTCCACACACAACAGTAATAGAGATTCTTTGGGTTTTTCTAAGGTTATTTTCACCCTTGTGTATTTTGCCACTTTTTTGCAACTTGAAAGATATCTTTAATTAAAATGTATGTCACAAAATGCGGCTAACACTGATGAACGACTCAACAAAATCCATTCAACAAAACTCGTTTATATTACTCATTTCTTTTCTCTGTTACTGATTTTGTTCAACTGTTCAACAGGATTAACCGCATTTTATGTGACTTACGTTTTAATTAAAGCTATCTGGAAAGCTACCAAAAAAAATGGCAAAACACACAAAGGTGAAAGTAGCCTTAGAAAGACCCAAAGAATAACCGGTCGGACAGATTTCAAAATCCCTCAAGGATTTCTACCGCATAACATCATAAGGTTAATATGCTTCACCAGCAGCAGATCTTGGCTTGCGTAAATTAATCTTTCCTTGAACAAATCTTGATGACAGGTTTCAGGTGACGCTGATTACTGTCTGACACAGCTGATGATTCTCACCATCATGGCGTCCTAACCACTAAGAGCGGATCCAGTATTATATGTTTATGAATGTTTCAGATAAACCTTGCTGTTAATTCTGATATTTTGACTGTGAAGTGAAGTTATCGGGAGTGTAATTGATTGAGAGTTAAAATACCGGAAGTAAAATTACTGGGAGTTAAATAGCCGGGAGTGAAAATGCAGGTCATCAACCCACACGACCTGCTTGCCATCTGTCAAGGAGTAGATATGGATAAGTATTTAAAATTTATATTTCATCTGTTACAAGCAAATTTAAGATGTTTGGTATCTTATTTTCATCAATAAGATACCTTGGTATATGACATAGGTTATTCTACTATGTATCTCTATATTCCTCAATAAGTGGACAATGCAGCAGTGTTCAAGTGACCATAAGACTGACCACATACTTTGCATTTAGTTTGGTCATAGTTTGTGCGAATACCAAACTGTGACGTGTACTCGTAACCAAGCCTAAGTCTGGCTATTGCGACAACAGTCAGTCTGTTTACATTGCAAGTTGCCCCGTAAATGTGCTTGTGTGCTTTAATGCTATAATAATGAATGACAGATCTACCCAGGCTTCTACCTGCATTACTGTGACGTTCAGAGTTATTATTCACCTCTCTTTTAATATTATATCTGATGCTTGACACCGACATGCTAAATGTATATTCAACTTCTTCCTTCAGGGTACTTTCTTTTGCCTAATTAATCAGCTGTGTCACGTAGGGGTAATTCATTGGGTGATGCAATACTTTGTCTTTGATTCTGTAATATCTAAACCTGGCTTCTCCAGTGAGCATTGTACTAGAATCCTTTTGTTAGTCAAGTTCCTCCACTGATTATATAGAATCAGCAATGTTCAGTCATGTTCAATGAGTCATTGTTATAAGTTAACTTTTAGAGACATTAGGATGTTAAATAATTTAGCTTATTATGTAGAAAACTATCTGTAAATTAATTCTTATGTCTGACTCAACAAGGTTGATGTCTTACCTAGGAGGGTGACAACAAGATGCAGCCCTGCCAGTAGACTCCTGCCAGTAGACTCCTGGCAGTAGACTCCTGGCAGTAGACTCCTGGCAGTAGATTCCTGCTTAGATCCATCACTGTATATAATTTGTGATATATATTAATACTAAGAGAAATTTCTTCTTCTTCGCAAGTGACTTAAGAAAGGGATTCTTAGAGATGAGCTTCTTGAAGAAATGCAGCTTCCATGGAGGGGTGAAATGCTCTTGTTGTCTACAACGATACAGTTCGTGCAGGTTATAGAATTTAATATAATTGCATGTTTTCCACATTTCAGTTGTTTTCGTGTTACATATTTACAGAGACTTAGTGAGATTTATGGTGACATTGTCTGGTTTAGTTCTTAAAATTCTAATGCCGAGTACAGTGTTCATGTCAATCATCCTATCACTAATACTGGGGTCAAGGACCTCAATGGAAATAAATCACTTTGTCTGACCTTTCTTGGGTTATCCTGGTAATCTACACATATGCTGCTATGTATGATAATTTATGTAACTGTATTTATGTGTACCTGTAACTGAATGAACTTAGTTAACACCAAGTTCCTTCTCCATATTAAGAGCTTTGGTAGTTTAGGGCAGCCAGCAATTATTCTGAGGGCTTCGTTGTGCTTCAAGGGCCGGAGAGAATTCTCCACACTATCGCCAGTATGGGTGCAGCCTAATTAATATAGGATGTTATGTGGGTTAGGTACATCATTCTCACCTCATATTCCACCTGTTAGTGTGAGTTGTTTCCACTTTCTCTCGGTAACACTAAAGTGAATCAGTTGAGAGAGAGAGAGAGAGAGAGAGAGAGAGAGAGAGAGAGAGAGAGAGAGAGAGAGAGAGAGAGCGGAAACAGCCAATATTGACACGTGGGAGATGGAGGCCTGTTTACACAGGTGCCGAAGCACATGTACAAGGGAAAAGGGATCCGGTAGGCCTAGCCTGGAGGAAGGGAGGCTAGAGGCGCGTGACCTGGACTTACCGTCACGACACCACACTACTCAACAGCCCTAAAATGCGCTATTTTTTTTTTTTTAGCAAAAAATCAACAAATGATTTCACAAACACAAGTATGATGCTCGGCCAAACCCGCACGGGACGTAAACACGATATATGAGAAGCTGTCTGTTTCGACTTTCAGTTGAGATCCTCTTCAGCATTTAGAGCAATATAATTTGGTTTTCAGAACTCTTATAAAATATATAAGGAGTAAAATTCCTGCAGATGACGAGATAAAAGCTGGATGTGAATTAGACCTATCTAGCATGGACCAATAGGCCTACCTAGCATGGACCAATAGGCCTACTGCAGTGTTGCATTCTTCAATATGTTTTTTCAAGAACACAGGTCAGACTGAAGAGTTAAAAAAAAAAAATCTGAGTGTTGGTCCTCCGCTCTTGTGCCGGTGGGAGGCTCTTGATCCAAGGTAAGGGAAGCTGTCCTCACTCGCCTTGGATTGAACGTTATCTTCCATTCTCCATACCCCCCCAGGTGGTGTATGACCCCTAAGGGTTCAGCGCTCCCCTCCATGAATTCAATGCAACTACTACTACTACTACTACTACTACTACTGCTGCTACTATATTACTACTACTACTAATAATAATATTAATACTAATACTACAACTAATACTACTACTCATAATAATATAATAATAATAATAATAATAATAATAATAATAATAATAATAATAATAATAATAATAATAATAATAGCAACAAGAAAAACATCAACAAAACCACAATAATAATAATAATAATAATAATAATAATAATAATAATACAACTAGAACCTAGTAATATATTACTAGATCAGTTGTTAACATGGTTAAGTAAACTGCTGGCAGCAACAGCTTGCTTGATCAGGCAGCTCAAGTGGAGAATCTGACCAAGTCACGTGTAGTGTTCTTGTAACACACTGACTGTTATACAGTGTCTACCTCTTTATAGTGTCTACCTCTTTATAGTGTCTACCTCTTCATAGTGTCTACCTCTTTATAGTGTCTACCTCTTTATAATGTCTACATCTTTATAGTGTCTACCTCTTTATAGTGTTTACCTCTTTATAGTGTCTACCTCTTTATAGTGTCTACCTCTTTACAGTGTCTGCCTCTTTATAGTGTCGACCTCTTTATTGTGTCTACCTCTTTACAGTGTCTACCTCTTTACAGTGTCTACATCTTTACAGTGTCTACCTCTTTACAGTGTCTACCTCTTTACAGTGTCTACCTCTTTATAGTGTCTACCTCTATTGTGTCTACCTCTTTATAGTGTCTACCTCTTTATAGTGTCTACCTCTTTATAGTGTCTACCTCTTTATAGTGTCTACCTCTTTATAGTGTCTACCTCTTTACAGTGTCTACATCTTTACAGTCTACCTCTTTACAGTGTCTACATCTAGTGTTTCTACCTCTTTATAGTGTCTACCTCTATTGTGTCTACCTCTTTATAGTGTCTACCTCTTTATAGTGTCTACCTCTTTATAGTGTCTACCTCTTTATAGTGTCTACTTCTCTATTGTGTCTACCTCTTTACAGTGTCTACCTTTATATATATATACCGCCTACCTCCTCCTATATCCCGTCTACCCCGTCTATATACCTTCGTCTACCTCCTATATTCCGTCTACCCGTCTATATACCTCCGTCTACCTCCTATATCCTATTTAAATCCTTCTATATTCCGTCTACCTCCTCCTATATCCCTTCTACCTCCTTCTATATCTGTCTACCTCCTTCTATATACCATCTCTCACTATGTAGTCCTCCAGTATATATTAAACATATAAATGAACATAATTATGTGACATAAAATGATAAATAATAATTATATTGCGCGTAAGAGGGCGTTAATTATGTTAATGGTTAATTAAGTACTTAGAAATATTATTAGTACCACTTCTTCATTGATTAATCACAGGCGTTTACCCCCTAATTAATCACTGAGCAAATTGCTAGCACCTCCTAATGTGTTTTGTTGCTAATTAAGCTGATAATTGCTCGTTAATCATTGAGAAACCGTGTTTTTAATTTCGAGGTGCTTGTCCGAGCGTGTTAGATGGGAGTGAGTGGAGACAGGGACGTTTCGACGTGCTGTTGGAGTGTGAGTAAGGTAATTTTAATGCAGGGATTCAGGTTGGGTGGACTCGAGTCCTGGAGGTGGGAAGTAGAGTGCCTGTTCTCTGAAGGAAGGGCGGGGATGTTGCAGTAAACTCAGTGTATATACACTGAGAGACAGACACCTCTCAGTGTATATAAATTGAGAAATATACACCTATCATTGTACACACACACTAAGACATATCTGTGTATATAACCTGCACACTGAGAGACTTATACCTCTCAGTGTATATACACTGAGAAACATGCACCTCTCAGTGTATATACACTGAGAAACATGCACCTCTCAGTGTATATACACTGAAAGATATGCACCTCTCAGCGTATATACACTGAGAAACATGCACCTCTCAGTGTAAATACACTGAGGACATATCTATGTATATATCCTGCTGGTCAGAATTACAAATTTCTCCATTACATAAGACCGGTAATGGGAAAAGTGGGGGTATATAATATTGAAATATTATACGACGAATTTTTTGATATGTTGAGAAAATTCCACCTAAAAAAATCCAGTTTCAGTAATTTTGATTTTAAAATTTTAAGAGATTGAGAGACATAAATGTGTATAGTGGGTTTGATGCCGATCTAATGAACGATTATTACCCCACACCAGAGAAATTGTAGAGGTTGACTGGAAAATAGTCACGGACTCACACAGTCACGGACTCACACCGTCATGGACTCACAAAGTCACGGACTCACATAGTCACGGACTCACATAGTCATGGGCTCACACAGTCATGGACTCACCCAGTCACGGACTCAGTCACGGACTCACAGTCACGGACTCACACAGTCATGGACTCACACAGTCACGGACTCACACAGTCATGGGCTCACACAGTCACGGACTCACACAGTCATGGACTCACACAGTCACGGACTCACACAGTCACGGACTCACACAGTCACGGACTCACACAGTCACGGACTCACACAGTCACGGACTCACACAGTCACGGACTCACACAGTCACGGACTCACACAGTCACGGACTCACACAGTCACGGACTCACACAGTCACGGACTCACACAGTCACGGACTCACACAGTCACGGACTAGATGAGTGTTTCTCACATAATGCATTGTTTAGTTGGGGTAATGGCTGTCTACTGCAACACTGGCGGTGTTTACAGCAACACAAGTGTTGGTTTACCGCAACATTGGTGGTGGTTTACCGCAACACTGGCGCTAGTCTACCACAACACTGGTGGGGTTTATTGCATCACGAGTGACATGGCAACCCTGGAGGAATGCCAAGGAATGCAGTGGGCAGCATGTTCCTGGAGAAAGAGTGAGGGGCACGGTGGGCAGCTGGGTGTCGGAGGTGGCTACAGTACCCAGCCTGGCTCAATGATGCCCTGCCTCCACCAGACGAGTGTTGGGGCAGCGCACCAATTACTAATACCAGTCTGTGAATGGATAAATTGCTCTTTAAATCATGATGAGGTGTTCCCGCAGCTGGTCCAGTCAACTGCTGGAGAGAACGGCATGACTGAAGCCAGGGGGACGCCGCAGCCGCACCAACCCGCTATTCACGACTCGTCAGGAAGAGGATATTGTCTGGATACGTCAAGACATGCCATGACACGAGTCGGGACATGTCACTGCACGTTAAAGTACGACAAGGCACGGCGGAACTCGTCAGTGTTGGTCAGAATACGTTCGGAGGCTTCAGGAAGAGCTGGGGAGCGTCAGAACACAAAAGAGTATGTTAGAACATGCCACTGAGACAGGCCCTAATATATTTACAGTAGCAGGTGCTACCCAACCACAGCAACAGGTGCTACCCAACCACAGTAACAGGTGCTACCCAACCAAAGAATGTACAGAGATCCTTCGCAGTCCCCTGACAATTCAGTCAAACATCTAAATTACTGAAACTCTTGAATTGCTCTCCTGGGAACGTAGGCAAGAAATACATCGCTCACAACTGGACAATTCTAGAGGAACTAGTAACGAAATCGCTCCCTACGAAAACAAAATACCTCCACTGAAAAGATGTCGTAAGAAGAATAAGAGATAACAAGTGCTACGAGGAGGAGGACTACCAACAAGCCTCTGTCTTCCAGGGAAAGGCTGGTCAGTTTTTTCCAAGTAAATTCCTGATTAGTCGAGTTGTGGTGCATACTCTGGGAGTGCAGCGGATGCACCACAGACCATCAACCGGGTATTTTAATCTGGAACCTGGCGGCGGGGGGGAAGGAGAGGGGGGCAATGACCCCTGAAATCGTCTACAGGTAACCGTGAGGAAAGTAACCAGCTATAGCGTCAAATTATCTATTATGTAACACAGCCGGAACACAGACTGGTGACACAGCCGAAACACAGACTGGTGACACAGACTGGTGACACAGACGGAACACAGACTGGTGACACAGCCGGAACACAGACTGGTGACACAGACGGAACACAGACGGAACACATACGGAACACAGACTGGTGACACAGACGAAACACAGACTGGTGACACAGACGGAACACAGACTGGTGACACAGCCGGAGCACAGACTGGTGACACAGCCGGAACACAGACTGGTGACACAGACGGAACACAGACTGGTGACACAGCCGGAGCACAGACTGGTGACAAAGCCGGAACACAGACGGAACACAGACTGGTGACACAGACGAAACACAGACTGGTGACACAGACGGAACACAGACTGGTGACACAGCCGGAGCACAGACTGGTGACACAGCCGGAACACAGACTGGTGACACAGACGGAACACAGACTGGTGACACAGCCGGAGCACAGACTGGTGACACAGCCGGAACACAGACGGAACACAGACTGGTGACACAAACGAAACACAGACTGGTGACACAGACGGAACACAGACTGGTGACACAGCGGACACAGACTGGTGACACAGGCCGGAACACAGACGGACACAGGACGGAACACAGACTGGTGACACAGACGGAACACAGACTGGTGACACAGCGGAACACAGACGGACACAGACGGAACACAGACTGGTGAACAGCGGACACAGACTGGTGACACAGCGAACACAGACTGGTGACACAGACGGAACACAGACTGGTGACACAGCCGGAGCACAGACTGGTGACACAGCCGGAACACAGACGGAACACAGACGGAACACAGACTGGTGACACAGCCGGAACACAGACTGGTGACACAGACGAAACACAGACTGGTGACACAGACGGAACACAGACTGGTGACACAGCCGGAGCACAGACTGGTGACACAGCCGGAACACAGACGGAGCGCGCCACTCACCACCCACGCTGCTGTAAACAAAACAAACCACCTGCTCACACTACTCTCTACCAGCCAACATTTTGTGGTATTTTCTACCCTATCTGGGGTACCAGCAGCATTGTTTCGGCTCACATAGCAAGTCGAGTGTGTCCTCCTTCATCCCAGAGCGCCAACGTAAAAGCTTGCTGTGTGAGTTCTTCGGTAAGCGCATTTCTACAAGACTCAGCAGTCAACGACCAGGAATATATTCTCTCCACCTACACTCGTCGTTCATTCATCATTAGACTCTATTCTATTATAGACATTCGTGTGTGTGAGACATTTAAGCAATGAATTTTCTTAGTGACATTTAAAGACTTGTGTTTCAGTTTCGTGTAAATTCATTTCAAATACTTTTTCAGTATTCAATGTGCTTCGTGTCTCATTTTTATCTATGTCCTTTGTGTAATTTTCTGATCCTGCAGTAAGTACGTTGTGTGCCAATTTTTATTGTTTTTGTAGGCAGTTCCATCCGAGTAGGCATACGAGACGGACACAGGCATAGGCTCTCAGCTCCCATATATCCAACCCCTCATTAAACGCTACCAAAAACCAAGCTCATCGTCTGTTAATATTACCAAATCTATGAAAAGAACCCCACAACACAATTTGTGTTGTGGGGTTCTTTTCATAGATTTGGTAATATTAACAGACGATGAGCTTGGTTTTTGGTAGCGTTTAATGAGGCGTTGGATATATGGGAGCTGAGAGCCTATGCCTGTGTCCGCCTGCTAGGCCTACCCGATGGTACTGTCTACTAGGCCGCCCGGCACTGAGGCATTCAAAAGGCAGGCCTATGATTGGCTAACACAAGTCACATGGTAATCACGTGAACAGCTATGGCGCTGCCGTTAGAAGTACGAACCGTACAGCTCGGGCATGCTAAGTATGGCGTCTCGACATACAACTATACAAACTAAGGACAACAGGCAACAACTCTCAGCTGATTCTATACAATGTCAAAGTACACAACAGTTGAACATTATACTTCACATGGATATTATCGTGACTGAACAATCTACATTACTATATGATGCATCATGATACATAGGAATTAAATGAGCTCATACAAGAAAAATCATGATAAAAGAGATAAAAAAAAATTGTTCGATCGAACTGTCTTCATGTGATCTACGAATTCTGAGGAAATATATTTACAAGAAGGTAGTGATTAACAGACAAGGTAGATATGGTGCACTCAAATCTATACTGTTAATTCTCAGAACTCGGAGAGAACGTGAACACAAAAAAATTTGAGTAATACTAAGTAGATATTATAACACACAGTTAAACGCTTACTACATATTTATCTATACAGGTTATTTACATTTAACCCCAACTCTGCTAGGGTGAGATTGATATAGGCTGTATAATTATCATCTCTGGGTGGATCAAACTCTGTTACAGTAGGTAACTCAACTTCTGATAATATTACCAAATCTATGAAAAGAACCCCACAACACAGTGACACAGCCGGAACACAGACGGAACACAGCCGGAACACAGACTGGTGATACAGACGGAACACAAACTGGTGACACAGACGAAACACAGACTGGTGACACAGACCGAACACAGACTGGTGATACAGCCGGAACACAGACTGGTGATACAGCCGGAACACAGACTGGTGACACAGACCGAACACAGACTGGTGATACAGACGGAACACAGACTGGTGACACAGACTGGTGATAAAGCCGGAACACAGACTGGTGACACAGACCGAACACAGACTGGTGATACAGCCGGAACACACACACAGTGTAATGTGTAAATTATGGGAGGTATATTGAGGTAAATTTGTGAGCTTAGAGTTGTCTCTCACTCCTCGCTCCTCACTCCTCGCTCCTTACTCCTCCTTCCTTGCTCCTTACTCCTCCTTCCTCACTCTTCCCATCATTCCTACACTCTCTTTGACCTCTACATGTTTTTTTTCGCTTTCTTCATGAATATATAGTAATAAAAATGTAAAAAAATGAAAACAATTAATTATTATAATAATGAAAATATTACTACTACTATTGCTAATAATAATAATAATAATAATAATAATAATAATAATAATATAATAATAATAATAATAATAATAATAATAATAATAATAATAATAATAATAATAATAATAATAATAATAATAATAATAATAATTATAATAATAATAATAATAACGTTTCGGTCCATGTAAAGCTTCATCAGGTTCAGACTACGGTTGTGCACAGAGCTACACTGTGCGAAACGTCATCCTTGATAAAAGCTAAGTTTTGCCCGCGTCTTCTCTTCACTCTCCTCGGCAAGGCGCTACCGGAATCCAATCTTTGTAAACCAGTCCATCCGTGGATAGTAATTGCTTGGCCAGACTAGTTGGGACAGACAGGTTGAAAATCACCCAGTAGCGCAGGAGTCACTCCTAGTCCGGCCTTAATGACTCGGTAAGTGCTAATTACGGTGTGGTTGATTGTTCATGGCAGCCCCAGTGAGGTACTTCAAGGCGGCCAGGTAATGATACGCTGTTTAGAGGCGACCTTGACGATGGAGGGAATAGAATGAGTGTTCACTCTCACACGGTGTTCTCACCCTGTGTGTGTGTGTGTGTGTGTGTGAGGCGAGGCAGGTGCTGCGAAAAGCAAGGAGGGAGATACAACAGGTTAATTGATAGGCAGTGCCAGGTGAGACTAACGATGGATACCTGTTGTAGGCCTGTGCAGGGTAGGATGTAGATATACTGAGACTAACGGGGGATACCTGTGGTAGGCCTTTACAGTTTACACGCTGGAACATAATTTACACACTGTAACACAATTTACACTGATAAAACAAAAGAAATCAGTCAGTTTATATCCATTTTTCCTTGCTTTTCTTTATACGAAATGTCATAAATAATGACCTCTGAAGATAACCTAATTTGATATATCGTGTTCATATATGTATATATATATATATATATATATATATATATATATATATATATATATATATATATATATATATATGTATATACACACACAACCCGCACATATAAGAAGAGAGGAGCTTACGACGACGTTTCGGTCCGACTTGGACCATTTACAAAGTCCCACTAACACACAGGACAGATAGAAGGGGTATTTTTAGGTAGGCAGACAGGGGAGGGCACAAGAAAGTGATGGAGGAGTAATAATGGAGGTAGTAGTGGTAGTGGTAGTAGTAGTAATATGACTGACTCCACTACTACTACTACTACCACTACCTCCATTATTACCCCTCCATCACTTTCTTGTGCCCTTTCCTGTCTGCCTGCCTATAAATACTCCTTCTATCTGTCCTGTGTGTTAGTGTGACTTTGTAAATGGTCCAAGTCGGACCGAAACGTCGTCGTAAGCTCCTCTCTTCTTATATGTGCGGTTGTGTGTGTAATGTTCCAGTCACGGTATTGTGCCTTTTTTTATATATGTATATATATATATATATATATATATATATATATATATATATATATATATATATATATATATATATATATATATATATATATATCGCTAACATCGACTCCAGGCTGAGAGACTGATTACCTCAGACTCCTCATCTTCCACCTTTCTCTGCATTGGACTGAAGAAGCCACTGGCGTAACTTTTCCAGAATAAAGATACCCAAATGTTGCACAAGTGTCTCGTTTATCAACTTGTCGGGTTTCTAAACCATTTATTCACAGATTGAATAATGTGCAGCCGACATTAGTGAGACAGACACGGGGCAGGATTTAGGCATACACTAAGCGACTCACTGCCTCTCAGACAGACATGGGGCAGGATTTAGGCATACACTAAGCGACTCACTGCCTCTCACTCTCAAGGGGGCCTTTCAAATTTTCGGAATTTAATTTTCCTCTGCTTATGCCTAAATCAGGCTCTGAACCCATGTATTTATTCTGGAAACGTTACGCCAGCCAGTGGCTTCTTCAGTCCAGTGCAGAGAAAGGTGGAAGATGAGGGGTCTGAGGGCATCTGTCCCTCAGCTTGGAGTCGATGTTTTCAATCCGTGGACTGAACACTGCAGGTCACTGTGCTGGAGATGTGGCAGCTCACATCACTGTGCTGGAGATGTGGCAGCTGCACATCACTGTGCTGGAGATGTGGCAGCTGCACATCACTGTGCTGGAGATGTGGCAGCTGCACATCACTGTGCTGGATATGTGGCAGCTGCACATCACTGTGCTGGATATGTGGCAGCTCCACATCACTGTGCTGGAGATGTGGCAGCTCCACATCACTGTGCTGGAGATGTGGCAGATGCACATCACTGTGCTGGATATGTGGCAGCTCCACATCACTGTGCTGGAGATGTGGCAGATGCACATCACTGTGCTGGAGATGTGGCAGCTCCACATCACTGTGCTGGAGATGTGGCAGCTGCACATCACTGTGCTGGAGATGTGGCAGCTCCACATCACTGTGCTGGAGATGTGGCAGCTGCACATCACTGTGCTGGAGATGTGGCAGCTCCACATCACTGTGCTGGAGATGTGGCAGATGCACATCACTGTGCTGGAGATGTGGCAGCTCCACATCACTGTGCTGGAGATGTGGCAGATGCACATCACTGTGCTGGAGATGTGGCAGCTCCACATCACTGTGCTGGAGATGTGGCAGCTGCACATCACTGTGCTGGAGATGTGGCAGCTGCACATCACTGTGCTGGAGATGTGGCAGATGCACATCACTGTGCTGGAGATGTGGCAGATGCACATCACTGTGCTGTAGATGTGGCAGCTGCACATCACTGTGCTGGAGATGTGGCAGATGCACATCACTGTGCTGGAGATGTGGCAGATGCACATCACTGTGCTGGAGATGTGGCAGCTCCACATCACTGTGCTGGAGATGTGGCAGATGCACATCACAGTGTGGAGATGTGGCAAATGCACATCACTGTGCTGGAGATGTGGCAGATGCACATCACAGTGTTAGGGATGTGGCAGATGCACGTCACAGTGTTGGAGATGTGGCAGATGCACGTCACAGTGTTGGAGATGTGGCAGCTGCACGTCACAGTGTTGGAGATGTGGCAGCTGCACGTCACAGTGCTGGAGATGTGGCAGATGCACGTCACAGTGTTGGAGATGTAGACACGTGTGAGGGCGTAATCATTTGATAAGGAAATAACTGATGGCTTCATAAGCAGCAATCTAAAGCCAGATGGTGTGTTGGAGAGTAGAAGTGTGAGGAAAAGGAGAGAGAAAGGAGAGAAGAGAGAGCAGAGAGAGAAGAGAGAGAGGGGGAGGAAGAGAGCGATTAATACCTCAACGTACTGTCAATACAGTATAAGAAGTAACTACTGGAGTTCAACGCTAACTAGCACAGGATCATTGGATCACCACGAAGTGTAAGAGAAGACCGGAAACAAAGTACAGGTTGTGAGAAGAGAACTCCAAAACCTCGAATGAGGAACTGAACTGGGATGAATATCGCAGGTACACACACACACACACACACCTTAACAAGGAATCGTTCAAGACACTGTACACTGTGTACGTCAGGCCCATACTAGAGTATGCAGCTCCAGTCTGGAACCCACACCTGGTCAAGCACGTCAAGAAATTAGAGAAAGTGCAAAGGTTTGCGACAAGGTTAGTTCCACAACTCAGGGGACTGTCCTATGAAGAAAGGTTGAGGGAAATAGGACTAACAACACTGGAGGATAGAAGGGTTAGAGGAGACATGATAACGACATACAAAATACTGCGGGGAATCGACAAGGTAGATAGTGACAGGATGTTCCAGAGAGGGAACACAGAAACAAGGGTGCACAACTGGAAGCTGAAGACTCAGATGAGTCAAAGGGATGTTAGGAAGCATTTCTTCAGCCACAGAGTAGTCAGGAAGTGGAATAGTCTAGCGGAACGTATAGTGGAGGCGGGAACCATACATAGTTTAAAGAAAGGTATGATAAAGCTCATGGAGCAGGGAGAGCAGAGACCCAGTAGCGAACAGCGAAGAGGCGGGGCCAGGAGCTTAGTCTCGACCCCTGCAACCACAATTAGGTGACTACAATTAGGTGAGTACACACACACACACACACTCACACTCACACTCACACACACACACACACACACACACACACATACACACACACACTCACACTCACACTCACACTCACACACACACACACACACACACACACACACACACACACACACACACACACACACACACACACTCACACACACACACAACACACACACATCACACTCACACCACACACACACACACACACACACACCACACACACACACACACACACACATCACACCACACACACACACACACACACACACACACTCACACCACACTCACACTCACACTCACACACACACACACACACACACACACTCACACTCACACTCACACTACACACACACACACACACACCACACTCACACACACACACTCACACACACACACACACACACACACCACACACACACACCACACACACACACACACACACACACACACACACACACACACACACACACCACACTCACACCACACACACACACACACAACACACACACTCACACCACACACACACACACACACACACACACATCACTCACATCACACACACACACACACACACACACACACACACACACCACACTCACACCACAACCACACACACACACACACACACACACACACACACTCACACTCACCTCACACCCCACACACACACACACACACACACACCACCACCCCACACACACACACACACACACACACACACACACACACACACACACACACACACTCCACACACACACACTCACACACACACACAACACACTCCATCAACCCAATCTGTGGGCAACCGAAGACACTTTCGGAATTGAAGACATCCCCGAAAGGTTGAGCTGGAGAGGCAAGTAACCTGCACTCTGAAGGATAGACGAGGATGGTGTGGCTAGGAGCCTCATTTGAGTGGCGTTGTCCGTGCACTTGCGACCTCTGGGTCGCATGCTGGACGTTCGTGGTCTAGGGATTTTCACTCTCAACCAGGACTAAAAAGTGAACCTGGTAGTGTCTGTGTGAACACACTGCCAGGTTCACCCCTGGTCCCAGTACCAACCATGCAACCGGAGGTGTGGTGGTCAACACCCTCGCCCTTAATCAAATTCATTTTTAAAAGTGGTGGACCGGTAAGCCAGCGGAAGGCTTCGGTCATATGACCAAAACCTCCAGTGGCGGGTCATCGTGTAACTAAGACCCGCGTCATGAAACACTTGTCCTGTTTCCTGACGAATCTTACCTAACCTAACCTCCATTTATTTTATTTCTACAAGTACACTATACAGAAAGTCCCTTGTTATGCTAAGCATTTCGGGCAAATTAGGTAAATTTTGTCCCCAGGATGCGACCCACACCTGTCGACTAAAACCCAGGTACCTATTTTACTGATAAGTGAACAGGGACAGTAGGTGTCTTGCACAATCCAGGGCAACACGGGTTCAGGGCAGGTCGCTCCTGCCTCTCGCAACTACTGGATCACTATGATATGGTCTTGGATGCATTGGAAGAAAAACAGAATGCAGATGTAATATACACAGACTTTGCAAAAGCCTTTGACAAGTGTGATCATGGTGTAATAGCACACAAAATATGTGCTAAATGAATAAATGGCAAAGTGGGCAGATGGATCTTCAACTTTTTAACCAATCGAACACAAAGAGTAGTGGTCAACAGAGTTAAATCGGAAGCTGCCATAGTGAAAAACTCTGTTCCACAAGGCACAGTACTCGCCCCCATCCTGTTCCGCATCCTCATATCAGATATAGACAGAGATGTAATCCACAGCACCGTGTAATCCTTAGCAGACGATACTAGGATCTGCATGAGACTGTCATCTATTGAGGACACGGTTAACCTCCAAGAAGATATAAACCAAGTTTTACAATGGGCAACGGAAAACAATATGATGTTCAATGAAGACAAATTCCAACTACTCTGTTATGGAAAACTGGAGGAAATAATAATTAGAAAAGAGTATACTACAAACTCTGAACATACAATAGAGCGGAAAAATAATGTGAGGGACCTGGGAGTGGTAATGTCTGAGGATCTCACTTTCAAGGATCACAACAGTGCCACGATCACAACTGCAAAGAAAATGATAGGATGGATAATAAGAACGTTCAAAACAAGAGATGCCAAGCCAGTGATTATCCTTTTCAAATCACTTGTTCTCTCTAGGCTGGAATACTGCTGTACATTAACATTTCCGTTCAAAGCAGGTGAAATTGCAGATCTGGAGAGTGTACAGAGAACCTTTACTGCACATATAAGTTCCATCAAACACCTTAACTACTGGGAACGCTTGGAAGCACTTGACTTGTACTCACTGGAACGCAGGCGAGAGAGATATATCATAATCTACACTTGGAAAATCCTAGAAGGAATGGTCCCGAATCTGCACACAGAAATCACTCCCTACGAAAGTAAAAGACTGGGCAGACGATGCAAAATACCCCTAATGAAAAGTAGGGGCGCCATTGGTACACTAAGAGAAAACACCATAAGTGTCCGGGGCCCAAGACTGTCCAACAGCCTCCCACCACGCATAAGGGAAATTACCAATAGGCCCCTGGCTGCCTTCAAGAGGGAGTTGGACAAATACTTAAAGTTGGTGCCGTATCAGCCGGGCTGTGGTTCGTACGTTGGACTACGTGCGGCCAGCAGTAACAGCCTGGTTGATCAGGCTCTGATCCACCGGGAGGCCTGGTCGTGGACCGGGCCGCGGGGGCAATCCCTGGAATGCCCTCCAGGTAGACTCCAGGTAAACACGTTCTAATGTTTCCACCCGTACCGGGGATCGAACCACGGACCTCGGTGTGTGAGCTGAGTGCGCTGGCAACCAAGCTACGGGACACCTGGGTGAGAGCAAGTGTAATTACGTCATACAGTACACTGAAAGACACTGTAATACCATTCACAACATGAGCTGCTGTTCCAGCCTCAGATTTACCCAGATTAACCACAGACTAACCAGAATTACCCATAGACTAACCCAGAATGGCCACAGGTTAACTCGGATTAGCCACAGATTAATCTACGTTAGCCAGAGATTAACCCAGATTAGTCACAGATTAGCCCAGATTAGCCATAGATTAATTTAGATTAGCCACAAATTAACACAGATTAATCACAGATTAACCCAGATTAACTTAACGAGGAAGAGAGACGCACTCCCCTTTAGCACCTCTTCCCTCTTTCTCCCTCTCTTTTCCTCCGCCTCTCTTTTTTCCCCCTTCCCTCCTCCCTCTTACCTTCCTCCCCTCCCCTTAACCATCTCCTTCCCCTTCCATCCTCTCCTGCAACTCCCCTCATCCCTCTCCCTTCTTCGTCCCCCTTCTCTAGCTCTCCCCTCACTCTCTCCCCCTCCGGCCCCATAGATCCCCTCACCCTCTCCCCTCCTTCTCCCCTCCCCTCCTATGAGTGCCGCAGGCCTGATAAAGCCATCTAGGAGCCACCAGCCGCACCCGCTCTACTTACCAGCTGCTACCCTCACAACTTTGCTGAAACTACCGCTACCCCTTAGCCGCTACCCTCAGCCGCTACCCTTAGCTGTTACCCTTAGCCGCTACCCTTAGCCGCTACCCTTAGCCAATACCCTCAGCTGCTAACCTTAGTCACTACCCTCAGTCACTACCTTCAGCCACTACCCTCAGTTACTAACCTTAGTCGCTACCCTCAGTCACTACCCTCAGCTGCTACCCTCTCAGTCACTACCTTCAGCTGCTACCCTCATTCATTACCCTCAGTCACTACCCACAGTCACTACCCTCAGTCACTACCCTCAGCCACTACCCTCAGCCACTACCCTCAGTCACTACCCTCAGTCACTACCCTCAGCCAAGCTGGAGTACTGTTGTGCTTCAGCAGCTCTGTTGAGAGCAGACAAAGCTGCAGACCAGAGGGAATGTGCAGAGAACCTTCACTGATCGCATAGATTCAGTTCAGCACCTGAATTACTGGGAACTTTCGAAGTCCCTCGATCTGTACTCATTGGTATGCAGGCGAGAGAGGTACATTATAATCTACACCTGGAAAATTCATTCTTCGTGAAAGCAAGAGACTTGGCACACTGTGTAAAAATACCCCTAGTGAAAAACAGAGGTAAGTGAAAACTTAGTAAGTGTGAAGGGCCCTATGCTTTTTCAATGTCCTTCTTTTTATACATGAAGGAGGATCACCAACAGGCCCTTGGTTGTCTTCAAGAGAGAACTGGACGAGTTTCTCAGGTCAGAGCCTGATCAGTCGGGCTGTGGTGCTTACGTTGGACGTCGTACGGCCAGCACCAATAGCTGGCTGAGCTGGCCATGCACTGGGAGGTCTGGTCTGGGACCTGGCCGCGTGGGGAAGCAACGACTCTCCGAACACAATCCAGGTAGACTTCACGTACATAGGTAGGTAGGTAAGTACCTTCAGCAGCTGCTCTCAGCTACTGCTTTCATTCGCTTGGTTCAGGTATTACCCTCAGTCATTATCCTCACTCACTACCCTCAGTGAGTATCTTCAACCACTGCTCTCAGTCATTATCCTCAGCTATCATCTCAGCCAGGGCAGGATTAGGAACGTCGTAGGTCCTAGACACTCCTGTTTCGTATGTCTGAAGGATATACTCGTAGGTCAGCGCTCCCAGAAGACAGATCCCAGACTAGATCTACTGGTGGATAATAATAATAATAATAATAATAATAATAATAATAATAATAATAATAATAATAATAATAATAATCTTTCTTATTTCAGGTGACTGTGATCCAACCCTCCCCACTTATCCATCATGCCGAATGGATATTAAAAGAAAGAGGGAGTCAGGATGTGAGAAGAGGAAGAAACGAGAGAAGACGGAAGAAGCGCTGAAGGGGGGTTCAAGGGTTCACTCTGAAGCTCACGAACAAAGATGCGATAACCCCGGAAAGATGCTGGTGCGAGAACCTCCAGCGAACCTCGTGGAAATGTTGATCCTTGAAGCAGAATCTTAATTCTAACATATAGGTTAAGTGAAGATTAGATTAATTAAGAGAGAGAAACGAGGGTTGGTGTCGATACTTCAAGGACTCGTAAAAATTATTCACATCAACACTGAGCAAAATAATAGAGATGTCCAGACAACCTTATTTTGGTTACACTCTCAAAGAAACAAAAGGGGATTTATTAATTGAAAAAAAAAAAGATAGGGAAAAATGCTCTTTTTCTCTCCCTCTCTCTCAAATGTCCCTCCGTAAGCAGGGGATGAGGTGGAAAACATCACATTGACTTCAAAGATGACATCAAATGGTGAAGTCACTGTTGATGTGATATGTTATTTTGGTGCTGATATCGTCACCCTCTCTGAATATTGATAACCCTAACTTTTCATTGCCAGGTTGAAAATTTAGTGAAAAGAAGAGGTATGCAAATAAGAAATTGTTATAGGGGAACTTGGCAAATGAAGAGGCCGTTCAGAGAGCTTCCTTCATTCATTCTCCTTCAACTGGTCAAGTGTATGTGGTGTGTGTGCAAAGCTTTTAGCAGGAGCAAGAATTTCAATCAATTTGAAACTGGTTTTGATGGGTAGAAGAGAGCATACACCGGGATGACCAATCAGAGGATCACACATTAACGCTCTCAGTGAGGCTGGAGAAATGTAACAAAACTGACACAGAACTGCAAAGGCTGCAAGATTTTGTAAGTTCTGCGTTGAAGTTTTAATGAGAGTTGTTGCAGATCCCTGTAGAGAGAGAGAGAGAGAGAGAAGAGAGAGAGAGAGGGGGTGTGGAGAAGAGAGAGGAGGAGGGGAGAGAGAGAGAGAGAGAGAGAGAGGACTGGCGTATAGAAGCGGTACTGATATGCACAGTTGTCCGAACAATGGAAAGTACCTGGGTTACATTGACGTCTTAACAGTAGTTAGTCCATTTCTTTTCTTGTAGATCACATTCAGTTGTGTGGTAATCCAGGGACGGGAAAGGTATTTGATCTTTCGTTAAATATTTTTTTGAGAAATTTATTGATGTGTTGACAACAGATGGCATAAAGAATGATAGTTCCTGCAATCAACACAGATCACCATTAGAACTTAGAACTGATTCTTCTCCTGACATCAGTCGCAACACATCAACAGAGAATGATATTACACTGCGTCACCATTACTGGACGTGTTGAACGATTTCTTCAATTCATCGCAATTCAACAACATGATGGGAGGTATTTATTTGAGGTTCCAGAAAGTGTTTTCAAGCCTCGTATCTTCATTATGGCCAACTTTTGAACACAGCCGCGTGGCAATGTCAGTAATATAAGTGCCATATACTAAAGCGGTTTTTTTTTTACTTAGTTATCCTTATTTACACACTACTCTGCTTTTCAACTAAGAATTGGATTAATAAAGAGTGTAAAGAAAAATGGCTGCATCATTCAACGTGGGTCAGAAACAAGCGGGTCAACACGTAACGATGCCACCAGAGTCCTGTTGGAGAACTATTCTGAAATCCGGCAAAACCTAAATGACATTTATGAGAGTGACACATGACCACCAGCAGCTGTTCACGAAGCAGCAGTCACTGGAGCAGCAGTCACTGGAGTAGCAGTTTGACTAATCTGATACAGCACTGATGTTCACCTTCGGAAATGATGGTCTGCAAAATATATAATCACTGTAAACGAGGACTTGTAAGAGACTGAATAGTGCATCATTGTGAAGATGCTTGGTGCAGGTTTGCCCAGCTGTCATGACAAGACGATGTGTTAGATCTGAGGAGTTCGAACCATGGTCAGACTTGTCGCAACATCTGGGTATAAAATAGAGCACGGAAGAGGCAGCAGTTTCCTGACAAATCTGGCATTGATTTTCCTGGTAGACAACCCAAGTAACAGATGGAAAAATAAACACATAAGCAGTATAATGTGATCCTTTATTGACAACGTTTCGCCCACACAGTGGGCTTTATCAAGTCACAAACAGATCTACCTGGGTGAAACGTACGTGAGTATTTATAGGATAGAGTCAGATGGAGAATGCTGGGTAGGTTGGATCTGAACCTTCATGTGACAATCTTCCGAGTAGGGTAATAGAGGCTAGGACCTTGGGCAGCTTTAAAAAGAGATTGGACAAGTATATGAGTAGACCTTCTGCAGTGTTCCTCCATTCTTATGTTCTTAAGTGGAATAACGATGAAGAAATTTCGTGGCAAGGGGTTCAGCTATGTTATAGAAGCCGTTGTTTTGGTTGAAGTTGTTGGATATTCAGATAAGTGATGATTCCAGGATTCTGCGGTATTGAGTGTTTTCTTCTCTGGCGATAAGTCTTGCGTTTCTGCAGCTAATTAAATGGTTGTGTGAATTTCGGTGTTGAACACAGGCATTCCTTAAATCGTCCGATCTGCCTGCGTACTGGTGTTCTGAAATACGTGTTTGGAGGTCTCTGGATGTTTCGCCCATGTATAATTTGCTGCAGTCATTACAAGGGATTATGTATAGTCATGCAGAGGATTGAATCTTGTCCTGTCTGTTACTGGTAATGTCCTTGATGGTGATGGATGTGGAGGTAGATAATTGGAATGAGCTATTGGAAAAGATATTGGAAACGTGTTTGGCAATGGAGTTGGTGGGGAGGACTATGTATCTTCTCTCGGCAGTGTCTTCTCTGGGTGTGTTAAAGATGTTATATGCTCGGCGTCTGCAGTCTCTAATGAAGTGCCGAGGATAGTGAAGTTTAGGAAATACTTGTTCAATTAGCGAGCATTCTTCCTCAAGGAACTCATTGCTGCAGATTTGGAGTGCACGCAGGAAAAAAAAAAAATAATTACACCACGTTTAGTTTTGGTGTCGTGGTGAGAGTAGAAGTGGAGACGATCGTGTTGGTTGGTAGGTTTTCGATAGACTTTAAAACGAAGTTCTTGGTCAGCTTTGCAGAGAAGAACATTAAGGAAAGGAAGAGTATTGTCGACTTCTTCTTCTAGTGTGAACTGGATTGATGGCTCGACCTGGTTGAGTTTGTGTTGGAGAGCTTGAACGTTGAAGCGTCTGGGAGTCAACATAACGGAGCCAGGTGACAGAAGAGGGAATAACAGAGGAAAAACGTTCGGCTTCCAGGTGTTCCATGTATAGGTTCGCCAGTACGGCACTAAGTGGCGAACCCATGGGTTCTGCTGAAAGAGATGATTTTCAAAAGAGAAACATGTAAAGCCCACACATAGTTCAACAAGGTCGATGAAATCGCTGGCTGGAATATGAAGGTCAAGTGAATCGTCAATTTTCCTGCGCAAGAGATCGATAGCTTGTGTAGTAGGTACTTTGGTGAATAGGGATGTTACGTCCAGGCTGGAGAGTTTCTTCTTCCTGATGTTGATGTTGCCAATGCGACTGAGAAGATCACCCGAGTGTTTGACAGGACAAGCTTCAATCCTCTGCATGAATATACATAATCCCTTGTAATGACTGCAGCAAATTATACATGGGCGAAACATCCAGAGACCTCCAAACACGTATTTCAGAACACCAATACGCAGGCAGATCGGACGATTTAAAGAATGCTGATGAATTTCTGCTTTTTTTTTCAGGGATTAGTATACAGAGAAGAAAAGAGGGGTACTTACTATGCTTAAAGTTTAAATATGCTGACACGGGGATCATCACCTCTTCCCGTGTTTATATTGCTCAAAGAACGTAATTTGGGAACGTATTGTGACGGGGAACGCTCTCTTTCGAAGCGTTAGCTTATAAAATACACTGTCTACGATCAAGCATGGCAAACAACAAGGCTTGTCTCTCCCTCACATTACTGTTAGTGAGATCATGCGGTAGCTTCTCCTGAAGAAGTTACTGTTAGTGAGATCATGCGGTAAGCTTCTCCTGAAGAAGTTACTGTTAGTGAGATCATGCGGTAAGCTTCTCCTGAAGAAGTTACTGTTAGTGAGATCATGCGCTAAGCTTCTCCTCAAGAAGTTACTGTTAGTGAGATCATGCGCTAAGCTTCTCCTGAAGAAGTTACTGTTAGCGAGATCATGCGGTAGCTTCTCCTGAAGAAGTTACTGTTAGCGAGATCATTGGGAAAGCTTCTCCTAAAGAAGTTACTGTTAGTGAGATCATGCGATAAGCTTCTCCTCAAGAAGTTACTGTTAGTGAGATCATGCGCTAAGCTTCTCCTGAAGAAGTTACTGTTAGCGAGATCATGCGGTAGCTTCTCCTGAAGAAGTTACTGTTAGCGAGATCATTGGGAAAGCTTCTCCTCAAGAAGTTACTGTTAGTGAGATCATGCAGTAAGCTTCTCCTCAAGAAGTTACTGTTAGTGAGATCATTGGGAAAGCTTCTCCTCAAGAAGTTACTGTTAGTGAGATATTGCGGTAAGCTTCTCAGGAAGTTACTGTTAGTGAGATCATTGGGAAAGCTTTTCCTCAAGAAGTTACTGTTAGTGAGATCATTGGGAAAGCTTCTCCTCAAGAAGTTACTGTTAGTGAGATCATGCGGAAAGCTTCTCCTCAAGAAGTTACTGTTAGTGAGATCATGCAGTAAGCTTCTCCTCAAGAAGTTGCTGTTAGTGAGATCATTGGGAAAGCTTCTCCTCAAGAAGTTACTGTTAGTGAGATCATGCGGTAAACTTCTCCTCAAGAAGTTACTGTTAGTGAGATCATGCGGTAAACTTCTCCTCAAGAAGTTACTGGTAGTGAGATCATGCGGTAAACTTCTCCTCAAGAAGTTACTGTTAGTGAGATCATTGGGAAAGCTTCTCCTCAAGAAGTTACTGTTAGTGAGATCATGCGGTAAGCTTCTCCTCAAGAAGTTACTGTTAGTGAGATCATGCAGTAAGCTTCTCCTCAAGAAGTTACTGTTAGTGAGATCATTGGGAAAGCTTCTCCTCAAGAAGTTACTGTTAGTGAGATCATTGGGAAAGCTTCTCCTCAAGAAGTTACTGTTAGTGAGATCATGCAGTAAGCTTCTTCTCAAGAAGTTACTGTTAGTGAGATCATTGGAAAAGCTTCTCCTCAAGAAGTTACTGTTAGTGAGATCATTGGGAAAGCTTCTCCTCAAGAAGTTACTGTTAGTGAGATCATGCGGTAAGCTTCTCCTCAAGAAGTTACTGTTAGTGAGATCATTGGGAAAGCTTCTCCTCAAGAAGTTACTGTTAGTGAGATCATTGGGAAAGCTTCTCCTCAAGAAGTTACTGTTAGTGAGATCATTGGGAAAGCTTCTCCTCAAGAAGTTACTGTTAGTGAGATCATTGGGAAAGCTTCTCCTCAAGAAGTTACTGTTAGTGAGATCATTGGGAAAGCTTCTCCTCAAGAAGTTACTGCTGATTTTCCAATACGAATCAAAAACTCATTTTTTTTCGTATGCCCTTTAGTCTTCGTAGGGCCTATGTACAGTGTCAACTCTGGGTAATAGGAAGGGAGAGGCCTACCCTCAACCACTGTACTCAGTCAGTATTCTCGATCACCATCCTCGGTCAGGTTCGTCAGTCACTCTCCTCAGTCTACCTACACCACTATCTTAGGCACCACCGCCAGTCATTCACTGCCAAGGGAGGGGAACATCCGTAGTACATACCTCTATGTGGTTGCAGGGGTCGATTCACAGCTTCAGGCCCTGAAGAGTGTGTATGTGGGTGAGTATGTGTTTGTGTACTCACCTAGTTGTGGTTGCAGGGGTCGATTCATAGCTCCTGGCCCCGCCTCTTCACTGGCTGCTACTGGGTCACTGTCCCTGCGCCATGAGCTTTATCATACCTCTTCTTAAAGCTATGAATGGATCCTGCCTCCACTACATCGCTTCCCAAACTATTCCACTTCCCGACCACTCTGTGACTGAAGACATACTTCCTAACATCCCTATGATTGATCTGAGTCTTCAACTTCCAACTGTGTCCCCTTGTTGCTGTGTCCCATCTCTGGAACATTCTGTCTCTGTCCACCTTGTCAATTCCTCTCCGTATTTTATATGTCGTTATCATGTCCCCTCTATCTCTCCTGTCCTCCAGTGTCGTCAGGTCGATTTCCCTTAACCTCTCCTCGTAGGACATACCCCTTAGCTCCGAGACTATTCTTGTTGCAAACCTTTGCACTTCTCTAGTTTCTTTACGTGCTTGGCTAGGTGTGGGTTCCAAACTGGTGCTGCATACTCCAGTATGGGCCTAACGTACAGAGTGTACAGGGTCCTGAACGATTCTTTATTAAGATGTTGGAATGCTGTTCGTAGGTTTGCTAGGCGCCCATATGCTGCAGCAGTTATTTGGTTGATGTGCGCCTCAGGAGATGTGCCTGATGTTATACTCACCCCCAGATCTTTTTCCTTGAGTGAGGTTTGTAGTCTCTGGCCCGCTAGACTGTACTCTGTCTGCGGTCTTCTTTGCCCTTCCCCAATCTTCATGACTTTGCACTTGGTGGGGTTGAACTCCAGGAGCCAATTGCTGGACCAGGCTTGCAGCCTGTCAAGATCCCTTTGTAGTTCTGCCTGGTCCTCGTCCGATTGAATTCTCATCAACTTCACATCATCTGCAAACAGGGACACTTCGGAATCTATTCCTTCCGTCATGTCGTTCAGAAATACCAGAAACAGCACCGGTCCTAGGATTGACCCCTGTGGAACCCCACTCGTCACAGGCGCCCACTCAGACACCTCGCCACGTTCTATGACTCGCTGCTGTCTTCCTGACAGGTATTCCCTGATCCATTGTAGGGCCTTCCCTGTTATCCCTGCCTGATCCTCCAACTTTTGCACTAATCTCTTGTGTGGAACTGTGTCAAACACCTTCTTACAGTCCAAGAAAATGCAATTTACCCACCCCTCTCTCTCTTGTCTTACTGCTGTCACCCTGTCAAAGAACTCCAGTAGGTTTGTGACAGAATTTCCCATCCCTGAAACCGTGTTGGCCGTCGTTGATAAGCTCATTCCTTTCTAGGTGTTCCATCACTCTTCTCCTGATAATCTTCTCCATGACTTTGCATACTATTCATGTCAGTGACACTGGTCTGTAGTTTAGTGCTTCATGTCTGTCGCCTTTTTAAAAATTGGGACTACATTTCCTGTCTTCCATACCTCAGGTAGTCTCCCTGTTTCTATAGATGTGTTGAATATTGTTGTTAGCGGTACACATAGCACCTCTGCTCCCTCTCTCAGGACCCATGGAGACATGTTATCCGGCCCCATCGCCTTTGAGGTATCTAGCTCGCTTAGCAGCCTCTTCACTTCTTCCTCGGTTGCATGTATTGTGTCCAACACTTGGTGGTGTACCCACCTCTCCGTCTTTCTGGAGTCCCTTCTGTCTCCTCTGTGAACACTTCTTTGAATCTCATGTTGAGTTCCTCACATACTTCGTGGTCGTTTCTTGTGTGTGTGTGACTGGTATGAGTGTATGAATCGTGGTGTCACTACAACTGTGACAGGAGGTTACTTGTGTCTTCTGCCTGGTATCATCTTAGGTTAGGTTGGGTAAGATTTGTCAGGAAACATGGTGTCGTCTTGATACCCAGCTTCAGGTAAGGTAAGGCAAGTACTGGTTCAACTACAGCTAGAAAAACTAACACCAGGATTTTTCTAACATAGTTTTCATAACACCACGGTATTTCTAACACACACGTTACGGTACTCTGATATCTAACTTAGTCTAAACATCTACACACAGAAAAATAGATGTATATCGGACGCTGCGCGATCCGAGATAGGTAGGCATCCCCGAACTGCATAACCCCAGCCCCTTGTGCCTCACTGCACGCGAAAAGAATAGTGCAGAGTGCGGCATAAGTTTCCAATGCACACAGCCACACTAATAAACAAGCCAAAAACACACACACACAAACAAAATGAAAACCACAAACACAAGTGTACGCCGAAGAACACAGTAAACATTGCAAACACACACACACACCTCCAAACATATACACGCCAACCCCCTCCAAAAGCACACATATAAACCCCTCCAAACACACACACCAACCCCTCCAAACACACACACCAACCCCTCCAAACACACACACCAACCCCTCCAAACACACACACCAACCCCTCCAAACACACACACACCAATCCCTCCAAACACACACACACCAATCCCTCCAAACACAAACCTCTCCAAACACAAACCTCTCCAAACACACACACTAACCATTCCAAACACAAACACCAACCCCTCCAAACACACATACCAACCCCTTCAAACACACACACCAACCCCTCCAAACACACACATCAACCACTCCAAACACAACAACGCTGCTAACCCATTACAACCATCACCCCAAAACACATCAACACAGCAAACCGTCTATGAGATGCAACCCCCACCCCAACACCCACCCTCCACCTTCCCCAAATATACTACTAACCTCCACTTCCCATCCACCCCTCCCTTCCCTTCCCCTCTCGATCCACCCCTCCCTTCCCTTCCCCTCTCGATCCACCCCTCCCTTCCCCTCCCTATCCACCTTCCCTTCCCCTCCACCTCCTCCCTTTCCTCCCTATAGAAACGTAAGAGTGGACAATATACACAGGATATCCCACACAGACACAACCACAGTCACCACAGACACAAACACAGACACAACCGCAGTCACCACAGACACAACTACAGTCACCACAGACACTACCACAATCACCACAGACACACCCACAGTCACCACAGACACACCCACAGTCACCACAGACACACCCACAGTCACCACAGACATTACCACAATCACCAGAGACACATCACAGTCACCACACACACACCAGAGGGTGTACCTCGACCACGACAAAACACAAGAGGAAAGGCAGAAACTGAAAGAGAGGGTACAAAGACACAAGGAGGAAAGAGAGGCAACGCAGAGATGAACATTAGAACCCAGACTCAGGAGGAAGATCAAATACAACCTCCCTCAGAACCACCTACAGAAGGCCCTCAACCACAACAACCCCAATGCAACAACAATCTTACCCAAAACCCACACACAGTACCCACTGCCCCACACCCTCATCACAAACTCCACCCCCACAGCAACCCCCCATAGTTTCCCGCTTCCCCAACCCCAACGTTCTTCCCAGACCACAGTTTTAGAAAAGAAGTTGAAGGTTTGGTAAACGAATGCGGATGGAATAAGAAATAAATGTGAGGAGTGGCATGAAAGAATCAAAGACATCATAGCACTCACAGAAACGAAACTCACCGGGATGATAACAGATGCAATCTTTCTACCCAGATATCAGATCCTGAGGAAAGATTGAGGGAGCAGAGGGGAAGGAGTTGCACTGCTCATTAAAAACCAATGGGGATTTGAGGAAATGGAAGGAATGGACGAAATGGGCGAAAGAGACTACATAGTAGGTACAATTCAGTCTGACATAAGGTAGTCATTGCAGTGATGTACAACCCACCACAGAACTGCAGGAGGTCAGGAGAAGAATATGAAGAGAGCAACAGAGCAATGGTGGACACACTAGCTGAAGTGTCCAGAAGAACTCACACAGGTAGAACAAAGTTACTAGTTATGGGTGATTTCAATCATAAGGAGATTGGTTGGGAAAACCTGGAGCCACATGGGGGCCCCGAAACATGGAGAGTCAAGATGATGGATGTGGTACTGGAAAACCTCATGCATCAACATGTTAGGGACACTAATAGAGAGAGACATCGGACATCGAGGACATCACATATGAAAGGCCCCTCGGAGCTAGTGATCACGTGTTTCTGAGCTTTGAATACATAGAGTTACAAGTGGAGAGGGTAACAGGAGTACGATGGGAAAAGCCAAACTACAAAAATGGGGACTACACAGGTATGAGGAACTTCCTGCAGGAGGTTCAGCGGGAAAGAGAATTGGTAGGAAAATCAGTAAAAGAAATAATGGACTACGTAACAACAAAATGCAAGGAGGCAGAGGAAAGGTTTGTTTCCAAGGGCAACAGAAATAATGGGAAGACCAGAACGAGCCCTTGGTTTACCCAAAAGTGTAGGGAGGCAAAAACTAAGTGCACTAGAGAATGAAAAAGAGTGCAGAAGACAAAGGACCCAGGAAAATAAAGAGATTAGTCGAAGAGCCAGAAACGAATATGCACAGATAAGGAGGGAAGCCCAGCGACAGTACGAAAACGACATAACATTGAAAGTCAAGTCAGATCCGAAGCTGTTGTATAGAAACATCAGGAGGAAGACAACAGTCAAGGACCAGATAATCAGGCTGAGGAAGGAAGGTGGGGAGTTCACAAGAAACGACCAAGAAGTATGAGGTTTAAGTATGAGATTTAAGGAAGTATTTATAGTGGAGACAGAAAGAACTCCGGGAATTCAGAATAAGGGGGTACACAAACAAGGGATATACCAACAAGTGCTGGATGAAATACACACAACCGAGGAGGAGGTGAAGAAGCTGCTAATTGAACTTGATACCTCAAAGGTGGTGGGACCGGACATCTCTCCATGGGTCCTGAGAGAGGGAGCAGAGACGCTGTGTGTGCCACTAACAACAATTTTCAGCACATCCATCAAATCAGGGCAACTACCTGATGTATGGAAGACGGAAAATGTAGTCCCCGTTTTTAAGAAAGGAGACAGACACGAGACTACAGACCAGTGTCGCTGACGTGAACAGTATGCAAAGTCATGGAGAAGATTATCAGAAGGAGAGTGGTGGAGCACCTGGAACGGAACAAGCTTATAAACGACAACCAGCACGGATTCAGGGAAGGAAAATCCTGTGTCACAAACCTACTGGAGTTTTATGACAAGGTAATGGAAGTAAGACACCAGAGAGAGGGGTGGGTAGATTGCAAGAAGGCCTTTGGCACAGATCCTCACAAGACATTAGTGCAAAAGCTAGAGGATCAGGCACTCATAACAGAAAGGGCACTGCAATGGATCAGAGAATACCTGACAGGGAGGCAACAACGAGTTATGGTACGTGACGAGGTGACAGAGTGGGCGCCTGTGACGAGCGGGGTTCTACAGGGGTCAGTCCTAGGACCAGTGCTATTTTTGGTATATGTGAATGACATGATGGAAGGGATACTCAGAAGTGTCCCTGTTTGCAGATGATGAGAAGTTAATAAGGAGAATTAAATCGGATGTGGATCAGGCAGGACTACAAAGAGACCTGGACAGGCTGGAAGCCTGGTCAAGCAACTAGCTAATCAGATTTAACCCAGCCAAATGCAAAGACATGAAGATCGGGTAAGGGCAAAGAAGACCGCAGACAGAGTATAAACTAGGTGGCTAAAGACTGCAAACCTCACTCAAGAAAAAGGATCTTGGGGTGAGTATAATACCAAGCACATCAACCAGATAACTGCTGCAGCATATGGGGACCTGGCAAACCTGAGAATAGCGTTCCGACACCTCAGTAAGGAATCGTTCAAGACTCTGTACACTGTGTACGTCAGGCCCATACTGGAGTATGCAGAACCAGTTTGGAACCCACACCTGGTCAAGCACGTCAAGAAATTAGAGAAAGTGCAAAGGTTGGCAACAAGACTAGTCCAGGAGCTAAGGGGTATGTCCTACCAGGAGAGGTTAAGGAAACTCAACCTGACGACACTGGAGGGCAGGAGGGATAGAAGGGAAATAGTAACGACATATAAAATACTAAGAGGTATTGACAAGGTGGATGGGGACATAATGTTCCAGAGATGTGATACAACAACAAAGGTGACAACTGGAAGTTGAAAACTCAGATGAATCACAGGGATGTTAGGAAGTACTTCTTCAGTTATAGAGTTCTCATGAAGTGGAACAGTCTGGAGAGTGATGTAGAGGAGGCAGGATCCATACATAGATTTAAGAAGAGGTATGATAAAGCTAATGAAGCAGAGTGACCTAGTAGCGACCAGTTAAGAGGCGGGGCCAGGAGCTATGACTCGACCCCTGCAATCACAATTAGGGGAGTAGACACACACACACACACACACCACTCACACACACACCACACACACACATACACACCACACACACCACTCACACCACACACACATACACCACACACACACATACACCACACACACACATACACACCACACACACACACCACACACACACACACACCACACACACACACACACACAACACACCACACAACCACCACACCACACACACAACATCACCACACACCACACACACACCACACACACACACACCACCACACACACACACACACACACACACACACACACACACACACACACACACACACACACACACACACCACCACACACACCACACACACACACACACCACACACACATACACACCACACACACACCACCACACACACACACACACACACACACAACACACACACACACACACACACACACACACACACACAACACACACACACACACCACACACACACACACACACACACAACCACACACACACACCACACACACACACACACACACACACCACACAACTACACAACACACACACACACACACATTACACACACACACACACACACACACACACATACACACACATGAGACAACCCAATACTAGCATTAACAAGCACACAGCTAAAAGTAGCAAAGCTACAACACACTAGAGTCAGTCTCCATTCATGAGTAGACAACACAGCAACACAAAGTCTGTTGATCGCACCTTAATTAAGAGGCGACCCAAGAGCCAGGGGTTCAACCCAAGAAAATTCAATGCGAAATTTAAAGACATAACAACAGTCACCACAAACACAACACAGGTACCACAAACACAACACAGATACCACAAACACAACACAGGTACCACAAACACACCACAGGTACCACAAACACAACACAGATACACAAACACAACACAGGTACCACAAACACAACACAGGTCCAAAACACACAAGACACAAACACACCACAGTCACCACAAACACAACACAGGTACCACAAACACAACACAGGTACCACAAACACACCACAGTCACCACAAACACAACACAGGTACCACAAACACAACACAGGTACCACAAACACAACACAGGTACCACAAACACAACACAGGTACCACAAACACAACACAGGTACCACAAACACACCACAGTCACCACAAACACAACACAGGTACCACAAACACACCACAGGTACCACAAACACAACACAGGTACCACAAACACACACAGGTACCACAAACACAACACAGGTACCAAACACACAACACCAAACACAACACAGGTACCACAAACACAACACAGGTACCACCACAACAAGATCACAAAACACACACAGTACCACAAACACAACCAGGTCACAAACACACCACAGTCCACAACACAACACAGGTACCACAAACACACCACAGGTACCACAAACACAACACAGGTACCACAAACACAGTCACAGTAACAAACACACATCCCCAGGATGGATATGAGGTCACAATAAACTAGCCACTACCCTCCACAGGATGGATATGAGGTGCACAAAAACTACCACTACCGTCCACAGGATGAAGATATGAGAGTGCACAATAAACTAGCCACTACCGTCCACAGGATGGATATGAGGTGCACAATAAACTAGACCACTACCTCCACAGGATGGATATGAGGTGCACAAAAACTAGCCACTACCCTCCACAGGATGGATATGAGGTGCACAATAAACTAACCACTACCCGTCCACAGGATGGATATGAGGTGCACAATAAACTAGCCACTACCCTCCACAGGATGGATATGAGGTGCACAATAAACTAGCCACTACCGTCCACAGGATGGATATGAGGTGCACAATAAACTAGCCACTACCGTCCACAGGATGGATATGAGGTGCACAATAAACTAACCACTACCGTCCACAGGATGGATATGAGGTGCACAATAAACTAGCCACTACCCTCCACAGGATGGATATGAGGTGCACAATAAACTAGCCACTACCGTCCACAGGATGGATATGAGGTGCACAATAAACTAGCCACTACCTCCACAGGATGGATATGAGGTGCACAATAAACTAGCCACTACCGTCCACAGGATGGATATGAGGTGCACAATAAACTAGCCACTACCCTCCACAGGATGGATATGAGGTGCACAATAAACTAACCACTACCGTCCACAGGATGGATATGAGGTGCACAATAAACTAGCCACTACCCTCCACAGGATGGATATGAGGTGCACAATAAACTAGCCACTACCGTCCACAGGATGGATATGAGGTGCACAATAAACTAGCCACTACCCTCCACAGGATGGATATGAGGTGCACAATAAACTAGCCACTACCGTCCACAGGATGGATATGAGGTGCACAATAAACTAGCCACTACCCTCCACAGGATGGATATGAGGTGCACAATAAACTAGCCACTACCCTCCACAGGATGGATATGAGGTGCACAATAAACTAGCCACTACCGTCCACAAGATGGATATGAGGTGCACAATAAACTAGCCACTACCGTCCACAGGATGGATATGAGGTGCACAATAAACTAGCCACTACCCTCCACAGGATGGATATGAGGTGCACAATAAACTATCTACTTCGGCGTCAAAATTTATAATCTAAGCCACATACACCGCACACCGCGCTGTTAATTGTGGTTTTGTATTTATATTTCACTGTCGAAAACATTCCTTTCATACTTTTCACTGAAGACTTCACTGTCTCCACGCGTTTAATGTGGAAGTAATTTAATATAGCGAACGTTTGTAGTAGATCTTTCTCTTATTACTTCGTGAATGTTTACCAGGAGAAAGGAGGATGTTCCATTGATAATGTTCGAAGTGTTTGTTGTGTTCGTACCTCCGGTGCTTACAGAAGCCAGTGCTGCTTCTTAACACAGAGGTCGGGGTTATGTTCTGCAGAGTGAGCATCCAGTTTTCTGTGGAAAAGACACTTATGTGACAGTTTTGGAAATTCGTTAACGGGAATGTTCCGCTACGAAAGGCTTCTTATATCCCCACGACTGAAGAAGCCACTCTTGGCTAAACGTTTGATTTCTTCTTTTGAACATCTTGTCGGTTTTGCCATACCATTTAATTCCAGTTTTGTGTGTTCCACTGCCATGTTCGTGTTCTATACCACCAGCTTTCTCTTACTGACACTGTTGTCTGTGGAGGCGTCTAGTATTTGCTTTATAAAGAAAAGAAACGTGAGCAAACGCTAGAACATATATATTAGAACACGTTTCGGTACTCGGACCTTGATCACTTCTAACACACAGTTGAAAATGGCAGTATGTATAGGCGGAGAGTGGGATGTGAGTGACACATAGTGACCTGAAAAATGGCGTAGTTAGGATGAGGACAAGTAGACAATGGGATGATGTGACTCCTGTGTTGTCTGGGAGGCCGTGCTTGGCCAGGGTCTGCAAATTTTGTAGCTACGAATATTATGTTCCATGGTGTCTGTGACGGCTATTAGCGAGGCTTCTAGACATCTTCGGCGTCTAAGATCTTGTAGTCTGTGTCTGTCTGTGATGCTCATGTCTGTGTCTGTGTGTGTGAGCGTGTTTGTGTCTGTGATGCTCGTGTCTATGTCTGTGTGATGGTCATCACCGTGTCTACTATGTCTATCATGTTTATCACCTGATAGACGAATTCAAGATCTATTGAAAAAAATATATTTCGAGATTCATCTGACTTATTTTTTTAATGTTGCTCTTGTGTACATTTTTGTTTGTTAGTTTTCTTAAGTCTCGTTGTGAATGTTGTTTTTCTTCGCTATTTGTTGTTGTTGCTAGTGAGTGTTGGCTCTTGGTGTTTGTTTGCTTGTTCGTTTGATAATTATTATTTTTATAACAATAATAATAATAGCAATAATAAGAAGAATAATTATCATTATTCTAATTATTATTATTATTATTTTATTATTATTGTTATTGTTAAGATTTTTTTTAGAGTTTTTATTGTGCATCCATATCCATCCTGAGGAGGGTAGCGCAAGAATATATGAGTACACGAAAGGCCTAGGAACTAGGTCTCCCCCTCAAAAAGAAAAAAAAATGGACTACAACTGAATTTATATCTCCAATTTATGTTTTATCTGTTTTATCTGTCTAGTATCTTATTTTCAGTAATAAGATACTTTGATATATCACATAGGTTCTTAGAGTGTCTATTTCTATATTCCCGAGAAAGTGGACAATTAAACACATAGGGCACATAAGGCTGGCCACATACTTTACATTTAGTTTGATCATCATCTGTGTGTCTGCCAAACTGCCAGAAGTACTTGTAACCAAGCCTAAGCCTGGCCACTACAACATCAGTCAGTACTTGTAACTGCGGCCAGCAGTAACAGACTGGTTGATCAGACCCTGATCCACCATGAGGCCTGGTCTCAGACCGAGCCGCGGGGGCGTTGACCCCTGAAACCCTCTTCAGTTAAACTTCAGGTAAGCCTAAGCCTGACCACTACAACATCAGTCAGTACTCGTAACCAAGCCTAAGTTGCTCCGTCAACTTGCTTATCCATGTTCATGTTATCATAGTGAATGATAGCTTTACTCAAGCTTCTAACTGCATGCCTATGACATTCACTTTCATTATTTACTTTACTAATATTATTCTTAACGCTAGACACAGTTATATCCAAGTTATATTCTACATTTTCCCTTGCGAGTATTTGCTTCGGCTAACTTATCAACTTAATTATGAAGAAACAACTTAGTGTTTGATGGAATCCAGAATTCTGTTTTATATTAATTTCATTTTCTCTGATTTTTAAGTATTTACATCTGGCTCTTTCAATGATCATGTTGTTAGGGTCATTATGAGTGTCAAATGAGTCAGGTGTTGTCATCACAGTCTGACAGGACAGTTGTCAGGACAGTCTGACAGGACAGTTGTCATCACAGTCTGACAGGACAGTAGTCATCACAGTCTGAAAGAACAGTTGTCATCACAGTCTGAAAGGACAGTTGTCATCACAGTCTAACAGGACAGTAGTCATCACAGTCTGACAGGACAGTAGTCATCACAGTCTGACAGGACAGTTGTCATCACAGTCTGACAAGACAGTAGTCATCACAGTCTGACAGGACAGTTGTGAAAGCGTTTGTGTCAACACTGACCGTCTCTCCTTTTTTTTTTTTTAATTTACGTGAATTTTAGAAATCTGGGATTGTGGTGTTGGCAGAGGCATTAAAATGGAGTGCTTGTCTAGTCTCAATTTTTCCTCTTCTGTTAATGTATTTTGCTTGCGTACTGCAGGAGCACATCACAGTCTGAACACTGCAGGAGCATATCACAGTCTGTACACTGCAGGAGCACATCACAGTCTGAACACTGCAGGAGCACATCACAGTTGAACACTGCAGGAGCACATCACAGTCTAAACACTGCAGGAGCACATCACAGTCTGAACACTGCAGAATCACATCACAGTCTGAACACTGCAGGATCACATCACAGTCTGTACACTGCAGGAGCACATCACAGTCTGAACACTGCAGGATCACATCACAGTCTGAACACTGCAGGATCACATCACAGTCTGTACACTGCAGGAGCACATCACAGTCTGAACACTGCAGGATCACATCACAGTTTGTACACTGCAGGAGCACATCACAGTCTGAACACTGCAGGAGCACATCACAGTCTGAACACTGCAGGAGCACATCACAGTCTGAACACTGCAGGATCACATCACAGTCTGTACACTGCAGGAGCACATCACAGTCTGTACACTGCAGGAGCACATCACAGTCTGAACACTGCAAGATCACATCACAGTCTGAACACTGCAGGAGCACATCACAGTCTGAACACTGCAGGATCACATCACAGTCTGTACACTGCAGGAGCACATCACAGTCTGTACACTGCAGGAGCACATCACAGTCTGAACACTGCAGGATCACATCACAGTCTGAACACTGCAGGAGCACATCACAGTCTGAACACTGCAGGATCACATCACAGTCTGAACACTGCAGGAGCACATCACAGTCTGAACACTGCAGGAGCACATCACAGTCTGAACACTGCAGGAGCACATCACAGTCTGAACACTGCAGGAGCACATCACAGTCTGAACACTGCAGGAGCACATCACAGTCTGTACACTGCAGGAGCACATCACAGTCTGAACACTGAAGGAACACATCACAGTCTGTACACTGCAGGAGCACATCACAGTCTGAACACTGCAGGAGCACATCACAGTCTGCACACTGCAGGAGCACATCACAGTCTGAACACTGCAGGAGCACATCACAGTCTGAACACTGCAGGAGCACATCACAGTCTGAACACTGCAGGAGCACATCACAGTCTGTACACTGCAGGAGCACATCACAGTCTGAACACTGCAAGAGCACATCACAGTCTGTACACTGCAGGAACACATCACAGTCTGTACACTGCAGGAGCACATCACAGTCTGTACACTGCAGGAGCACATCACAGTCTGAACACTGCAGGAGCACATCACAGTCTGTACACTGCAGGAGCACATCACAGTCTGTACACTGCAGGAGCACATCACAGTCTGTACACTGCAGGAACACATCACAGTCTGAACACTGCAGGAGCACATCACAGTCTGAACACTGCATGAGCACATCACAGTCTGTACACTGCAGGAGCACATCACAGTCTGAACACTGCAAGAGCACATCACAGTCTGTACACTGCAGGAGCACATCACAGTCTGTACACTGCAGAAGCACATCGCAGTCTGTACACTGCAGGAGCACATCGCAGTCTGTACACTGCAGGAGCACATCACAGTCTGTACACTGCAGGAGCACATCGCAGTCTGTACACTGCAGGAGCACATCACAGTCTGTACACTGCAGGAGCACATCACAGTCTGTACACTGCAGGAGCACATCACAGTCTGTACACTGCAGGAGCACATCACAGTCTGCACACTGCAGGAGCACATCACAGTCTGTACACTGCAGAAGCACATCGCAGTCTGTACACTGCAGGAGCACATCGCAGTCTGTACACTGCAGGAGCACATCACAGTCTGTACACTGCAGGAGCACATCACAGTCTGTACACTGCAGGAGCACATCACAGTCTGTACACTGCAGGAGCACATCACAGTCTGTTCTCTGGAGGAGCACATAAGCAATCTGTACAGTGGTGTACGTCAGTCTGTACACTAGAGAGCATCACAGTCTGTATACTGGAGTACATTATTTTCTTTATACACAGTTTATTAATATATATATATATATATATATATATATATATATATATATATTACCACATTTTAATTGTTTAATCAAAACGTTTGTTTGCTTGTTTTGTTGTGTTGTTTTTGTTTTTGATGTAGTTGTACTAGTTATTGTTTCTCCTTGCTTTGATGCAGGACTGTTGCTGTTGTTGTTGCTACTGTTTTTGTTGTTTTTTCTTCACTTTAACGTGGGGTTGCTTGTGTGGCCGATATTGTTGTTATTATAGTTATTGTTGTGCTTCTTTGAGTTGTTGCATAGTTGTCTGTGTTCTTGTTTATTATCTTTTCCCTTTTCTATGCATTGATTGTGTTCTTGTTCGTGTTGTTATCGTCATCGTTCATTGTTTTCCTTGCTTTGACGCGCTATTGTTTGCGTTGTTAGGTACTCCTGAAGGCGGACCTTCGAAAGGTCCCTCTTTTTTTTTTTTTTTACCTTCTTTCATCTTGATTTCATTTCGCCCATTACTCGAGAACCCATCATCCGATCGGATTATAATCTCGAGAGTTGGTGTACGGTAACTAGGGCTAAATTCTAGGGACAAGTGGCTTGTGCAGGCGCCCTGTAACCGGAGTTATTTGAAGCCATTCCCAGCATCCTGGAATGACTGGGATGACATCCCAGTAAACCCTTAGTTGTGGTCATTCAAATGTTTAAAAATAGAAAGAAAATGTCGCCACTGACTGAATTCGATGATAGAAAGTGAAGGTCAGAGCGGGGGGGAGGTGCAGATTGGAGCCTTTTGTGTGTGAAATTGTGTGGAAGTGTGTAAAATTGTTTGGAAATTGTGCGGAATTGTGTAAAGTTGTATGGAAATTGTGTGGAATAGTGTAAAATTGTGTTGAAATTGTGTGGAATTGTGTAAAATTGTTTGGAAATTGTGCGGAATTGTGTAAAGTTGTGTGGAAATTGTGTGGAATAGTGTAAAATTTTGTTGAAATTGTGTTGAATTGTGTAAAATTGTTTGGAAATTGTGTGGAATTGTGTGGAAGTGTAAAATTGAGTAAAATTGTGTGGAATTGGGTAAAATTGTGTTGAATTGTGTGGAAATTGTGTTTCAAATTGTGCGAAACTAGAATTCCGGTTTAGTCCTCACAATCAAAATATCCACGTGCACCTCTACTCATTGGCTTCTGGTTTTTATGTGGGTACATTTCTCAATTTCACATTTCTCATATTTTTCGTAAAACTTGGATTTTTTTTTTATCAAACTGAACTATCTTTAAAAAAAAAGAAATAATCTTTTTCTTATAGAGTCGCAGAGAATTTTAAAACTAGTACAACTGCAAACATAAAATTGAAAAGGGGAAAAAAATGAAAACTAGCGTGTTTTTTTTTTATTGTAATGTTGTAAATTTCCTGAGTTGAACTGAACCCTTAAATACCGCACGGCTTGTGTCCAGAGCCGTCCATCCGTCAGCTGCAGTTTCCTTGTACCATCTAAGGTTGTTGTTAATAACTTCAGAACGCCTCGTCCAATCGGGTTCACATTTATTCATTAATTTATACATACAAACATACAACAATGCATACATTAATACATTCACACAAGAATAAGCGAACGTGTGCATACATGTATGTAAGCATATAAACATGAATAGACTCATGTATACATATGAACACATACATACACATATATATACACACACACACACACATACTTATCCACATAGATATACATATGCAGTGGTATACATTTACACACCCATACATACAAAAAATACATATGTAAATACTCAAATACACATATACATGCATACACACACACAATACATACCTACATACATACAATGCATATACTACTGTACATTATCGTTATTTTGTATTACAAACAAATTTGAAATAACTGGTCAAAATCTGAGGTATTTGACTTTTAGTAGCAAGATATCTGGGCCAGGATTGTCTGGTGCTAGCCTTGGTCAACCAGGCTGTTGTAGCCTGCCGCCCGCTGACCCAATATCCATCACTGTCTGGTTGATCCCGTACTGTATGTACTGTACCTGTCACGTTTCCTCTTGAAGACTTCTAAACTTGTTCCGGCAGTGTTTCTGATATCTTGCAGGGCAGATGTTGAATAGTCTGGAACCACGGATTTTCATACAAGGTTCTCTTATTGTGCCCACGGTACCCCTGCTTTTCACTGGATTTATTCTATATTTTCTCCAACACATGTCTTGCACTCCTTATTATAGCAGTGTGCAGTTTTGGGACTGTTCCCTCAAGTACTTTTAAAGTATCTATCTCTGTTCCACTCCAGTGAGTACATATTTACATCTCTGAGGCATTCCCATTAATTTAAATGTTTTATCGGCTCTATGTGCGTCGTAAACGATCTCTGCTTCTGTTCCAGCTCTGATCTCTCTCCTGCCTTGAACTGATTAGGCGATAATGAACAGTATCCTTGGCGAGAAAGTAAGACCGATTTGAAAAGTGTCACTACTGACATTATTTCTTTTGTTTTGAAACTTCTCATTATCCACCCCTTCATTTTCCTGGCTTTGTGACATGTTCATTTCGTTCTAATTGAAGACCCTCTTGAGTTTTGTATACGGTGTCCCTTTTGAGTTCTCATTCTTTCTATATCTAAGTAGTTGGAACTTGTTACCATTGAACGTTATATTATTATCAAGTGTCCATTGGAAGACTTTGTTTTTATCTTCTCACAGTTTTACCGTGTTATCGACCGAGGTGATTTTCATGCTTATTTTTTTGGTACCATCCGCAAATGTTGACGCGAAACTATGGTTGGCGTTTTTATCTATGTCCGTTATATCCTCAATAAGTGGACCATCAAGCACATAGCGTTCAAGAGAGTGACCATAACGCTGACCCCATACTTTGCATTTAGCATGATCATCATCTGTGTGTGTTTGCTAAACTACCAGAAGTGCTGTGTTACCAAGCCTAGATCTGGCTACTACACCAGTCAATGTTTACATGTTCAAGTTGCTCCTCAAATGTGCTTATCTACGTTCATGTCATCACAGTGTGTTATAGATGTACTCAACGCTGCTCCGTAAACGTATTTATCTATGTTCATATTATCAGTGTGATTTATAGATCTTCTCTTGCTTCAAATAAAATTTTAATTCTAAATGAAGACAGACCTCATCTTTCATCTTTACTTCTATGGAGAATTATTAACTTTATTATATATAAAATATGTCATTGCGAGAGGGAGAAGCCAGTAAAAATGCACTGAATGTTTTCTCTATGATTTTCTGAGCGTCTATACCTGATTTTTCTGATACTTCAGGAATAACCTGCACTTAGAGAGGAAACTTTAGACAACATATACATAGGTCCTTACTGGAGTTTTAACAAGTTGCAACTAAGAGAGAGTAGATTAGACCAGAAGATAGGTCGGGAAGGAGGGGAAAGATGGAAGTAGTAGTAGTACTGGTAGCAGTAATAGTAGTAGTAGTAGCAGTAGCATAAATAGATGAGTTATACAGTATCTGTATACATTTTCTTCAGACTGAGGTAGGCTACAGACGTGCACAAACATACAGCTACAAGACTTCAGTCCTGACAGGTGCAGAGTAATAAGAGCAGCGATGGGAGAAAGATACAAGAAACATATAATTATATACAAAACAACTTCGGTGGAGTATGCAAAACTGGTCAATCCAAAAACTGTCTTGTGGAGCTATAACAAATGAATCTTTTAAAGTAAATATATACAGTACCCTTGCGGGAACAATTATAGAGTACGCAGCGCCACTGTGGAGCCTGCACAAACAGGTAAAGAAGCTGAAGAAGAACCAGATGTCTGTAACAAAGCCGACACTACGCCTCAAAGGGTAAACCGGCGAGAAGTGACTAAAAGAGACCAAAATGCAGATGTCGTTTTTCTCTGAATTTACAAGAGACATGTGGCAAGCACGACGATGGTGTGAACCCATAACCTGAGGTCAGTAGGAACGACGAGAGACACAGAGAAACTGATAGTCAAGTTTCTATCGAACAGAACACAGAGTGACAGTAAGCAACAACAACAGAGACACTCAAATGTCCCTGAGGGACTATCCTGTGGTCTAGGACTTCCAGGGACCCTCCACTGTCCCTGAAAACCAAGAACCAACATGTTGATAAATTAGACACATATGCAACACTTGGGAATCTTTATTGAGGAAACGTTTCGCCACACAGTGGCTTCATCAGTCCATACAAAGAAGCATTGTAAAGATCAGGAGTTTGAGGTAATTAGTCCCTCAGCCTGGAGTCAATGTAATCAGTGCATCAATCTGAAGGCAGGATCCTGAAGACAGGATCCTGGAACCCTCACTGTTTCTCACCCTCATAACAGACACAGATTAAAAAAACAAAACAAGTATACCTTTGATATACCTTTAATGAGTTTCGAGAATGTTTCTACTCCCGGAGTCCGGCCAGGTTCGTCTGCTGCTTGCCTGGTCAACCAGGCTGTTGCTGCTAGTGGCCCGCTGACCCAGTCATAGTTACATTATCATCAGCATTTTGCTGACGATCCCTAAATAAGTATGAAAGTCTCCTTAGAGGAAAATGCAAGACAAAGACAGTCTCACATGCGAAACACTCTTCCATGAGAAACCGAAATTAACATGTTGTATAATGGGAAAAACTCTCAGATATATATGGGTAGAATGATGGGCAGAATGATGGGTAGAATGATGGGCAGAATGATGGGTAGAGCGATGGGTAGAATGATGGGTAGAATGATGGGCAGAATGATGGGTAGAATGATGGGCAGAATGATGGGTAGAATGATGGGCAGAATGATAAGCAGAATGATGGGAAGAATAATGCACTCAGAATGATGGGAAGAATGACGCACCCGGTACCAGCACAGAATACAGAACACAAAAGTCTCATAAAACATAAGAAACACGTAAAAAAAAGACTCGGGGGGGGGTTATCCTGTCAGTTTATTTGCCATACTGAGAACACAATAAAAGCAGCGCTGTTAATAAGGTCAGGGAAAAAATAAGAGAGAGGGCGCATAAGAACTTTCAAAACGAGAGGAATAATCCTCCCTGTGAGGAAAATAATTCTCCCTGGGAGGAAAATAATTCTCCCTGGGAGGAAAATAATTCTCCCTGGGAGGAAAATAATTCTCCTGGGAGGAAAAAGTAATTTTCCTGGTAGAGCAATAATTCTCTCTGGGAGGAAAATAATTCTCCCTGGGAGGAAAATAATTCTCCCTGGGAGGAAAATAATTCTCCATGGGAGGAAAATAATTCTCCCTGGGAGGAAAATAATTCTATTGGGAGGAAAATAATTCTCTCTGGGAGGAAAATAATTCTCCCTGGGAGGAAAATAATTCTCCATGGGAGGAAAATAATTCTCCCTGGGAGGAAAATAATTCTCCATGGGAGGAAAATAATTCTCCCTGGGAGGAAAATAATTCTATTGGGAGGAAAATAATTATCTCTGGGAGGAAAATAATTCTCACTGGGAGGAAAATAATTCTCCTGGGAGGAAAATAATTCTCCTGGGAGGAAAATAATTCTTCTGGGAGGAAAATAATTCTCCCTGGGAGGAAAATAATTCTCCCTGGGAGGAAAATAATTCTCCCTGGGAGGACAATAATCTTCCCTTTAAATGCATCATTTATTTTTAACAGAAACTACAAAGATGCGACCTACACACCAGAGACACAGCAACGACAAAGACGACACACACACGACACATCAAAGAGACAGAGGTACGACAAAGACAAGAGAGAGAGAGAGAACACGACAGACACGACACATCAAAGAGACAGAGGTACGACAAAGACAAGAGACAGAGAACACGACAGACACGACACATCAAAGAGACAGAGGCACGACAAAGACAAGAGAACACGACAGACACGACACAGACGACATAGACCCACACACATTGCGACATGAATTCCAAAACTGCCACAAGACGACATTAATGAGTTTTCAAGGCAAAGGCACGAAATTAGGGCGGGACTGACTCCGTCATATGACCTTTGACCCCGGTATATACACCCCCTGTATGTGTGACCCCGGTATATACACCCCCTGTGTGTGTGACCCCGGTATATACACCCCCTGTGTGTGTGACCCCGGTATATACACCCCCTGTGTGTGACACCGGTATATACACCCCCTGTGTGTGTGACACCGGTATATACACCCCCTGTGTGTGTGACCCCGGTATATACACCCCCTGTGTGTGTGACCCCGGTATATACACCCCCTGTGTGTGTGACCCCGGTATATACACCCCCTGTGTGTGTGACACCCAGTATATGCACCCCCTGTGTGTGTGACCCCGGTATATACACCCTCTGTGTGTGTGAAACCCAGTATATACACCCCCTGTGTGTGTGACACCCGGTATATACACCCCTGTGTGTGTTACCCCGGCATATACACCCCAGTGTGTGTGAAACCCCGGTATATACACACCCTGTGTGTATGACCCCGGTATATACACCCCCTGTGTGTGTGACACCCGGTATATACACCCCCAGGTGTGTATGTGACACCCGGTATATACACCCTTGTGTGTGTGTGACACCCGGTATATACACCCCATGTTTGTGACACCCGGTATATACACCCTTGTGTGTGTGTGTGACCCCGGTACATACACCCCCTGTGTGTGTGATCCAGGTATATACACCCCTTGTGTGTGACCTGGCATATACACCCCCTGCGTGTGTGACCCCGGTATATACACTCCTGTGTGTATGACCCCGGTATATACAACCCTGTTTGTGTGAGAATCCGGGGTGTATATATATATATATATATATATATATATATATATATATATATATAACCCTATGTGTGTGACCTCGTTATATACACGCCCTGTGTGTGTACCCCCGGTATATACATCCACTGTGTGACCTAGGTATATACACCCCCCTATGTGTGTGACACACGGTATATACACCCCCTGTGTGAGTGACCCCGGTATATAAATCCCTGTGTGTATGATCCCGGTATACACACCCTCTGTGTGTGTGATCCAGGTATATACACCCCTTGTGTGTGACTCCGGTATATAGAACCCTGTGTGTGTGAGACACTGGTATATACACCCCTGTGTGTATGACCCCGGTATATACAACCCTGTTTGTGTGAGACTCCGGTTATATATATATATATATATATATATATATATATATATATATATATATATATATATATATATATATATATATATATATATATATATATATACTCTATGTGTGTGACCCCGTTATATACACGTCCTGTGTGTGCCCCCGGTATATACATCCACTGCGTGTGACCTAGGTATATACACCACCTGTGTGTGTGTGACCCCGGTATATACACCACATGTGTGTGTGACCCCGGTATATACACTTACTGTGTGTGTGACTCCGGAATATACACCCCTGTGTGTGACCCCAGTATATACACCCCCTGTGTGTGTGTGAGACTCTCCTATATGCAGCCCCTGTGTGTGTGACCCCAGTATATACACCCCCTGTGTGTAGCCCTGGTATATACACCTCTTGTGTGTGTGTGTGTGTGACCTCGGTATATACACCTCATGTATGTGTGTGACCCCGGTATGTACATCCCTGCGCATGTGTGAACCCGGAATATACACCACTGTATGTGTGAACCCTGTATTTACACCCCTTGTGTGAGTGTGGTCCCAGTATATACACCCTCTGTGTATAAGTGACTCCGGTATATGCATTCCCTATATATGTGTGACCCTGGTATATATACCCAATGTTTGTGTGACTCCGGTACATGCACTCCCTGTGAGTGTGACCCCGGTGATATATACCATCTGTGTTGTGTGACCCCGCTATGTACACCCCATGTATGTGTGACTCCAATATATATACATATGTGTGTGTGTGTGACCCCAGTATATACACCAGTGTGAGTGATATATACACCTCCTCTGTATATCTGACCCCTGTATATACACCCCCTTGTGTGTGTGACCCTGGTATATATACTCGCGGCGTGTGATCCCTATATATACGTCACTATGTGTGTGACCCGGGTATATACACTCAATGTGTGTATGACCCGGAATACACATCCATGTGTGAGACCCGGGTATATACACCCCTGTGTGTGTGACTCCGGTTTATGCACCCAGTGTATTTGTGACCCAAGCATACACAGCCATTGCATGTGTGACCCCAATATATACACCCATGTGTGTGAACCCCGGTATATACACCCATGAGTGTGTGTGTAACCTCTGTAAATACACCCCTATGTGTGACCCAATGATATACACCCCCTTTGCGTGTGACCCAGGTATATTTTGCTCCGTCTGTGTGTATTATTTTCATTAGTTTATTAAAAATTAGGTTCAGAGAGCAATGTATGTATCTGACACGCAAAGTTCCTCTTCGACCTGTGTTCATTTACAGGAGCTGCTATTTAACCTCTGTTCATCTGCAGACTAAGAGTTGGTGTTTGACCTCTGTTCACCTGCAGGTCAAATGCTTTCACTCGACCTGCTGTTGATTGCCCGTCTTGTGATATAATAGCTAATAGCTAAATACAATGATAGAGACATTATGGCAGCTATGACACGGTAGTAACGTGATGTACTCTTAGGAACTCTGACAGCTCTGACACAAGACCTCTGGCAGCTCTGACACAAGACCTCTGGCAGCTATGATACAAGACCTCTGGCAGGTATGACACACGACCTCTGACAGCTATGACACAAGACCTCTGACAGCTATGACACAAGACCTCTGACAGCTATGACACAAGACCTCTGACAGCTATGACGCACGATCTCTGGCAGCTATGACACAAGAACTCTGACAGCTATGGCACACGACCTCTGGCAGCTATGACACAAGACCTCTAGCAGCTATGACACAAGAACTCTGACAACTATGGCACACGACCTCTGGCAGCTATGACACAAGATCTCTGACAGGTATGACACACGACCTCTGGCAGCTATGACTCAAGACCTCTGACAGCTATGACACAAGACCTCTGGCAGCTATGACACACGACTTCTGGCAGTTATGACACAAGACCTCTGGTAGCTATGACACAAGAACTCTGACAGCTATGGCACACGACCTCTGGCAGTTATGACACAAGACCTCTGACAGGTATGACACAAGACCTCTGGCAGCTATGACACAAGAACTCTGACAGCTATGGCACACGACCTCTGGCAGCTATGACACAAGACCTCTGGTAGCTATGACACAAGAACTCTGACAGCTATGACACACGACTTCTAGCAGCTATGACACACGAACTCTGACAGGTATGACACACGACCTCTGGCAGCTATGACACAAGACCTCTGACAGCTATGACACAAAACCTCTGGCAGCTATGACACACGACTTCTGGCAGTTATGACACAAGACCTCTGGTAGCTATGACACAAGAACTCTGACAGCTATGGCACACGACCTCTGGCAGTTATGACACAAGACCTCTGACAGGTATGACACAAGACCTCTGGCAGCTATGACACAAGACCTCTGACAGGTATGACACAAGACCTCTGGCAGCTATGACACAAGACCTCTGGTAGCTATGACACAAGAACTCTGACAGCTATGACACACGACCTCTAGCAGCTATGACACACGAACTCTGACAGGTATGACACACGACCTCTGGCAGCTATGACACAAGACCTCTGACAGCTATGACACAAGACCTCTGGCAGCTATGACACACGACTTCTACCAGTAATGACACAAGACCTCTGGTAGCTATGACACAAGAACTCTGACAGCTATGGCACACGACCTCTGACAGGTATGACACAAGACCTCTGACAGGTATGATACAAGACCTCTGGCAGCTATGACACACGACCTCTGGCAGCTATAGCACAGTTGCAGCGGCAACCCGCCCAGATAGGCTATCAGAATCTGGTACTCGCATCTAGGCAGCGAAATAGTCCGCAAGTAGGTCAAGCCTTTTCTTGACTGCTGGTAGCGAGAGTCTCATCCTGGTGGGTGAACATCCTCGTAGGTCCTTGGCCAGCTAAAATAACTCTACGAGAGAGCTCTCTTAATGAAGCTAACTTTCACAAGGCTAGAAGAGACTTCTTTTAATCAATGTAATATTATTGTAAGTTGTGGTTCTGGCCGAAGGGATGTGCCAAGGATGGTCATCCATCATAAGGGACGGGGACAGTGGTGAACCCATAGGGATTATACAGATTCTGGGAGACTTGTCACAGGTGTCTTCTACTTGTTTTATTCCAGGGGTCGTGGGCCTCCCGTAACCCAGTCTTAAACCAGGCCTCCTGGTTTATGGCCTAATGCTTAGACCCTAGTATATCAGGCTGTTGGTGTTAGCACCATGCAGTCCGACATAAGTTCCTCAGACTCACTACACTCGTCAAAAACTTTTATGGCAGTAAAAAAAAGTGTTGCAAATATGTGATACACACATATCAGAAATCATTATAAAGAAGATACAACACAAATCTAAGGTAATAACATACCAGATTCAAAGTAATTGTCTAATTTGTTCTGGCAAAATATAAATTCTTGGCTTACAGCAGCCTAGCTGACCAGGCAAACACCAGACGAGCCTGGCCCATGGCCGGGCTCCGGGAGCAGGAAAACTCTCGGAATTCGTCAAAGGTATATCATAGGTACCACCCAGGGAGGTACTACCGTCCTGCCAGGTGACTGTGAAACAGAAACCTGAAACTGTTTTACATGATGGTAGGATTGCTGGTGTCTTTTTTCTGTCTCATAAACACGCTGGATAACAGGTATATCTAGCTACTTCTACTTACACTTTAGGTCACACTACACTGGCATACACATGCATATATATACATACACACATCTAGGTTTTTCTTCTTTTTCTTAATAGCTCTTGTTCTTTTTATTTTCTCTATTGTCCATGGGGAAGTGGAAAAGAATCTTTCCTCCGTAAGCCATGCGTGTCGTATGAGGCGACTAAGATGCCGGGAGCAATGGGCTAGTAACCCCTTCTCCTGTACAAATCTACTAAAACGAGAAGAAGAAAAACTTTATAAAATTGGGTTGTCTGAATGTGCGTGGATGAGTGCGGATGATAAGAAAGAGATGATTGCCGATGTTATGAATGAAAAGAAGTTGGATGTCCTGGCCCTAAGCGAAACAAAGCTGAAGGGGGTAGGCGAGTTTCAGTGGGGAGAAATAAATGGGATTAAGTCAGGAGTATCTGAGAGAGTTAGAGCTAAGGAAGGGTAGCAATAATGTTGAAGGATCAGTTATGGAAGGAAAAGAGGGAATATAAATGTGTAAATTCAAGGATTATGTGGATTAAAATAAGGGTCGGATGCGAAAAGTGGGTCATAATAAGCGTGTATGCACCTGGAGAAGAGAGGAGTGTAGAGGAGAGAGAGAGATTTTGGGAGATGTTAAGCGAATGTATAGGAACTTTTGAACCAAATGAGAGAGTAATTGTGGTAGGGGACCTAAATGCTAAAGTGGGAGAAACATGCAGAGAGGGTGTAGTAGGTAAGTTTGGGGTGCCAGGTGTAAATGATAATGGGAGCCCTTTGATTGAACTTTGTATAGAAAGGGTTTAGTTATAGGTAATACATATTTTAAGAAAAAGAGGATAAATAAGTATACAAGATATGATGTAGGGCGTAATGACAGTAGTTTGTTGGACTATGTATTGGTAGATAAAAGACTGTTGAGTAGACTTCAGGATGTGCATGTTTATAGAGGGGCTACAGATATATCAGATCACTTTTAGTTATAGCTACAGTGGGAGTAAAAGGTAGATGGGATACAAGGAAAATAGAATCAGTAAGTAAAAGAGAGGTGAAGGTTTATAAACTAAAAGAGGAGGCAGTTAGGGTAAGATATAAACAACTATTGGAGGATAGATGGGCTAGTGAGAGTGTAGGCAATGGGGTCGAAAATGTATGGGGTAGATTTAAAAATGTAGTGTTAGAGTGTTCAGCAGAAGTTTGTGGTTACAGGCGAGTGGGTGCAGGAGGGAAGAGGAGCGATTGGTGGAATGATGATGTAAAGAGAGTAGTAAGGGAGAAAAAGTTAGCATATGAGAGGTTTTACAAAGTAGAAGTGATGCAAGGAGGGAAGAGTATATGGAGAGAAAAAGAGAGGTTAAAAGAGTGGTGAAGCAATGTAAAAGAGAGCAGATGAGAGAGTGGGTGAGATGTTATCAGCAAATTTTGTTGAAAATAAGAAAAAGTTTTGGAATGAGATTAATAAGTTGAGGAAGCCTAGAGAACAAATGGATTTGACAGTTAAAAATAGGAGAGGAGAGTTATTAAATGGAGAGTTAGAGGTATCGGGAAGATGGAGAGAATATTTTGAGGATTTGTTAAATGTTGATGAAGACAGGAAGCTGTGATTTCGTGTGTAGGGCAAGGAGGAATAACATCTTGTAGGAGTGTGGAAGAGCCAGTGTGGGTGTAGGGAAGTTCGTGAGGCAGTGGGTAGAATGAAAGGGGTAAGGCAGCTGGGATTGATGGGATAAAGATAGAAATGTTAAAAGCAGGTGGGGATATAATTTGGAGTGGTTGGTGCTATTATTTAATAAATGTATGGAAGAGGGTAAGGTACCTAGGGATTGGCAGAGAGCGTGTATTGTTCCTTTGTATAAAGGCAAAGGGGACAAAAGAGAGTGCAAAAATTATAGGGGAATAAGTCTGTTGAGTGTACCTGGTAAAGTGTATGGTAGAGTTATTATTGAAAGAATTAAGAGTAAAACAGAAAGCAGGATAGCAGATGAACAAGGGGGCTTTAGGAAAGGTAGGGGTGTGTAGACCAAGTGTTTACAGTGAAACATATAGGTGAACAGTATTTGGATAAGGGTAAAGATGTTTTGTGGCATTTATGGATTTGGAAAAGGCGTATGATAGGGTAGATAGGGGGCAATGGCAGATGTTGCAGGTGTATGGAATAGGAGGAAGGTTACTGAAAGCAGTGAAGAGTTTTATGAGGATAGTGAGGCTCAGGTAGAGTGTGTAGGAGGGAAGGGACTATTTCCAGTAAAGTGGGCCTTAGACAAGGATGTGTGATGTCACCGTGGTTGTTCAATATATTTATAGATGGGGTTGTAAGAGAAGTGAATGCGAGGGTCTTGGCAAGAGGTGTTGGGCTAAAAGATAAAGAAGCAAATACAAAGTGGGAGTTGTCACAGTTGCTTTTTGCTGATGACACTGTGCTTTGGGAGATTCTGAAGAGAAGCTGCAGAGGTTGGTGGATGAATTTGGTAGGGTGTGTAAAAGAAGAAAATTGAAAGTGAATATAGGAAAGAGTAAGGTGATGAGGATAACAAAAAGAATAGGTGACGAAAGATTGGATATCAGATTGGAGGAGAGAGTATGGAGGAGGTGAATGTATTCAGATATTTGGGAGTGGACATGTCGGCGGATGGGTCTATGAAGGATGAGGTGAATCATAGAATTGATGAGGGAAAAGGGTGAGTGGAGCACTTGAGTCTGTGGAGACAAAGAACCTTGTCTATGGAAGTAAAGAGGGAATGTATGAGAGTATAGTTATACCAACGTCTTATATGGGTGTGAAGCATGGGTGATGAATGTTGCAACGAGGAGAAGGCTGGAGGCAGTGGAGATGTCATGTCTGAGGTCAATGTGTGGTGTGAATATAATGCAGAGAATTCGGAGTTTGGAAATTAGAGGAGGTGCGGATTACCAAAACGATTGTCCAGAGAGCTGAGGAGGGGTTGTTGAGGTGGTTTGGACATGTAGAGAGAATGGAACGAGACAGAGTGACTTCGAGAGTGTATAAATCTGTAGTGGAGGGAAGGCGGGGTAGGGTCGGCCTAGGAAAGGTTGGAGGGAGGGGTAAAGGAAGTTTTGTGTGCGAGGGGCTTGGACTTCCAGCAAGCATGTGTGAGCGTATTTGATAGAGTGAATGGAGGCATATGGTTTTAATACTTGACGTGCTGTTGGAGTGTGAGCAAAGTAACATTTATGAAGGATTCAGGAAACCGGCAGGCCGGACTTGAGTTCTGGAGATGGGAAGTACAGTGCCGGCACTCTGAAGGAGGGGTGTTAATGTTGCAGTTTTATAACTGTAGTGTAAAGCACCCTTCTGGCAAGACAGTGATGGAGTGAATGATGATGAAAGTTTTTCTTTTCGGGCCACCCTGCCTTGGTGGGAATCGGCCGATGTGTTAATAAAAATAAAATATAATATAAACCGAAATTATATATATATATATATATATATATATATATATATATATATATATATATATATATATATATATAACATACTGTGGGGTTGTCAGTTTTGTAGGGAGGTTGTCAGGTGTGTATGGAGGTTGTAAGGTGTGTAGGGAGGTTCTCAGGTGTGTAGGAAGGTTGTAAGGTGTGTAAGGAGGTTGTCAGGTATGTAGCGATGTTGTCAGGTGTGTAGGGAGGTTGTCAGGTGTGTAGAGAGTTTTTTCAGGTGTGTAGGAAGGTTGTCAGGTATGTAGGAAGGTTGTCAGGTGTGTAGGGAGGTTGATAGGTGTGTGTGGAGGTTGCCAGGTGTGTAGGAAGGTTGTCAAGTGTGTAGGGAGGTTGTCAGGTGTGTAAGGAGGTTATCAGGTGTGTAGGGAGGTTATCAGATGGGTAGGGAGTTTGTCAGGTGTGTAGGGAGTTTGCCAGGTGTATAGGGAGGTTGTCAGGTGTGTAGGAAGGTTAAGTGTGTGAGAAGGTTGTCAGGTGTGTAGGGAGATTGTCAGTTGTGTAGGGAGGTTCTCTGGTGTGTAGGGAGGTTGTCAGCTTTTAGGGAGGTTGTTAGGTGTGTGGGGAGGTTCTCAGGTGTGTAAGAAGGTTGTCAGGTGTGAAGGAAGGGTTGTATGGGGTGTGGGGAGGCCGTATGGGGTGTGGGGAGGCCGTATGGGGAGCTTGTAGCTACAGGAACTCGTGATGGCACTAACAGTGTACTCAACTGTCTACCAGTGCAAGCATCAACAAAATTTCGTGGCAAAACCATTCTGTCCCAACACTGATTTAATAAACTATAATTTTTTTTGTAGTCTGATTATCTCGTGTAAACTCCAATTACAAGAGATGTTATTAAATTACGTTTATACTGAAGCTAAATAAGAGTTTGGAAATTGTCACTATTTATTCAAATCTTTCAGGTTAAAATATCCAAGGTAATTTGCAATCCTTTTTATTTTTCATGGGTAAATTTTATATTGGAATATTGACCATTTAAGTAATCAAAGAATAACTGGATATGTTCAGGAGACATGAAAACTAAAGAGGTTCCACATGAGTTATAACCCACACGAGTTATAACGCACACGAGTTATAACCCACACGAGTTATAACCCACTTGAGTTATAACCCACTTGAGTTATAACCCACACGAGTTATAGCCCACTTGAGTTATAACCCACACGAGTTATAACCCACACGAGTTATAACCCACTTGAGTTATAACCCACTTGAGTTATAACCCACTTGAGTTATAACCCACACGAGTTATAACCCACACGAGTTATAACCCACTTGAGTTATAACCCACTTGAGTTATAACCCACATGGGTTATAACCCACACGAGTTATAGCCCACTTGAGTTATAACCCACACGAGTTATAACCCACACGAGTTATAACCCACTTGAGTTATAACCCACTTGAGTTATAACCCACACGAGTTATAGCCCACTTGAGTTATAACCCACACGAGTTATAACCCACACGAGTTATAACCCACTTGAGTTATAACCCACTTGAGTTATAACCCACACGAGTTATAGCCCACTTGAGTTATAACCCACACGAGTTATAACCCACACGAGTTATAACCCACTTGAGTTATAACCCACTTGAGTTATAACCCACATGGGTTATTATTGAGCACTGTCAAGTGTTCATTACACTTTAGTTACCCATGTACCACATACAGATCTTCTATTCAACAGTGGTCTAAAATGAGCTGGACAATTATTAAACTACGTTTTTCTCATAAAAAACTCAAAAAGGCAGTGACCATAGATAGGCCCAGACAATTACCCATAACAAGGCCATCAATCTGTGTATACACACTGTTATTAAACATGAATAAACGATCATTTACTCCTAACGACAGTAATATATGGAGCTGAGATTTGTTTATACCTTTTACATTATATGTGTCCTGGAGGAGTTGGTCTGTGTGTATATTTATAATGTCAACACAAAGCCATAGTACAATTAGTCACACATGTAATTCTGGGTGTGAATAAACAGAGAAGGAACACGGGATCGAACAGAGGTTTCCTGAGTGAGAAGTGGGGAACAGTGCTACTGTGGTACACACTTGGAAGGTTTTGCTAATGTTACTTCAGTAACAGGTAGCGCCAGTCTCCAGCACCTGTGCATTTCCACCACTATCACCACTACCTCGTGCATTTGTTCTTTAACCATATAATTAATTAATTAAAGTTAAATGGTTACTGTTTAGGTCCTCCCCCAAGATGCTACCCACAACAGGTATCTGGTTACTGCTAAATGAACAGAGGCAGCCCATCTTAGGTAACATTCCGCCTCGTCCAGGGATCATCCTGGGACTTTGTATTGTTAGTCGAGCAGACTCCCGCTGTTATGAGGTATCCATGAAACCCATCTGTGAAAAAAGTTTTATTATGGGTTAATAACCCCGGATAATCAAATAAAGCCACTACGACTTAGTGTATCTGGATCCTCTTCCCGAGAATGTGACTTAACTGCAGTCAGTTGGTACCCAGGTGGGTGAACAGTCAGCTGGTACCCAGGTGGGTGAACAGTCAGCTGGTACCCAGGTGGGTGAACAGAGGCAAGAAATGTAAGGAAATATGCCGAACATTTTCACTTGTGCTGGGATCGAAGACAGGTCTTTCAGATGTAAGCTGAAGGCGCTACCACTTAAGCCACGAGTCACCCTGTGTGATGGAATATGACAGGGGAAACAATCTTGCTTGATGAAATTTGACAGAAAAAAAAGAGCGCTAGTTTTGTTCCCACAATGTAACTAACATATAGGCTAGGATATCTAATCTTGGTAAAGAAAACAAAATTGCGAGTAGCATCAGTGGGCGGCCTCCCCCAAGGCAGGTTGTGGTGGGAAGGGAGGCTTGGGGGCGGGGATGGGTGTCGAGGAGGGGCCAGTGGACCACCAGCTGCCTGGTCCACCTCACTATCATCTTTACATCACGCTGATTACAGGTGGTGATCCCTTTATTTTCCCTGGCTACTTTACTGATGATAAGTTACTCGCCGACCCTCTCCACTAGCGCCCCTCCACTCTTGCCCCTTCATCAATTTGGGCTTATTTTAGACGCCAGGATGTGCAGCTGCTGGCGTCCGCAAGGTTCGTCTAGCCCTTCCTTAGTTTTAACGTATTCCTATTTGTGTTATTCGGTGACTGAGGCATTACAACTAACGCTACGTTATGCGAAGGTGTCACTTATACGTGTGAGTCGTAATGAAGGTGGCGTTACAACACTGGGGATGGCTCACCACTAAGAAAACTCTCACCGTTTCTCAAACTGGACGTCCTTGTCTTATAGTTGCGTCCATTAACGAGTCTTTCTGGTCTGCTTTTCTTTGGCAATCGAAGGTGCTGGACCTGTCCACATGTGCTTGTAGACAGGTCCAGCTGCAGGTGTGGTGAGGACACGAGTAAGCCACGCGGGAGATGACTGCTTCACCTGGTGAGTAGGTGCAACACTGGAACCCATAAGGGATCACACTTGCCATATTTAAGCACTACCAGTAAGGGTAGTCAGCCCTCCTGCCATATTTAAGCACTGCCAGTAGGGGCAGTCAGTCCCCACCTTGTGGGGGCCCCTGCTAACTTATCTATTAAAACCTCCACAAGGTGAGTGGGGGGAAAGGAGGCTGGGTATGGTTTTTGCATCAAGGAAACAACGTCTTCAGAGCGTCTCTAACATGATGACCGACTCAGTGATCAGACAATCACTGGTGTACCGGGACAACGTTACCAGACTATTTCCTATTTAAGTACAACAACCAGAGCAACGTTTCCATCCCATTAAAACAACATCATGATACTGCTTGCGCAAGGCGTGAGTCAAGCCACTCTCCACCTATGCTCCAACTTGTCACGCTAACAACGAGCCTGGCCCAAGGCCGGGCTCTGGAAGTAGAAAAACTCGGGCAACTCATGACACACGAAATCGTAATGACACGATTGCAAACCATACCACGGGCGGGGAATTGAACTCGTAGCGTGGCCTGGAGATTTACGACTCATTAGCCACGAGTTCAATCCCCGTCCGAGGTATGGTTCGGGGAACTCATCAAAAGTATATAAGCCTTCCAACCAGGCTTCATGTCACTGGTGATCGCCTCTTCAACTGTCTTCCTTTCCTCGGATCAGACATGATTACCCATCACCTCTACTGTGAAGGATTTACCTAATGTCACCGCTAACAAATGAGTTAGATTTTTTTGGCATTAAAGTGTTAATTTATGTTAATGAGACGATTAATTGGTCCTTACAGAAACAACTTGGCTATGGTACTAAAATATATATATAAAAAAAATCAATGAAAATTTAATAAAAAAAATCAAAGCATCTGAACATATATAAACTAAAAAAATATTTTCCCACTATTTTTTTTTTTATAAAAAAAAATTATATTTAGCAGACTCTGAATGACATAAAAAAATCCAAGGAAAAATTATGTATTTTTTTTATTACCGCTTTTGAAATTGATTTAAACGACCATTAGAAATATGATAAATGTGTCCAGCAAGTGTTGACGGTTCAAGTGTTGACGGTTCAAGTGTTGACGGTTCAAGTGTTGACGGTTCAAGTGTTGACGGTTCAAGTGTTGATGGTTCAAGTGTTGATGGTTCAAGTGTTGATGGTTCAAGTGTTGATGGTTCAAGTGTTGATGGTTCAAGTGTTGACGGTTCAAGTGTTGACGGTTCAAGTGTTGATGGTTCAAGTGTTGACGGTTCAAGTGTTGACGGTTCAAGTGTTGATGGTTCAAGTGTTGATGGTTCAAGTGTTGATGGTTCAAGTGTTGATGGTTCAAGTGTTGATGGTTCAAGTGTTGATGGTTCAAGTGTTGATGGTTCAAGTGTTGATGGTTCAAGTGTTGACGGTTCATGTTTTGATGGTTCAAGTGTTGATGGTTCATGTTTTGATGGTTCAAGTGTTGACGGTTCAAGTGTTCAAGTGTTGATGGTTCAAGTGTTGACTGCGCCCTGTGGTGTACTGCGCACACACACACATACACACACACACCAACAACATACTGCGCACTACATCCGCTTATCTTATGCGCACATATTAATTGCTACTCATATTTACACACGGTTTTGGTAGCCTGGGCCCCTTGCTACCCTTCACAGCCAACCTCACCCAGCATCACTGAATACCCGGTGAGTGCTGGGGGGCGGGGCTTGTCAGGTGTGTTGTGGCGGGGTGCTTGTCAGGTGTGTTGTGGCGGGGTGCTTGTCAGGTGTGTTGTGGCGGGGTGCTTGTCAGGTGTGTTGTGGCGGGGTGCTTGTCAGGTGTGTTGGGCGGGTGCTTGTCTGGTGTGTTGTGGCGGGGTGCTTGTCAGGTGTGTTGTGGCGGGGTGCTTGTCAGGTGTGTTGCGGCGGGGTGCTTGTCTGGTGTGTTGTGGCGGGGTGCTTGTCTGGTGTGTTGTGGCGGGGTGCTTGTCAGGTGTGTTGCGGCGGGGTGCTTGTCTGGTGTGTTGTGGCGGGTGCTTGTCTGGTGTGTTGCGGCGGGTGCTTGTCAGGTGTGTTGCGGCGGGGTGCTTGTCAGGTGTGTTGTGGCGGGTGCTTGTCAGGTGTGTTGTGGCGGGGTGCTTGTCAGGTGTGTTGCGGCGGGGTGCTTGTCAGTGTGTTGGCGGTGCTTGTCAGGTGTGTTTGGCGGGTCTTGTCAGGTGTGTTGGCGGGGTGCTTGTCAGGTGTGTTGTGGCGGGGTGCTTGTCAGGTGTGTTGCGGCGGGGTGCTTCAGGTGTTGGCGGGGTGCTTTCAGTGTGTTGTGGCGGGTGCTTGTCAGGTGTGTTGCGGCGGGTGTTGTCAGGTGTGTTGTAGCGGGGTGCTTGTCAGGTGTGTTGCGGCGGGTGTGTCAGGTGTGTTGCGGCGGGGTGCTTGTCAGGTGTGTTGTGGCGGGTTTGTCAGGTGTATTGCGCGGGTGCTGTCAGGTGTGTTGTGGCGGGGTGCTTGTCAGGTGTGTTGGGCGGGGTGTTGTCAGTGTGTTGCGGCGGGTGTTGTCAGGTGTGTTGTGGCGGGTGCTTGTCAGGTGTGTTGCGGCGGGTGCTTGTCAGGTGTGTTGTAACGGGTCTTGTCAGTGTGTTGGGCGGGTGCTTTCAGGTGTTTGCGGCGTGCTTCTGGGTGTTGTGGCGGGTGCTTGTCAGGTGTGTTGCGGCGGGTGCTTGTCAGGTGTGTTGTGGCGGGGTGCTTGTCAGGTGTGTTGTGGCGGGTGCTTGTCAGGTGTGTTGCGGCGGTGCTTGTCTGGTGTGTTGTGGCGGGTGTTGTCAGGTGTGTTGCGGCGGGTGCTTGTCTGGTGTTGTGGCGGGTGCTTGTCAGGTGTGTTGTGGCGGGTGCTTGTCTGGTGTGTTGTCGGGTGCTTGTCAGGTGTTGTGGCGGGTGTTTGTCTGGTTCTAGTGACGGGTGTTTGTCTGGTGTGTTGTGGCGGGTGCTTGTCAGGTGTGTTGTGGCGGGTGCTTGTCAGGTGTGTTGTGGCGGGTGTTGTCAGGTGTTTGTGCAGGTGTTGTCTGGGTGTTGTTGCGGGTGTGTCAGGTGTGTTGTGGCGGGTGCTTGTCAGGTGTGTTGTGGCGGGTGCTTGTCTGGTGTGTTGTGGCGGTGTTTGTCAGGTGATTGTGACGGGTGTTGTCAGGTGTTGTGGCGGGGTGCTTGCAGGGTGTTGTGGCGGGTGCTTGTCTGGTGGTTGTGGCGGTGTTTGTCTGGTGATTGTGACGGGTGCTTGTCAGGTGTGTTGGGCGGTGCTTGTCAGGTGGTTGTGGCGGGTGCTTGTCAGGTGTGTTGTGGCGGGTGCTTGTCTGGTGTGTTGTGGCGGGTGCTTGTCAGGTGTTGTGGCGGGTGCTTTGTCTGCGTGGTTGTGGCGGGTGCCTTGTCTGGTGTATTGTGACGGGGTGTTTGTCTGGTGTATTGTGACGGGGTGCTTGTCAGGTGTGTTGTGGCGGGGTGCTTGTCAGGTGTGTTGTGGCGGGGTGCTTGTCAGGTGTGTTGTGGCGGGTGTTTGTCTGGTGTTTGTGACGGGGTGCTTGTCAGGTGTGTTGTGGCGGGTGCTTGTCTGGTGTTTGGCGGGTGCTTGTCAGGTGTGTTGTGGCGGGGTGCTTGTCAGGTGTGTTGCGGCGGGGTGCTTGTCAGGTGTGTTGTGGCGGGGTGCTTGTCAGGTGTGTTGTGGCGGGGTGCTTGTCAGGTGTGTTGTGGCGGGGTGCTTGTCAGGTGTGTTGTGGCGGGGTGCTTGTCTGGTGTTTGTGGCGGGGTGCTTGTCAGGTGTGTTGTGGCGGGGTGCTTGTCAGGTGTGTTGTGGCGGGTGCTTGTCTGGTGTGTTGTGGCGGGGTGCTTGTCAGGTGTGTTGTGGCGGGGTGTTTGTCTGGTGTTGTGACGGGTGTTTGTCTGGTGTGTTGTGGCGGGGTGCTTGTCAGGTGTGTTGTGGCGGGGTGCTTGTCAGGTGTGTTGTGGCGGGGTGCTTGTCTGGTGTATTGTGACGGGGTGCTTGTCAGGTGTGTTGTGACGGGGTGCTTGTCAGGTGTGTTGTGGCGGGGTGCTTGTCAGGTGTGTTGTGGCGGGGTGCTTGTCAGGTGTGTTGTGACGGGGTGTTTGTCTGGTGTATTGTGGCGGGGTGTTTGTCTGGTGTGTTGTGGCGGGGTGCTTGTCAGGTGTGTTGTGACGGGTGTTTTGTCAGGTGTGTTGTGACGGGTGCTTGTCAGGTGTGTTGTGGCGGGGTGCTTGTCAGGTGTGTTGTGGCGGGTGCTTGTCTGGTGTGTTGTGACGGGGTGTTTGTCTGGTGTATTGTGGCGGGGTGTTTGTCTGGTGTGTTGTGGCGGGGTGCTTGTCAGGTGTGTTGTGACGGGGTGCTTGTCAGGTGTGTTGTGGCGGGGTGCTTGTCAGGTGTGTTGTGGCGGGGTGCTTGTCAGGTGTGTTGTGACGGGGTGCTTGTCAGGTGTGTTGTGGCGGGGTGCTTGTCAGGTGTGTTGTGACGGGGTGCTTGTCAGGTGTGTTGTGGCGGGGTGCTTGTCAGGTGTGTTGTGGCGGGGTGTTTGTCTGGTGTGAAAAATCTAGCTTCATGTTACAGATGTTCCTAAGCTGGGGGAAGAGGGGTAAGTGCGGCCCCCACCTATGCCTACTGAGGCCAGGTCCCACTTTTATATATTCTTAATTTATAAGACTTTATCTGTTATGAGCCCACAGACTAATTTATTATACAGTACTACTAATACGTATTTAAGCTCAGAGTTAGATTTAATTTAGGTTAGTTTCTGCATATGAGTCCTATACAATAGAACGCCCTGGACACACTTTTTTTTCGCCAAGAGTACCCACGGGGTATGCAGCGGGCCCACCAGGCAGTCACACCATAGGCAGTGAGAGAAACGGGCGACTTACCCATAGGCTTTATGCAGTAAAGTACTAGTCGTTAACACATCTCGAAATGCATTTCACCGCGATCAAGGAACTTTGGCTACTGGACCAGGCAGTTGCAGGTGACTCACAATTATTATAGGTGTACCACGGCTTGTCACACTCCCCTCCCCACGTAAGTAACTCCAGAGTATTGAATGCATTCATATCTTGGGGACCCCTTGCTAAGGGGCAGCCACCACCTTCACCAGAGACCTACACTTGCAACTGTCTATCAGGTCACACACTGTGAGAATCGAAGTACGTAGAGATAATTCAGGTAACTAAGATGGGGTGGCAGGGCCTGGGCTGTATTTCATAACTGACTTGAGAAGGATCACTAATTTAGTCAGTTATAAGCCACAAACAACCTCTATTCTTCACATCTGGTGTGAGGCAGATTTAATATTTTTTTTATTAACACATCGGCCGTCTCCCACCAAGGCAGCGTGGCCAGACAAAGAAAAACTTTCATCACTCACTCCATCACTGTCTTGCCAGAGGCATGCTTACACTACAGCTACAAAACTGCAACATTAACAGCCCTCCTTCAGAGTGCCGGCACTGTGCTTCCCATCTCAATGAATCAAGTCTGGCCTGCCGGTTTCCCTGAAACCCTTCATAAATGTTACCTTGCCTACACTCCAACAGCGCGTCAAGTCCTAAAAACCATTTGTCTCCATTCGCTCCTATCTAACACGCTCACGCACGCTTGCTGGAAGTCCAAGCCCCTCGCACACAAAACTTCCTTTACCCCTTCCCTCCAACCTTTTCTAGGCCGACTCCTACCCCGCCTTCCCTCCACTACAGATTTATACACTCTCGAAGTCATTCCATCATCTCTATATGTCCAAACCATCTCAACAACCTCTCCTCAGCTCTCTGGATAATAGTTTTGGTAATCCCACACCTCCTCCTTATCTCCAAACTACGGATTCTATGCATTATATTCACACCACACATTGCCCTCAGACATGATATCTCCACTGCCTCCAACCTTCTCCTTCACCTTTTTCCCCTCGTTTATTCTATGATTCACCTCATCCTTCATATACCCATCTGCTGACACATCCACTCCCAAATATCTGAACACATTCACCTCCTCCATACTCTCTCCCTCCAATCTGATATCCAATCTTCCATTATCTATTTTTTTGTTATCCTCATCACCTTACTCTTTCCTATATTCACTTATAATTTTCTTCTTTTACATATCCTACCAAACTCATCCACCAACCTCTGCAACTTCTCTTCAGAATCCCCCAAAAGCACAGTGTCATCAGCAAAGAGCAACTGTGACAACTCCCACTTTGTGTTAGATTCTTTATCTTTTAACCCCACACCTCTTGCCAACACCCGAGCATTCACTTATCTTACAACTCCATCTATAAATATATTGAACAACCACGGTGACATCACACATCCCTGTTTAAGGCCTACTTTTACTGGGAAATAATCTCCCTCTCTCCTACATACTCTAACCTGAGCCTCACTATCCTCGTATGAACTCTTCACTGCTTTCAATAACCTACTTCCTATTCCATACATTTGCAACATCTGACATTGGCCCACTATCCACCCTATCATATGCCTTTTCCTAATCCATAAATGCCACAAAACCTCTTTACCCTTATCTAAATATTGTTCACCTATATGTTTCACTGTAAACACTTGGTCTACACACCCCCTACCCTTCCTAAAGCCTTATTGTTCATCTGCTATCCTACTCTCCGTCTTACTCCTAATTCTTTCAATAATAACTCTACCATACACTTTACTAGGTATACTCAACAGACTTATTCCCTTATAATTTTTACACTCTCTTTTGTCCCCTTTGCCTTTATACAAAGGAACTATGCATGCTCTCTGCCAATCCATAGGTACCTTACCCTCTTCCATACAATTATTAAATAAAACACTAACCACTCTAAAACTATATCCCCACCTGCCTTTAACATTTCTATCTTTATCCCATCAATCCCAGCTGCTTTACCCCCTTTCATTCTATTCACTGCCTCGCGAACTTCCCCCACACTCACAACTGGCTCTTCCTCACTCCTACAAGATGTTATTCCTCCTTGCCCTATACACGAAATCACAGCTTCCCTATCTTCATCAACATTTAACAATTCCTCAAAATATTCCCTCCATCTTCCCGATACCTCTAACTCTCCATTTAATAACTCTCCTCTAATATTTTTAACTGACAAATCCATTCTTTCCCTCAGGCTTCCTCAACTTATTAATCTCACTCCAAAACTTTTTCTTATTTTCAACAAAATTTGTTGCTAACATCTCACCCACCCTCTCATTTGCTCTCTTTTTACACTGCTTCACCACATTTAATACAGGAAAATAAATGTGTATTGACTCAGGACAATATGATGCAATGTTCTCAAGACGTCCAGAAAAAAACGTAAATCTCTTCGTGGGTGGAACAAACGCATGATTTTTTTTTTAATATTTCGCCATTTTTTATTATTATTTTTTAATGGTGCACAATTCAAGAAATATTTTGGTATTTAAAATAAGTTTCTACGATTTTTCTAAGCCGGGTAATTAGAAATTTCCTTTTTTGATCGATAACTGTATAATGTGTTGCTAACCATGACTAATTTTATGTGGTTTCGACATTTTGTAGACAATTCGGCAATTATTTTTTTGCTTTAGTGTACGAATATCACGATTATGCTAAATAAGGCAAAAAGGAAGGTTAGAAAAAAAATTATAGTTATTTGAAGAAACAGAAGTATTTGTATCTGCGGTTATCTCACTAATGAGTTATTTTATATACAGTGGACCCTCGGTTTTCGTTCACCTCCAAACTCGAACAATTATGTAAATGTATTTTTGTAAGAGCTTTTGTAAGTGTATTTTTGTTGGTCTGAAACGACTAATCTAATTTACATTTGTCCTTATGGGAACAAATTCGTTCGGTAATGGCACTCAAAACAGCATTCTGGAAAGAATTTTCAACGAAAACCGAGGGTCCACTGTATCTGCATGTACACTTCTGCCTTCAAGATCCCCCTCGAAATATTTTATTTTACTGACTTTTAATAAAAATGGTGAAATATTTTCGTTTTTTTAATGATGTATTTCAATATTTTACTGATCATGGAAAATTCAATTAACCCGTTTTTTTTTTAAATTGCATGCACTCACCTGCAACACTTTTCCTATGTTCAGTTTTCCTGTGTACTTGTATGAGTCTGGCCATGTACAGTGGAACCTCGGTTTTCGTCATTAATTAGTTTCAGAAAGTCTGACGAAAACCGAATTCGACGAAAACTGAAGCAATATTCCCAGACAAAAAAAAATATTTTTTTTTATTTTTTTCATTATTAATCATAAAACTTGTACAGTATAATATTCTCATACACTGTTTATGTATACACTTTCATTATAAAATCGGAAGACTCGGATGGCTGGAGAAAGAATAACCCTTGAGGGAAATTCTTCCTGCCTTCAGTGAATTTTCAATACTGAGGCGGCAGCTTATGGAACTCCAGTAATTTAATAAAAGTATTGCTGATATATTTAATAAAAAACAGCTAGGTTGGTTGGTAGACAGCAACCACCCACGCTGGTACTCGCGTCCTCTTACCACCAGGAGGGTTAGTAGACAGCAACTACCCACGCTGGTACTCGCGTCCTATCACCACCAAGAGGGTTGATAGACAGCAACCACCACCAGGAGGGTTGGTAGAGAGCAACCACCCACTCTGGTACTGCGTCCTATCACCACCAAGAGGGTTGATAGACAGCAACCACCACCAGGAGGGTTGGTAGAGAGCAACCACCCACTCTGGTACTGCGTCCTATCACCACCAAGAGGGTTGATAGACAGCAACCACCACCAGGAGGGTTGGTAGAGAGCAACCACCCACTCTGGTACTGCGTCCTATCACCACCAAGAGGGTTGATAGACAGCAACCACCACCAGGAGGGTTGGTAGAGAGCAACCACCCACTCTGGTACTGCGTCCTATCACCACCAAGAGGGTTGATATACAGCAACCACCACCAGGAGGGTTGGTAGAAGCAACCACCCACCTGGTACTGCGTCCATCCCCCAGAGTGATCGCAACCACCACAGAGGGTTGTAGACAGCAACCACCCACGCTGGTACTCGCGTCCTCTCACCACCAAGAGGGTTGATAGACAGCAACCACCCACGCTGGTACTCCGATCACACGAGTGTCAGTATACCTGTGACAACTTCTATTCTCGGTTCCCTGCCTTATTCCAGGCTTCTTTGATGAATGAATGATTATATATATATATATATATATATATATATATATATATATATATATATATATATATATATATATATATATATATAGGTAGTAGGTTGGTAGACAGCAACCGCCCAGGGAGGTACTACCGTCTACCAAGTGAGTGTAAAAGAGGAAGCCTGTAATTGTTTTACATGATGGTAGGATTGCTGGTGTCTTTTTTTCTGTCTCATAAACATACAAGATTTCAGGTACGTCTTGCTACTTTTACTTACACTTAGGTCACACTACACATGTATACACACTCATCTGAGTTTTCTTTGATTTTATCTTAATAGTTTTTATTCTTATTGCTTTTCCTTTCATATCCATGAGGAAGTGGAATAAGAATCTTTCCTCCGTAAGCCATGCGTGTTGTAAAAGTCAACTAAAATGCCTGGAACAATAGGCTAGTAACCCCTTTTCCCGTATAACTTACTAAAAAGAAAAAGAAAACCGTCGAAGTGGGATGTTTGAATGTGCGTGGATGTTGTGTGAATGATAAGAAATACATGATTGTGGATGTTATGAATGAAAAGAAGCTGGATGTCCTGGCTTTAAGTGAGACAAAGCTGAAGGGGGTAGGAGAGTTTCAGTGGGGAGAAATAAATGGAATTAGGTCAGAGGTTTCAGAGTTAGAGCTAAAGAAGGAGAAGCAATAATGTTGAAGGATAAGTTATGGCAGGAAAAGAGGGAATATAAATATATAAATTCAAGGATTATGTGGAATAAAATAAGGGTTGGATGTGAAAAGTGGGTTATAGTAAGTGTTTATGCACCTGGAGAAGAGAGAAGTGTAGAGGAGAGAGAGAGATTTTGGGAAATGTTGAGTGAGTGCATGGGAAGTTTTGAACCAAGTGAGAGAGTACTTGTGGTTGGGGATCTTAATGCTAAAGTGGGTAAAAATGTTGTGAAGGGAGTAGTAGGTAAATTTGGGGTGCCAGGGGTAAATGAAAATGGGGAGCCTTTAATTGAGCTATGTGTAGAAAGAGGTTTGGTAATAAGTAATACATATTTTATGAAAAAGAGGATAAATAAGTATAGAAGGTATGATACAGCACGTAATGAAAGTAGTTTGTTAGATTATGTATTGGTGGATAAAAGGTTGATGGGTAGGCTTCAGGATGTACATGTTTATAGAGGGGCAACGGATATAGATATATCGGATCATTATTTAGTTGTAGCTACAGTTAGAGTAAGAGGTAGATGGGACAAAATGAAAATGGCAACAGCAAGTAAGAGAGAGGTGAAAGTGTATAAACTAAGGGAGGAGGAAGTTAGGGTGAGATATAAGCAACTATTGGCAGAAAGGTGGGCTAATGCAAGTAGGAGTAGTGGGGGGTAGAGGATTAAAGAGGGTTGGGATAGTTTTAAAAATACAGTATTAGAATATGGGGCAGAAGTCTTTGGCTATAGGAGGGTGGGTGCAGGAGGAAAGAGGAGTGACTGGTGGAATGATGAAGTAAAGGGTGTGATAAAAGAGAAAAAGGTAGCTTATGAGAGGTTTTTACAAAATAGAAGTGTTATAAGAAGAGCAGAGTATATGGAGAGTAAAAGAAAGGCGAAGAGAGTGGTGAGAGAGTGCAAAAGGAGAGCAGTTGAAAGAGTGGGAGAGGCTCTGTCAAGAAATTTTGTGAAAATAAGAAAAAAAAATTGGAGTGAGATAAACAAGGTAAGAAAGCCTAGGGAACGAATGGATTTGTCAGTTAAAAACAGAGTAGGGGAGTTAGTAGATGGGAAGCTGGAGATATTGGGTAGATGGCGAAAATATTTTGAGGAACTTTTAAATATCAATGAAAACAGGGAGGCGGTAATTTCATGTACTGGCCAGGGAGGTACAACATCGTTTAGGAGTGAAGAAGAGTAGGATGTGAGTGTGGGTGAGGTGCGTGAGGCATTACGTAGAATGAAAGGGGGTAAAGCAGCTGGAACTGACGGGATCATGACAGAAATGTTAAAAGCAGGGGGGATATAGTGTTGGAGTGGTTGGTATTTTTGTTTAATAAATGTATGAAAGAGGGGAAGGTACCTAGGGATTGGCAGAGAGTGTGTATTGTTCCTTTATATAAAGGGAAGGGGGACAAAAGAGATTGCAAAATTATAGGGGAATAAATTTACTGAGTATACCAGGTAAAGTGTATGGTAGGGTTATTATTGAAAGAATTAGAGGTAAGACAGAGAGTAGGATTGCAGATGAGCAAGGAGGCTTTAGAGTGGGTAGGGGATGTGTAGATCAAGTGTTTACAGTGAAGCATATATGTGAACAGTATTTAGATAAAGGTAAGGAAGTTTTCATTGCATTTATGGATTTAGAAAAGGCGTATGATAGAGTGGATAGGGAAGCAATGTGGCAAATGTTGCAAGTGTATGGAATAGGTAGTAAGTTACTGAAGGCTGTAAAGAGTTTTTATGAGGATAGTGAAGCTCAGGTTAGGGTGTGTATGAGAGAGGGAGATTACTTCCCAGTAAAGGTAGGTCTTAGACAGGGATGTGTAATGTCACCATGGTTGTTTAATATATTTACAGATGGGGTTGTAAAAGAAGTAAATGCTAGGGTGTTGGGGAGAGGGGTGGGATTAAATTATGGGGAATCAAGTACAAAATGGACTCAGCTCCTGGCCCCGCCTCTTCACTGACCACTACGAGGTCCTCTCTCCCCCTGCTCCATGAGCTTTATCATACCTCTTCTTAAAGCTATGAATGGATCCTGCCTCCACTACATCACTTGCCAGACTATTCCACTTCCTGACAACTCTATAACTGAAGATATACTTCCTAACATCCCTTTAACTCATCTGAGTCTTCAACTTCCAATTGTGACCCCTTGTTTCTGTGTCCCATCTCTGGAACATCCTGTCTCTGTCCACCTTATCTATTCCCCGCAGTATTTTGTATGTCGTTAACATGTATCCCCTAACCCTCCTGTCCTCCAGTGTCGTCAGGCCGACTTCCCTTAACCTTCTTCGTAGGACATTCCCCTTAGCTCTGGAACTAGCCTTGTTGCAAACCTTTGAACTTTCTCTAATTTCTTGACGTGCTTGACCAGGTATGGGTTCCAAACTGGTGCTGCATACTCTAGTATGGGCCTGACGTACACGGTGTACAGTGTCTTGAACGATTCCTTACTAAGGTATCGGAACGCTATTCTCAGGTTTGCCAGGCGCCCATATGCTGCAGCAGTTATTATGGTTGATGTGTGCTTCCGGAGATGTGCTCGGTATTATACTCACCCCAAGATCTTTCTCCTTGAGTGAGGTTTGCAGTCTTTGGCCACCTAGCCTATATTCTGTCTGCGGTCTTCTTTGCCCTTCCCCGATCTTCATGACTTTGCATTTGGCGGTGTGTGTGTGTGTGTGTGTGTGTGTACTCCAGCAACCCTGCAACCCTGCAACCTAGTTGTGGTTGCAGGGGTCGAGTCATAGCTCCTGGCCCCGCCTCTTCACTGGCCGCTACTGGGTCACTCTCCCCGCACCATGAGCTTTATCATATCTCTTCTTAAAGCTATGTATGGATCCTGCCTCCACTACATCGCTTCCCAAACTATTCCACTTCCTGACCACTCTGTGTGTGTGTGTGTGTGTGTGTGTGTGCGCTGGTTGGAGTTGTCATTTTAAAATACTGAAGTTTTGTGTATGATGTATTACTGTTATTTGCAGTGTGTTGCTTGTGAACGGATCTGTGTGTTGATGTCATCTTAGCGTCCTCCCAGTTCATTGTAGTTATAGGACTTCACACGTCGGAAGATGGCAGAGTTCTCCCGTGAATATCAAACTGATCTTTTATGTTCAATTACTTATTCTTGTGAGACCACGACCAGTCTCACCCATGTAAACTGACTCACAACCGTCGCCTGGTATCTGGTAAACTCCTGGAGTTTCAGTGTTGATTTCATGAGAATCGATCAGTTACTGTCAGTTTTGTGATACCTTTGAAAATTTTCTCACTTCCTGGGTGGAAAAGAATTATTAGTTCATTTGTTGGTGTGTCTGTCACTTGTTCCGTGTGAACTTCCATGTTGTTGTTGCTCGCATTAGGAACAAGAGTAGCAACAAAGTACTATACGACATCCTCAGTGATCCGAGCGGTTAAAAAAAAATCTCACTAAAGGTCCTTAGATGAAGATGAGGGCAAAGTTCAATAAAAAAAAAAGTTACGATCCCCGAGAATAATAAAAACAGATATGGAAATTTTACAAACATTGAAAATGTTTTAACCAAAGTTTTCCCTCCTTTTATGGACGACCAAAGTTCACAAGAACGATCCCCTTAGACCCGTTATTCCAGCACGGGTTCCTAATCACATAAACTTGCAAAATGGCTCAGCGGGTTACTTTCTCCTTTAAGGGGGAACACTTCTCTGATTCCCCCATTAAACTCACTGAAGAATTCATCGGGAAACTTCAGAGGTTCAATCTGAGCAACAAGAAAATGTTATGGTTCAAGTGGAGGATGTTTCCGATTTCTTCAACCCTTTCAACTCCAGTTCCCACTCGGTATCCAGATTATCATCAGTCACACAAAAATTTGCGTATCCTCCAGTGTATTTTCATATAATGGAGAGTTTATTCAGGCAGAAGACAAACGTCATTGTATTATCCAGCCCTAACATGGAATACTTTGAAAAAAAATCTACTCATGCAATTTAAACCACCAGATATGATTTGGTACAGATATGTTGGTGACGTTCTCAATATGTCTTATCAGAAATGGGACGATTTCAACAAATCTGATAAACGAATCATATTTTTCCTTATTATTTAAGTCAAAATAGAAAGGGCTCAAAGTAGCAGACTTCCCTTCCTGGATGACTTAGTCAACAAGACTCAAACACTCTTTACACTATACCTGGAGTATACCTGGAGAGGGTTTCGGAGGTCATCGCCCCCGCGGCCGGGTCTGTGACTAGTTCTCAAGGGCCTGATCAATCAGGTTGTTACTGTTCGTCGCACGCAACCCGACGTACGAACCACAGCCCGGCTGGTCAGGTACTGACTTTAGGTGCCTGTTCAGCGCCTTTTTGAAGACAGCCAGGGGTCTTGAAGACAGCCAGGGGTGTTGAAGACAGCCAGGGGTCTAGTGATAATCCCCCTATACAGTAAAACAAACAACACGGCCGATTATGTACACTTTTTTTTTTTTAATAATTCATGTCAATCATGAGAAGCACCGTCTCTAATCTGTTCTTACAGGAACTGAGAATTTGAAGCCCCTTCTCTTCTAGCCCAGGATAAAGCCTTTATCCCGGAACAATTGGCTAAACTCGGACACCCAGAGTGGTTTATCTAAGAGGGATTTACTAAAGTGAGCAAAAAAAAAAAATAAGGTTCAAACAGAATAAGTGACAGATACACCAACAAATAAGCTAATATTTTTTTTTCCCAGAGACAAAGAAAGTTTGTTTCTCAAAATCACGAGAAACCTGTCAACGTTGAAACTCCAGGCCATTCAACATTTGTGAGTGAAAGTGAGTGGGATTGGTCGTGATCTCACAACAAGAATAGTTGAACATAAACGATCAGTTAGATATGCACAGGAGAGCGCTGAAATCTTCCATCATATGAAATCTTATAACTAGACAGTAAATGTGGAAGACGCTATGATAACACAACACAGAAGTGGGTCACCTGCACGACACAGGGAAAACTGTAAATGGGATCTAAAGTTATCAAAAGTGGAAGTGTGGATGTGCGTGTGCGTATGTGTGTGTATGTGTGTGTATGCATGTGTGTTAGTTACCATTTTTTTTTTTTGTCCTAGGCACATGTCAATTAGACACTAGGCCTGTTGTATGTATGTGTGTGTGTGTGTGTGTGTGTGTGAGCGCGCGCGCGAGTGTTAGCACGCTCTTGTTCGCTTGTTACCATCTTCTAACTCTGGGTTGAGGTGTCGTGGTCTCTGAGCTATTGACTTGCGCTTCCCTGTATGGAGTGAGTGTGTACTGTATCGTGACCTAACTCGCCCCACTTGTTTACTACTCTTATGCTGTAAAAATGCTTTCTAACGTCTTTATGGCTCGAGTGTGTGTGTGTACAGCTTCCATCTGTGTCTCCTCATGTCTTCCCTTGATCTAAATTCCTCCCGTGACATGTAGTTCATGCGCTCTTTCTTAAAAGCTCTTGACCACAGTTCCGGTATCAGTCTGGGGGGTAAACTTTGAGCTCTCTTGAACTTTGTGTTTGGCAAGCATCGGACTCCTCCCTGGTACAGTCTGCTCTTGGACTGGTCGTATGTACAGTATGTGGTGAGAAGCTATACGTGTTGTTAGTTGGCTAATGTATGTGGCTTATGTTATGGTGAGTGTGAGCTACGTCCCTCGATCCCATGAGCTACGTCCCTCAGTTCCATGAGCTACTTCCCTCGAGTCCAAGAGCAACGTCCCTCGATCCCATGAGCTACGTCCCTCCCAGATGTTCACTCCAGGTTTGTCGTTCGATTCCCTGAGCTACGTCTTTCCCAGACGATACACGCTCTCTTGAGGACTACCAGTAGTCCCCTAACTCTCTTCAAGAGCAAGCTTGATTAGTTCCTCAAGCAAGTTCTTGATCGGACTGTAGTTCTCACGCAGAACTGCGTGGAGCAGCATCTACAGACCCAGCAGGCTGTCCACAAAATCTTCAGGTCGATTTCAGAGCTCTTTCCCAACTGCCCAGTCTCATTAGTTTTCACTTATTGTGATTGAACTCCTGTAGCAACATGTAGAAAGTCTGTGGGAGAGTTCCCTGCAGCCAGCGCTGCCAGAGGCTTGAGGCTGGTAAAGGTTTCTTGATCCAAGGAACTGGAGAAACCCACCTCCTTGTACCGTACCCCGCCGCTGGATAGCCCCTACATATTTAGCCACATGTTCCACTTCTCCAGCAGTCCACTGCGGACATCTTCTAGCCTACTTTTATTTATATCCTAACTGTGGCATCATCCGCAACAATGACTGTGGGAATCTCCACAAACAAACCATTTATATATACGATGGAAAGGATTGGCCTTTTTTACTAAATAAATGTAGATATACACTCAGTGTGGGGTTACCCTATTTTCTTGATAGTTAAATAGTGTGAATGAAAACTATGATAACATTAATGGTGTGCAGTTCAGTCAAGCTGATAAATTAGACACATATGTAACATCTGGGTAGCTTTATTTTGAAGACCTTTCGTCAACTAGTGGCTTTTTACAGTCGATAAAAAGCTTATTAGCTGTAGACAGTAGAAGATGAAGCAGTCACTTCCTCGGCCTTCAAGGTCTTCAGTATTTTCTTCAAGGCTGAGAGACTTTTATTGTTTCGGGTTAACAGGATTTATAGGGAATTGAAAAGGCCTCTGATTGGCGAAACGTCATCAGAATATAGACAGTCAGGTGGAAAGGTGCAACAGTTGAAAACACAGTCACCTGTAGTTGAGGCCCAGGAGGTGGGCGAGAGACTGAGGAATGATATTGTATGTGACACAGCAACGCCAGGGAATCTTGGTACACAGAGAATGCCTTCTACAACACCACTGCTGAATCTCTCGCCCACGTCTCCCTGTCCACTCTAGCCTCCTCTGTCACGGCGCGTCACCACGGTCATTTACTCTTCTAGTATTGTTTACCATCAGTCTTAAGTCTATCTACGTAGTCCATCCCTCTCAGTTTCAGCATCAACCTCAGTTGCAAATCTTGCGATTTTCTCTCTATATATTTTTAATATGCTTTGATCAGGTGCGGGTTCCATATTGGCGCTACGTACTCTAAGACTGACCTAACGTAAGTTATATATAATGTCCTTAGTGACTTTGACAAGTTTCTAAAGCCAGTCCTCTTACGTTAGTTGCAATAATATATGCTGCAGTTATGTCCTCTTATAAATAGTTGGTGCAAGGTCTACTATCATGTCATTCTCCTTCTCCTCTTTATTCTCCTTTTTCCCTTTATTCTTCATTATCCCTTTATTCTTCTCTTTCCCTTTATTATTTTCCCCTTTATTCTTCCTTTACTTTTAAACATCTTTGAAGGTACTTGAGCTAGAGCTTGACATAGCCAATTTTGGCTGTCTTCTATAAAATCTTCTATAAAAACCTGCAGTTTGTCACATAGGAACTTAACATGAGGTTCCTAGAGTGTATAAAAACATACCAAGTTAGATGAATCTTATTAGACAGCTATGATACAGTGGTTAGCACACTGACTTTCTAATTTTTGGACTGCCTTCCCATGGGTTTCAACCCCATCCGTCCAGCTGAGTTACAACAATTTCGCGATTCACCTCTCCCTTTATGTTGTCTGTAGCATCACGCTTTCCGAGTCATACTCCGCATCCGGTCTTTTCATCCACCTCATATGGTGCGTGTGTGTGTGTGTGTTTGTGTGTGTGTGTGTGTACTCACCTAGTTGTGGTTGCAGGGGTCGATTCACAGCTCCTGGCCCCGAGTGTGTGTGTGTATGTGTGTGTGTGTGTATATACGCCTGCACTGTGACCTGTGAGCGATGATATGGCAGTGTGCACATACCAGAGCGTGTGTGCTTACATTCTATAGATTGAGAATAAACAAGTGTGAGCAGACTGGGAGAGGAGAAGCACTGAGGGAGTGAGATGAGAGGCCAGAGGGAGTGACGAGCCTCTCTAACATAGGGATGTGGCACTATTTCGGTGAAGCTAAATCTGCGGCTCTGAACGATGATGCTGGTGGTTACTCATGCAAGGTGTGTGTGTTTGTGTGTGTGTGTGTTTGTGTGTGTGTGTGTGTGTGTGTGTGTGTGTGTGTGTGTGTGTGTGTGTGTGTGTGTGTGTGTGTGTGTGTGTGTGTGTGTGTGTGTGTGTGTGTGTTTGTGAGATATACGCGTAGTGTCGCATCTTTAATTATATTCGTTCCTCATATAATATATTTTTTTCTAACATTCTAAATCACTTCCTCAGTCAATCACTTTGTATTCGAGTAAAAAAAAAAATCCTAATATCCCATCAGCTGCGTGTTTTATTTCCTCTGTCAAGCAGCAAGCATCAGGAAATCTATTAATTATTAACTTTTATATGTGGCTATAATGTCTCCTCCTTTCCTGGTGAGTCATCGTGGCCATCTTCAGTGTTCATAGTGTTTAATGCAAACACAAGGCTCAGTTTGGAGCTCATCCCACGATGTTGTCTAATAGATCAGTATGTTGTTCCAGGCGAGGGTGACAACCCACACTGATTTACCTTCACCTGAATACAACCTCATTTAAAATATGTTTTTCGTGTCAAGTTTCACTTAGACACAATATACTATTGTCTCTCCTCGTTAACTGTGTCTTACTTCTAATATTTTCGAGATTAATACAGAAGCGTTAGTAGAAAAATCTTTACCAATTTTTTTACAAAAACTTTACATATTTTTTTTTTTTGCATTTGTTTTAGTTTGGTTACTATCTACTGCATCTTGTGCTTGATTGTTTGAGTAGCAGGGTCTGTAAGGCCCTGCTACTCTGTGAAAAAGTCGTCTTTTCTTCCTTACTTCTAGCCTTGTTTAACCTCTTAGCAGGTTAGGTAAGGTTCGTCAGGAAACAGGTCAAGTGTTTCCTGACGCGGGTCTTAGTCAGATGATGACCCGCCTTTGGAGCTTTTAGTCATCTGACCGAGGCCTTCCGCTGGCTTACCGGTCCACCCCTTTAAACTCTTAGCAGTATTTACAAAATTCTTTACATTCAGCCTCCAGTCCCTTGCAAGCTTCTCTAATTCGTATGTCCTTATACCTTTCCTCTTATTTAATATGCTAATATTTCTTTAATATGTTGTTTTAACCGCCTTATGTCTGTCTCATATTTTCCAACTGGCCCATATCTCACTATATCTCACCGTATCTCACTATATCTCACCATATATCACTATATTTCACCATATCACTCTATATCTCACATCTCACTATATCTCATATCACACTATATCTCACTACATCTCACCATATCTCACTAGTTCTCACCATATCTCACTATCTCACTATATCGCACTATAACTGACAATATCTAACTATATCTCACCGTATCTCACTATATATCACCACATCTCACTATATCTCACTGTAACCCGCTATATCTCACCATATCACACTGTATCTCGTTGTATCTCACCATATCATACTATATCGCAATATCTCACAATATCTCAGTATATCTCACCGTATCTCACTATATCTCAACATGTCACTATATTACACTATATCTCACCTCACCATATATCTCTATATCTCACCATATCTCACTATAGCTCACCATATCTCACCATATCACACTGTCTCGCTGTATCTCACCATATCTCACTATATTTCACCATATCCCAATATATCTCACAATATCTCACAATTTCTCACTATATCTGACAATATCTTACTATATCTCACCATATCTCACTATATCTCGCTATATCTCACTATATCGCACTATATCTGACAATATCTCACTATATCTCACATCACACTATATCTCAATATCTTACTATATCTCACAATATATCATAACATCTCACCATATATCTCAATATCTCACTATATTCACTATATCTCACCATATCTCACTACAAGATGTTACACTTCCCTGCCCAGTGCATAAAATCCCTGCCGTCCTTCCTTCCTTAACAAACTCTGAACATTTTCCCTACCTGCCAGGGCCTCCACCCCTCAGTCAAATGTTACCTCTCTGTTTTAATCTGCTAAATCCATTTGGTCCCTCGTCTTTCGCAGGTTATTAATCTCACTCCAAAACATTTTGATATATGCTCAATAATAAGTCACCTGGAGACAGAAACACGGGAGGTTGATTGATCTGTATATTTCGACGCCCTTCTGAAGAGGATCCCAGAAGGGGGTCGAAATATACAGATCAATTAACCTCCTGTGTTTCTGCCTCCAGGTGGCTTATTATTGAGCACTGACAAGAGTTCATTACACTTATATATATATATATATATATATATATATATATAGTGTCGAATAGGTAAAACTTGCTATTTTGGATTAAATAGCAACGCTCTTCCTGCCATATATGACAAGCGAAAATTTGTGTATACAATAATTTCGCAAAAATCATTCTGAACCTAACGAAAAAAAAAATATTTCATTGTGTCTGTTTATTATTAAATTATTGTAAAAGTATCTAAAATATATTTAGTTGGGTTTGGCTAAATGAAATTGCGCTTGTAATAATAAGGTTAGGTAAGTTTTCAAAGTTTCTTTTGGTACAAAATTATAAATTTTTACATTAACATAAATGAAAAAAAAATATATCTTTAAACGTATAAGAGAAAATTTCAGAAAGGACTTATTTTTAAATGAGTTCTTGCTAATTGACCAGTTTTACCTAATCGGCACGACATATATATATATATATATATATATATATGTATATATATATATATATATATATATATATATATATATATATGTATATATATCATCTGGAGGATGAGAGGTGTCACAGAGCTCATCAATCCACTAGTCGCTGGCATCTACCATCGTTCATTCATCTTCACTTTTATATTATATTTATACGTCAGTCTTCTCACACCATGCTGAAGTACTTCATGTGGGTTTAAATAGCACAGCTGTCACATAAACAAGTCTAAATCGATGACACTTCACGCCATCTGCCCGCGCGTGCGAGACGAGAGCAGCACAGCCCTGGCGCAGGGCATGACACAGTGACCAGGCGCTGGGCATGACACAGTGACCAGGCATGCCCAGGTGGTGGACACTTGTGGATGTCTACCACCGTCTTGCCCCTCTGTCACCTTGCAGTCACAACTCTGGCCAAACACATGTTTAACGCGAAGGGAACTCGGTTTATTTTGGTACCTCTCCTCCCCGCCTTGCTTGTCACTGCGGTGGCCCACGGCGTACTTAGCACTCCAGTGCCAGCTGTGTCAAGTTTAGTGGCCGTCTGCAGCATTGTGACCCGCTGTTTAATGACTCAAGGTCAGGCACGGGTTTATAAATCAGAATGAGCCGCGTGGTCCACTCTGCTGAGCCCATGACTTATTGCTAGCAGTAGGAAGGCGCTCATCTCTTGTTGAGTACTTTAGTACCAGTGTGCTAGAGCTCACTGGTGTTTGTGTACTTAAGTATTAATATTCTCGAGCTTATTGTGAGTTTGAGTACTTTCAGTATCAGTATAGTGGAGTTCACTTTCATCTGAGTTTCTGATAAAGGTTCTGGGGTCATCGCCCCCGCGGCGCAGTTAAGGAAGAAGCCTTCTGGTTGCTGGCCTGATCGGTCAAACTGTACATATTGTCAAAAAGCAGTTTAATAAAAGCAACACAACCTTGCTGATCAAGAACTGCCTGAAAGAACTTTTTAAATTCCTCTTTAGAGGCAGTTAGGGCCTCTGAATAATTTCCCTTATACTTGGAGGGAAGGCGCTAAAATGTTTTGGACTCATTACACTTAATGATTTACCTCAGTGTACTTGTTGCTCCTCTGCTTCTCGTTGGGTGCATTATGGACCGTCTGCTGATCCTCCCGCTTTTGTAAGGAGTAATTTCAGCGTGCAAATTTGGAATCAGTCCCTCCATTAATTTCCAATATAGGTTATGATATGATGACTACGTTGCACGAGAGTCAAGTTTAAAGGGAATTTTGGCGTTTCTAATAATTTAGGCAAGTGACCGAATTGATTCTGGCAATAAAGATTATTTTGCATTTTCCAGATCGGCTATTTATTTTGGCTTGAGGAAAAGTGTTTGTTTAGCCTACAAGTTCCTTGAAGAGTATCATCACTGACTTAGCATTTCTTGTTTTAAAGGTTCCTCTTATTCAGTTTATTATCGTACTTACAGTTGTGATAGTATCACTGCTGGGATCCTTGAGGGTAACATCGTCTCACATCGTTGCTCTCCCATACATTCGTCTTGTCCTCTCATAAAGCGAGTTGGCTGAATTTTGTATTGTATTTCGTTTTTTTTATGTCAACAACTTTTATATAGCAAAGCAACAGAAATTTGTTCTGTGCCTAGCCGGAAGACATGATTTCAATCCACATATAGAGATTTGCTATGTTCTCAATGGATGATACTCGTGTACAAGGGTGATGTAGTGTTACAATTTGTCTGTATACAAAAAAAAATGCCGAGAATGAGAATGAAAATTTGGATGAGTACTGTGGCTTGTGAAAGAGAGTTATTCTTTGTTGAGGCTTCTGAATCTGCTTTGGTGATTACTCTTTGAGTGTGATTTGCCAATAAGTTGAAAATTCATCTGCCTACTTTCAGTTATTACTCTTATGTGCATTTTGTGTACTATTAAACAGTGATCACACTTGTCAAGGCTTTTGTATTTGTCTTCTTCTGACTCCAAAATCATGTTGTAGTGAAACATCAACTGCGAGAGGCATATTTCCCTAGTTTGAATAAATTCAGGGATTCCATGTGTTAAGAATTCTTATTTCATAGCAATCTCTCAAAAATATTTATAATGTGTGACGTCAGAACTAGCTGTTCTAACTTTTTTTTTTGCTATTGTTTTACCGCCACATGGTAGGAGCTTGCTATTAATGGCTTAGTAAAAGTTAAGTTTGGATATGTTTATGTCACATATGTTGCAGATGATGCAAGAGTTAGAAACATCATTCGTTAAAGAATTATTTGGTTGATCTAGAGTCAAAATAAACTGCTTCCCGTACATCGCTGACATCGATGAGAGTTCTGTCTACTTATGCCATGGCAAAATACTGGCCTTGAATATTACCCTGGATTTGGCATAGAAGAAAAAGCATTTTGCTTCCATTTTCATAATTCCTCCTCAGTTTTATCTCGTTTATTTTTTGTTATTTCTCTAATCATACTTTATTTTTTTCTTCTTGAGAAAAATCTGAAACCAAGTTCTGTGATTCTTCGTCTTTTCCTATAGAGGAGGCGTCTTTCTTTTGCCAGTTTCAATATTTTTACATTTTTCTTAACGGTACGAGTCCTGAACAAACTTGTAATGGTACTGAACCCATCCTTCAGAAGCACTCACTTAGATTATTTTGATAACAATATCATGCCAGAATATTTATGTTAATCAGAGAGCGCTTTTATTCGAGAGCTTCAGCAACATTAGAACAACGACAACTAACATTCATGTACTTTATTGTTAATAAAGCAATAAGATAAATTCTTTTGGGGAGGTTAAACTGTGTCATCTGTATCCGTCTTTCACTGACACATAAGCTAGTCTCTCACTGTAATTATTTGCGCAATAGAATGTAAACTTCACAAGTATGACTCGCAAAGCTAAGAAAATTTCTGAGAGAGCGTGGCAGACACAGCCACAGCCACGGACACTAACAGGAGACTTATGCTACCTTCACCAACACCAGCAGACTGACACCCTCCATAGACACCAGCAGGAAACACAGTTACCACCAACACCAGGACTGACACCCTCCATCACCACTATCACTCTCCACCATCACCACTATTACCCTCCACCATGACCACTTTCACCCTCCACCATCACCACTAGCACCGTCCACCATCACCACTAGCACCATCCACCATCACCACTAGCACCGTCCACCATCACCACTAGCACCCTCCACCATCACCACTAGCACCGTCCACCATCACCACTAGCACCCTCCACCATCACCACTAGCACCCTCCACCATCACCACTAGCACCCTCCACCATCACCACTAGCACCCTCCACCATCACCACTAGCACCCTCCACCATCACCACTAGCACCCTCCACCATCACCACTAGCACCCTCCACCATCACCACTAGCACCCTCCACCATCACCACTAGCACCCTCCACCATCACCACTAGCACCCTCCACCATCACCACTAGCACCCTCCACCATCACCACTAGCACCCTCCACCATCACCACTAGCACCCTCCACCATCACTTGAAGAACTTTTGCACTTCCCGAGGTGCCTCAGCAGCTGTGCCACACACCACACCGCCATCTTTTCTCTCTGGCACGCTGTCATCGGCTGCATCTCTCACTGGCTCCTTGTGTGCCAAGGTCGCACAGAGTGCCACGCCACGCATCGCAAGTCACTACACACACTCAAGTAGAAAGTGCCTTCTACACTACTACAACAACCTACATACAGTGAACTACTTACTCCGCAGTATTACTAGTAGTTGTAATGTTAGTAGTAGTAACGATAGTAGTCGCTGTAGTGGTGGTAGTATTTGTAGTGGTAATAGTTGCAGTTGTTGTAGAAGTAGCTGTAATTGTAGTAGTAGTAGTAATAGTAGTTGTAGTGGTAGCAGTTGTAGTGGTAGTAGTAGTAGTAGTGGTAGTAGTAGTAGTAGTGGTAGTAGTAGTAGTAGTGGTAGTAGTAGTAGTAGTGGTAGTAGTAGTAGTAGTGGTAGTAGTAGTAGTAATTATTTTTTTATTAACACATCGGCCGCTTCCCACCAAGGCAGGGTGGCCCGAAAGAGAAAAAATTTCACCATCATTCACTCCATCACTGTTTTGCAGAGGCATGCTTACACTACAGTTATAAAACTGCAACATTAACACCCCTCCTTCAGAGTGCAGACACTGTACTTCCCATCTCCAGGACTCAAGTCCGGCGTGCTAGTTTCCCTGAATCCATAAATATTACCCTGCTCACACTCCAACAGCACGTCAAGTCCTAAAAACCATTTGTCTCCATTTGCTCCTAACACGCTCAAGCATGCTTGCTGGAAGTCCAAGCCCCTCACACACAAAACCTCCTTTATCCCCCTCCCTCCAACCTTTCCTAGGCCGATCCCTACCCCGCCTTCCCTCCACTACAGATTTATACTTTCTCGACGACATTCTGTTTTGTTCCAACCTTTCCACATGTCCGAACCACCTCAACAACCCTTCCTCAGCCCTCTGGATAATAGTTTTGGTAATCTCGCACCTCTTCCTAATTTCCAAACTACGAATTCTCTACAGTATATTCACACCACACATTGACCTCAGACATGACATCTCCACTGCCTCCAGCCTTCTCCTTGTTGCAACATTCACCACCCATGCTTCACACCCATATAAGAGCTTTGGTAAAACTATACTCTCATACATTCCCCTCTTTGCCTCCATGGAAGTTCTTTGTCTCCACAGACTCCTCAGTGCACAGCTCACCTTTTTTCCCTCACCAATTCTATGATTCACCTCATCCTTCATAGACCCATCTGCTGACACCTCCACTCCTAAATATCTGAATACATTCACTTCCTCCATACTCTCTCCCTCCAATCTGATATCCAATCTTTCGTTACCTAATTTTTTTTTGTTATCCTCATCACCTTACTCTTTCCTATATTCACTTTCAATTTTCTTCTTTTACATATCCTACCAAACTCATCCACCAACCTCTATTGGTAGTAGTAGTAATAGTATTAGTAGTTGTAGTGGTAGAGTAGTTGTAGTGGTAGTAGTAGTAGTGGCAGTTGTAGTGGTAGTTGTAGTAGTGGCAGTTGTAGTGGTAGTTGTAGTAGTAGTAATAGTTGCAGTAATATCAGCATCAACAGCAGCAGCAACTACAGCAACAGCAGCAGCAAGAACAGCAGCAGCAAGAAGAAGAAGAACAACAGCAACAGCAGCAGCAACAACAGCAGCAGCAACAACAGCAACAGCAGCAACAACAACAGCAGCCGCAACAACAGCAACAACAGCAACAACAACAGCAGCAGCAGCTATAACAACAGCAGCAACAACAGCAGCAATAGCAGTAGCAACAACAGCAACAGCAGCAGCAGCAACAACAGCAGCAGCAGCAACAGCAGCAGCAGCAGCAGCAGCAACAACAACAGCAGCAGCAGCAACACTACTAATACTACTAATAAAAACAATAATAATAATAATATAATAATAATAATAATAATAATAATAATAATAATAATAATAATAATAATAATAATAATAATAATAATAACAACAATGAAATCATTGCCTAAGCATCACTATCACACAAACATGTATAATCAGATCCCTAATTATCATTACAATCATAATTATCATTAGACCTTCAATATCCATACCCTTATCATTATACTAATGGTGATATAATACCAACAAACAGAAGAAGAAGACATAATTGCAACAGTTGAGAATCTTTACTTGTATCACGTCTGTATTTCTACTGAAGAAGCCTGCTCAGCGGGCGAAACCTTTCGTCAAAAAAGACACCAATCAGCTGCACATATACCCCTCTCAGACCCATAGTCTTTTACTCTATCCTTTCTAAATCTAAATCAATTCTATTTGATTACTTGCCAGTTCTTCCTTGGTTGGGTATATATATATACCCAACCAAGGAAGAACTGGCCCACCTAGTTCTTAACTAACAAGGCGAAACGTTTGGGGGTCCTCACACACGTTTGACCCCTCCTCTGATAATATCTAAGGGGTGAGGTGAGTTACACACGTTTCCCCCTGTTTACCTGGCATCAAGTAGGTACCTGTTGTGATGACTCTTGTGAATCGCATCCTGGGGAGGAGGAGGGGTGAGAGGTATGCCTAAAATATGACCAGGGTTCAAGTGAACTAGGGTGGGTGAACAGCCGAGGTAGAACACAAGCTGAGGTAGAACAACGACTGAGGTAGAACAACGACTGAGGTAGAACAACGACTGAGGTAGAACAACGACTGAGGTAGAACAACGACTGAGGTAGAACAACGACTGAGGTAGAACAACGACTGAGGTAGAACAACGACTGAGGTAGAACACAAGCTGAGTTGGAATAACATGAAGTCCAGCGAGGCGACCCTCAGGCTTAAAGACTCATAGGATAGGTAGGATAGATAGGATAGGGAGGAGAGGCTGCAAAGGCTGGATAGGTGGGATAGATAGGCTAGGAAAGTTAACTAAGATAGACAGGACAGGTAGGATAGACAGGACAGGTAGGATAGACAGGACATGTAGGATAGACAGGACAGGTAGGATAGACAGGACAGGTAGGATAGACAGGACAGGTAGGATAGACACGACAGGTAGGATAGACAGGACAGGTAGGTGATTTTCAAGAGGAAAAGTACACTAGTTAGACATTCACACACTGGTGCTCACAGAGGTGTTCACACTCTGGTGCTCACAGAGGTGTTCACACTCTGGTGCTCACAGAGGTGTTCACACTCTGGTGCTCACAGAGGTGTTCACACTCTGGTGCTCACAGAGGTGTTCACACACTGGTGCTCACAGAGGTGTTCACACACTGGTGCTCACAGAGGTGTTCACACACTGGTGCTCACAGAGGTGTTCACACACTGGTGCTCACAGAGGTGTTCAAACACTGGTGCTCACAGAGGTGTTCACACTCTGGTGCTCACAGAGGTGTTCACACTCTGGTGCTCACAGAGGTGTTCACACTCTGGTGCTCACAGAGGTGTTCACACCCTGGTGCTCACAGAGGTGTTCACACACTGGTGCTCACAGAGGTATTCACACACTGGTGCTCACAGAGGTGTTCACACACTGGTGCTCACAGAGGTGTTCACACACTGGTGCTCACAGAGGTGTTCACACTCTGGTGCTCACAGAGGTGTTCACACTCTGGTGCTCACAGAGGTGTTCACACTCTGGTGCTCACAGAGGTGTTCACACTCTGGTGCTCACAGAGGTGTTCACACACTGGTGCTCACAGAGGTGTTCACACTCTGGTGCTCACAGAGGTGTTCACACCTGGTGCTCACAGAGGTGTTCACACACTGGTGCTCACAGAGGTGTTCACACCTGGTGCTCACAGAGGTGTTCACACACTGGTGCTCACAGAGGTGTTCACACACTGGTGCTCACAGAGGTGTTCACACACTGGTGCTCACAGAGGTGTTACACACTGGTGCTCACAGAGGTGTCACACACTGGTGCTCACAGAGTGTTCACACACTGGTGCTCACAGAGGTGTTCACACACTGGTGCTCACAGTGGTGTTCACACCTGGTGCTCACAGAGGTGTTCACACACTGGTGCTCACGAGTGTTCACACACTGGTGCTCACAGAGGTGTCTCACACACTGGTGCTCACAGAGGTGTTCACACACTGGTGCTCACAGAGGTGCTCACACACTGGTGCTCATAGAGGTGTTCACACACTGGTGCTCACAGAGGTGTTCACACACTGGTGCTCATAGAGGTGTTCACACACTGGTGCTCACAGAGGTGTTCACACACTGGTGCTCACAGAGGTGTTCACACACTGGTGCTCACAGAGGTGTTCATACACTGGTGCTCACAGAGGTGTTCACACACTGGTGCTCACAGAGGTGTTCACACACTGGTGCTCACAGAGGTTCTACACACTGGTGCTCACAGAGGTGTTCACACACTGGTGCTCACAGAGGTGTTCACACACTGGTGCTCACAGAGGTGTTCACACACTGGTGCTCACAGAGGTGTTCACACACTGGTGCTCACAGAGGTGTTCACACACTGGTGCTCACAGAGGTGTTCACACACTGGTGCTCACAGAGGTGTTCACACCTGGTGCTCACAGAGGTGTTCACACACTGGTGCTCACAGAGGTGTTCACACACTGGTGCTCACAGAGGTGTTCACACACTGGTGCTCACAGAGGTGTTCACACACTGGTGCTCACAGAGGTGTTCACACACTGGTGCTCACAGAGGTGTTCACACACTGGTGCTCACAGAGGTGTTCACACACTAGTGCTCACAGAGGTGTTCACACACTGGTGCTCACAGAGGTGTTCACACACTGGTGCTCACAGAGGTGTTCACACACTGGTGCTCACAGAGGTGTTCACACACTGGTGCTCACAGAGGTGTTCACACACTGGTGCTCACAGAGGTGTTCACACACTGGTGCTCACAGAGGTGTTCACACACTGGTGCTCACAGAGGTGTTCACACACTGGTGCTCACAGAGGTGTTCACACTCTGGTGCTCACAGAGGTGTTCACACTCTGGTGCTCACAGAGGTGTTCACACACTGGTGCTCACAGAGGTGTTCACACACTGGTGCTCACAGAGGTGTTCACACACTGGTGCTCACAGAGGTGTTCACACACTGGTGCTCACAGAGGTGTTCACACACTGGTGCTCACAGAGGTGTTCACACACTGGTGCTCACAGAGGTGTTCAAACACTGGTGCTCACAGAGGTGTTCACACACTGGTGCTCACAGAGGTGTTCACACACTGGTGCTCACAGAGGTGTTCAAACACTGGTGCTCACAGAGGTGTTCAAACACTGGTGCTCACAGAGGTGTTCACACACTGGTGCTCACAGAGGTGTTCACACACTGGTGCTCACAGAGGTGTTCAAACACTGGTGCTCACAGAGGTGTTCACACACTGGTGCTCACAGAGGTGTTCAAACACTGGTGCTCACAGAGGTGTTCACACACTGGTGCTCACAGAGGTGTTCAAACACTGGTGATCACAGAGGTGTTCACACACTGGTGCTCACAGAGGTGTTCACACACTGGTGCTCACAGAGGTGTTCACACACTGGTGCTCACAGAGGTGTTCACACACTGGTGCTCACAGAGGTGTTCACACACTGGTGCTCACAGAGGTGTTCAAACACTGGTGCTCACAGAGGTGTTCACACACTGGTGCTCACAGAGGTGTTCACACACTGGTGCTCACAGAGGTGTTCACACACTGGTGCTCACAGAGGTGTTCACACACTGGTGCTCACAGAGGTGTTCACACACTGGTGCTCACAGAGGTATTCACACACTGGTGCTCACAGAGGTGTTCACACACTGGTGCTCACAGAGGTGTTCACACACTGGTGCTCACAGAGGTGTTCACACACTGGTGCTCACAGAGGTGTTCACACACTGGTGCTCACAGAGGTGTTCACACACTGGTGCTCACAGAGGTGTTCACACACTGGTGCTCACAGAGGTGTTCACACACTGGTGCTCACAGAGGTGGTCACACACTGGTGCTCACACTGGTGTTCACACACTCATGTTTACACTGGTGTTCACACTGGTGTTCACACACTCGTGTTCATACACTCGTGTTCACATACTGGTGTTCACATACTAGTGTTCACACTTGTGTTCACTCACTGGTGTTCACGCACGGTTTTCATACACTGGTGTTCACACTTGTGTTTACACACTGGTGTTCACACACTGTTCACACACTGGTGTTCACATACTGGTGTTCATACACTGGTGTTCACATACTGGTGTTCATGCACTTGTGTTCATACACTGGTGTTCATACATTGATGCTCACATACTGGTGTTCACACACTGGTGTTCACACACTGTTTTTCACACACTGGTGTTCACACTGGTGTTCACACACTGGTGTTCATACACTCGTGTTCATACACTGTTGTTCACACACCAGTATTCATACACTCGTGTTCACACAATGGTGTTCACACACTGGTGCTCATACACTCGTGTTCACACAATGGTGTTCACACACTGTTCATTCACTGGTGTTCACACTGGTGTTCACACACTGGTGTTCACACACTCTGGTGTTCACACACTGGTGTTCACACCCTCTGGTGTTCACACACTGTTCACACGGGTGTTCACACTCACTGCTCACACACTGGTGTTCATACTGGTGTTCACACTCAATGCTCACGCACTGGTGTTCATACTGGTGTTCACACTCAATGCTCACGCACTGGTGTTCACACACACTGATGTTCACACACATTGGTGTTCACACACACACTGGTGTTCACACACACTGGTGTTCACACACTGATGTTCACACACACTGGTGTTCATGGACTGGTGTTCACACTGGTGTTCACACACTGGTGTTCATGCACTGGTGTTCTTACACACACTGGTGTTCACACACGCTGGTGTTCATGCACTGGTGTTCATGCACTGGTGTTCACACACTGGTGTTCATGCACTGGTGTTCTCACACACACTGGTGTTCACACACACTGGTGTTCATGCACTGGTGTTCACACTGGTGTTCACACAATATGTGAGTGATCTAGACTGCTGTGGTAATAACAGTGAGAGTGTTAAGCCCCTACACCCTGGCCCTGTGCCGGCACTCTCATCCTTACAGTATGGCACCATATAGCTACTCTGCTCACGTGAGTACAAACAGGAAGCTCGTCTATCCGCCACTCAGCAGACGAAGGATCGAGCCTTAAGCACGTCTTGCGCTGATTGACCCACATGGGTTTAGTGATTAACATGAATAAATGTTATTATTATTTATGCGCTCACGAGGGGAGAGAATACTTAATTTGTAAGATGGAAGAATCGGGAGACAGACAGCCTGGGTGGCCAGCCTCGGTGGGGACAGGAGTCGCAGGTTCTGTGAGGGGGGACAGGAGTCGCAGGTTCTGTGAGGGGGGACAGGAGTCGCAGGTTCTGTGAGGGGTGACAGGAGTCGCAGGTTCTGTGAGGGGGGACAGGAGTCGCAGGTTCTGTGAGGGGGACAGGAGTCGCAGGTTCTGTGAGGGGGACAGGAGTCGCAGGTTCTGTGAGGGAGGACAGGAGTCACAGGTTCTGTGAGGGGGACAGGAGTCGCAGGTTCTGTGAGGGGGACAGGAGTCGCAGGTTCTGTGAGGGGGACAGGAGTCGCAGGTTCTGTGAGGGGGACAGGAGTCGCAGGTTCTGTGAGGGGGACAGGAGTCGCAGGTTCTGTGAGGGGTGACAGGAGTCGCAGGTTCTGTGAGGGGTGACAGGAGTCGCAGGTTCTGTGAGGGGGACATGAGTCGCAGGTTCTGTGAGGGGGACATGAGTCGCAGGTTCTGTGAGGGGGACAGGAGTCGCAGGTTCTGTGAGGGGGGACAGGAGTCGCAGGTTCTATGAGGGGGGACAGGAGTCGCAGGTTCTGTGAGGGGGGACAGGAGTCGCAGGTTCTGTGAGGGGGGACAGGAGTCGTAGGTTCTGTGAGGGGGGGACGGGAGCCTCTGCAAGAGGCTCTGTGAGATATTTTATTCATGAGAATCTGCTGGGGGCCCTCGTAGTCTGACTGGCCCTTCTGAGAGCAGTCTAGCAGGTGAGCTGTCTATAGCTAGGTGTAGAAACACGGTCTTCTAAGTAAATATCAATTGGGTTCAGTTTTTGGTATTCTCTTATGGTGTCTTTCCAGGTTTCTCGGTATCAGATTCCAGTTTTTTTCCAGTAAGCAAGTATTTAACTCCCATTGCCACTGTTGTTGTTATCTTTTGATTAGAGCGAAGTGTTAGTTCACCGGTGAGAAGCTTGCACAGTGACGAGATATAAGTGAAGTGGAGGTGAGTGAAGTGACTGACAGTGTGTCGTGAGGTGAGAGGGTTTATTACTGTTTTACCTCATTACTTCCCTCATATTGAAGGTAAGGTTGAACCTTCATGCCCCTGATATGACAGTGTTCACACAGTGGTGTTCACTCGGTGGTGTTCACACGGCGGTGCTCAGACACTAGTGTTCAGACACTGGTGTTCACACTCAGGACTCACGTTACACTTGGCTATCATATTAGGATCAGAGCTGCCTGAGTTTATTTATCTTGTGTCGTTTATTTACTCTGTCCTTGGGTCGTCTAAGTGCAAGAGGACACCATTAAGGTGTGTGTGTGTGTGTGTGTGTGTGTGTGTGTGTGTGTGTGTGTGTGTGTGTGTGTGTGTGTGGGCAAAATGTGGGCAAGGTGTGGGAGAGGTTATGTACAGAGAGTGACAAGTCACAATAGTCCAGTTCTTATATCCACAAAACAATTCCCTGATTTACATAATGGGAAGATATGTGACCAGGTTGACACTGCATCCGGCAGTGTCTACATTCCCCAGTATCTTCACCCACTGCTCCACTCCTACGAGACTTACCTCCCTCCCTCCCTCCCTTCTCCCTCACTACTACCCACGCCCTCAAAATCCTGGAAACGTGGGAAGACGGATATTCAACTTCTTAGCACATAGAACTCTCAGATTAGTAGTAGACATAGTGAAGTTGGGATCTTCCAGAGTGAAGAGCGTTGTTCCTCAAGGCGCAGTACTCGCCCCACTTCTCTTTCTTACACCCGACATAGACAGGGACATAAATCATAGTACCGTAACATCCTTTTTTCGACAAAAATTGAAATTTACGATGAAGTTTCATCCATCAAATAAACCTGCCTAACATGGGCCAGTAGGGCTGCTGCAGTGCTCGTTCCTTCTTAATAGGGTGCGACTTGGACCTGCCTAGCATGGGCCAGTAGGGCTGCTGCAGTGCTCGTTCTTTCGTATGTTCTTATGCTCTTACCAGTGGGCCACTGACAACAGTATGATGGCAAACAAGGACAATTTTCAGTTACCCCTCTGTGCAAAAATTTAGGAAGACAAACTTGAATCATTTAACAGAAGGAAGTTGAGTGTGAGAGACTTGGGGGTGACGATGTCAGAGGATCTCACATTCAGTGATCACATAACTGTTGCGATCGCTACCGCAAAGAAAACGATAATCTAGATAACTTGAACATTCACATAAAAGAGATGCTGAGGCAATGATGAAGCTCTTCAATTATTTGTTCTCTGTAGGTTGGAATGTTGTTGTATACTTACCTGTATACTCATTCTGTATACACCTCTATTCTCTGTATACTTACAGGTGAAATTGCAAAACTGGAAAACACACAGAGACTTTTCACTACTCTTATAAATTCAGTCAACTCTCTGATCTACCAGGAATTCTTAAAATCCCTTGAATTGTACTACCTGGAACGTAGGCGAGAAAGATGCATCATAATCTACGCCTGTAAAATTATGGAAGGTTCAGTCCCGTAAATGCCCCGTAAAATCTCTCCACAAGAAAGCAAGAAGCTTGGCAGACGATGCAAAATACCTCCACTGAAAAGCAGGGGCGCCATGAGTACATAACAAGGTAACACAATACATGTAAAGAACCAAGACTCTTGAACACGTTCCCTTCGTGCATAAGGGAAGCTACCAGCAGGCCCCTGGCTGTCTTAAAGAAGGAACTTATTAGGTTCCTCTTGTTACTTCGTGATCAGCAAGGCTGTGGAGCATGCATTAAACTGCCCGGTGGCCTGGTCGATCAGGCCGAGGGGGCGGTGACTGTGGAAATCGAATCCAGGTAGACTTCAGATAGACTCTCTTCTCATCATCTCAAGTCCCTGCGCCTCCTCCCTCTCTTCCAAAGGACCTCTGAAGCTCCTGTAGCTGATGAACCCTTAGCAGAATACTTGATATCCTCATGGTCCTACTGAAGTCTCCAGGCTCAGGCTGACACATTTCAACATTATGCGTGTGACCCGTCGTGTTTTATGGCATGTGACAGAGAAACATAATAAACTTTTGTTTCCACTGTATAACTATCACGTGGAAGAGGGTAGCAGCACACTGCTGATGTATCCAATTTTGTTAAATAAAAGAAAAGCCCTCTTTTCCACACCTCTTGTCACTATGTCTCTTCACCTCCCTCCCTCCCTCCCTTCGTCCCTCCCTCCCTCTTTCAGCTGCTCCTCAGGAAACCCTCCCTACTAGGATCTTAATCAGATAATAACCTGATTCACAAAATCCTAATAACACGATTGCAAACAGATCACAGAACGGATGGAGTTTGAACCCATGGCAGTTTTAGAACTCGACTGTCATGGGTCTGAGATCTACCCATTTTGTGTTTTGAGATAACCCCTTGTAGGAGGCGTAGTAGCTGTGGCGGTGGGTGCTCTCTTCCTCCTTCCGTCTCTCCCTCAATTACTCCCACCCTCCCTTCCTCCCTCCCTCCACTCTACTACGTAGTGTTGGACATGGTTAGTCACAGCTTTAGAGACACTAATGCCTCACGTGAGTGCCCTAGAGCAGTGATGTAACCTGACCCTACACTTCAATGTTCATCTTCCCTTGACTAAGGAGTTTAACCCTAAATTGTGGAGTGACTCTAAGCTGTGGTGATCAATGTTACTTGAGTGTTCTGGTAAATGTCCTTAAACTTCGGTTCTCAATGGCCCTTAAGTGAGTTCGCAGCTGCATTACGCTGATGTGTTCAGTAACCCTAAATTGTGGCGTTTAGCTCCTTATGAACCTTGGTTCCTCACAGCGGGTTGACAGGTGGTTCCTCTAGCAGCCCAGGGATCCAGGTTCAGTCCAGCGCAATGTGAAACAGATGAGCAAGTCTCCTAACACCAGCTACTCCTTTTTATTCATTATTAAAGAGATGCCAGACGGATCTGTCGACTGTTGTGAATCGCAGTCAGAGTGAAAATCTGAGGACTTTAATTGCAATAAGCCTCACTGCTTGGCTTTCTTGGGTTATCCAGAATAACTAACTCCCCCGGGTTATCGGGATATATTAACCCTCCAGGATTATTAACTTCAAATACACTTGAACGTAGATTTACAACTAGATTTTGCCGCCGAAGAGGCTAATTTATTGTGCACCCCTACCCATCCTGTGGACCGTAGCATAAGAGTAGATGGATTGGATATACATAAGGCCTAGGAACTAGGCCCCAAAAGGGTTAAAAGGAATATTTCTGTATATCTACAATTTGTCTCATCTGCTGAAAGCAAATTTAGAAAGTTTGCTTAATATGTTTGGTATCTTCTTTTCATTAATAAGATACCTTGACATATCACATTGGTTATTATACTGTCTATCTCTATGTTCCTCAATAAGTGGACAGTTAAGCACATAGTGTTCAAGAGAGTGACCAAAAGGCTCGCCACACACTTTGCATTTAGTCTGATCATCGTCTGTGTGGCTGCCAAGCTACCAGAAGTGCTTGTAACCAAGCCTAAGTCTGGCTGCTACAACATCAGTCTGTTTACATTGCAAGTTGCTCCATAAATGCTCTTATCTACGTTCATGTTATCATAGTGAGACATAGTATATCTACTGATGTTTTTAACTGTATTTCAGTGACACTGAGATTCATTATTTACTTCTCTCTTGATATTATTTCTACTTTATCCTTCAGGTTAGTTTGGCTAATTGATCAACTTTATCACGGAGGAATAACTCAATGTGCGATGGAATCCCTAAGACCCATATATTATTTTTTTTCTCTGATATTTTAATGTTTATACCTGGCTTCTACAACGAGCATATTGTGAGTCATTATGTGAGTCAAGTGCCTTCAGTAATCATATGGAATTAGTAATAATTAACGAGTCATGCTCATTCACTCAGTGTCATATGCTAACTTTCGTGTCATCAGGATGGCAAAGAATTAAATTTGCACTGCAGAAGCCCAGATGCTACTTTTTTTTTTTTTTGTTAACTCAACAAGGTTGCTATCATTCTTACTTAGGAAAGTGGCAACAAAAGCAGTTGCAGCCCTGCCAGTAGACTCCTCCTTAGATCTGTCAGTGTATTTCATCCGTGATACATTCTTACTAACAGTTAAGAGAGAAATTTCTCCTTGAGCAGTTGCGTTTGTTAGCTATTTAAGAAAAAAATTATTTGGGATGAGCTTCTTGGAGGGGGCCGAGAGATGCGTGATATTAAATTAACACAGCATCCACGGAGGGGTGAAATGCTCTTCTCGTACATAGAGATGTAATTCTTGCAGGTCATAAAACATAATATAATAGCGTTTCCACAACCCACTCGGGATTTGTGTTTATTTACTTCTAGACATTTAACAAGATTTATGGTGACAGTGCTTAGTTCATTTCTTAACACTATAACACCAAATACAGTGTTAATTTCAATTAACCTCTCACTGATACCAGGAATACCAGGCTTCTCTCTCACATTAAGAACCTTGAAAGTTTTAGGTCAAGAAAAATTCTGGAGACTTTGTTTTGTATTAGCTCCAAGAGCGGGAGAGAACTTAGTTATCATTAGTAAAGTTGTGTACAGTGGCAGTAAAGAAGACCATCAAAATACCACTAGACGACCGTCTTGACGACCCAAGAATAATGTGACCCTAACGTACGAGGTTCAAGCACCCGTGTCGAGGCCCAGCAAACAGAGATTGCTGAACAACCTCCTACTGGGGCAACGTTTCGCTCAGCGTAGAGCTTCATCAAGTCATGCGTTGACGAAGTCGACAGCTTGATAAAGCTCTACACAGTACGATTTTTACATTCACCATCAATAGTGATGTACAGTAACCTTTAAATGGGATTTTAATTGATGTCCAGTAACCACATAATTTATTATGATATTATGTACTAGAAAAACACATTAATTGAAAAGAATTCCTTAAATGGTACGACGTTTCGCCCACTGGGGGATTTTTCAAGGGCATCAAAGATGTGAAACATAAACAGCTTAAGCAGAGCAAGACTCGGGTGCCTCGAACAGATGGATACAATGTTCGTTCGTCCTGAAGTGTAACTTTCAGTGGTCCTGATGTGCCAGGTTCGGTGGCCTTGATGTGTAAGGTTCAGTGGTCCTGATGTGCCAGGTTCGGTGGCCTTGATGTGTAAGGTTCAGTGGTCCTGATGTGCCAGGTTCGGTGGCCTTGATGTGTAAGGTTCAGTGGCCCTGATGTGTAAGGTTCAGTGGCCCTGAAGAGGGGTGCAATGGCCCTAATGTGCAAGATTCAATGATCCTGATGTGTAAGGCTCAGTGGACCCAAAGTGTGGGGTTCAGTGGCCCTGATGTATAAGGCTCAGTGGCCCTGAAGAGGGGGTTCAATGTCTCTGATGTGCAAGGTTCAGTGGCCCTGAAGTGTGGGGGTTCAATGACCCTGATAGGCAAGGTTCAGTGGCCCTGAAATGCAAGGCTGGGTGACTGCAGGTATCCCGGAGAAGGGGAGGGAAGGGGAGGGAAGGGGAGGGAAGGGGAGGGAAGGGGAGGGAAGGGGAGGAGGGGGAAGCTGCAATTAACTAATGAAGACAGCGTTCACTTACAGGATCCTCAGCACCACCAGATCTCTTAGCATCACCAAGGTTCTGTTTACCTCCAGTCCTTGTGTAATTCCTCTACCAATTCTCCCTTTACCCCCCCTCATACCCTTCCCACTTTATTATTCCCTCCTTTCCTTCTTCTTAACCCCCTCCTCTCACTCCTCTCTCTCTCTCTCTCTCTCTCTCTCTCTCTCTCTCTCTCTCTCTCTCTCTCTCTCTCTCTCTCTCTCTCTCCCTCTAAAGTAAGGTCCACGTTTATTATATCAACTAATTTCATAAGTCATCACTCCAAACCTATGTTTTTTTTAACTAGGTGGGTGTGTCAATATTACTAGGTGGGTGTGTCAATATAACTAGGTGGGTGTGTCAATATAACTAGGTGGGTGTGTCAATATAACTAGGTGGGTGTGTCAATATTGAGAATCGAATGGTTTAGAAATTTGACCTCTCAAGACACTTTGAAAGGTTTTTATAATGGTTGACCGCAACCTCTGTGGAGTGTGTCTGTATCAGTGGTGTTTAGAACTTGTGGCATGATACATCATCCTAGACAGTATCAGCATAGGATATTAAAGGCGTATGATAGTGTATGAAGCGTACACCGAGTACGTTATTTTTTTTTGTAACCAAGCTCCTGCATACCATCAATAACAAACTTTAAGTACAGGAGCTCATCGCCTGTTGAGATGAGTGCACCATTCGGACATGGGTTAATTGCTAGTTGGTGCCGGAGGTCTGCCAATCAGGGCGAGGAGAAACGGCACAGGATAGGCTACCTCGCGTTTAGAGACAAACCCGGAGCTTCAGTCCCTCACAAACCTCAGGATGGTTAACACCATACCAGAGTCTGTCCTCTTTATGGTTGTCTAAAGCTCGTGAGAATTCATATGTTTACCTGACAGGAAGGAAACAGCGAGTGATTGTTGATAAAGAGGTGTCGGAATGGGTGCATATGACGAGTAAGGTTTCACAAGGATCAGTATCAGGACCAGTACTATTTCTAGTTTATGTTAACGACATGACGGAAGGAATACAAACAGAGGGATCCATGTTCACAGATGGTGTGAAACTAATGAAGAGGATACAAACAGATGAAGACCAGGAAAGACTATAAATGATCCTAAAAAGGCTGCAGGTCTAGTATATCAATTGCTTACTGGAATTTAACCCCCAACAAATGCAAAGTTATAAATACTGGGGAAGGGCAATGTAGAGGAAGTACAGACTTAGAGGAGAAGGCTGCAAACCTAACTCAAGGAGTAGGGTCTCAGGGTAAGTACTGTACCGAGAATATCACCTGAAGCGCACATCAAGTAAATAACTGCTGCAACAAATGAAAGTCTGGCAAAACTAAGACTAGCTTTCAGAAATCTAAGCAAGGAGTCATTCATAGCACCGTATACGGCATACATCAAGCCTATATTGGAGTATGAAACTCACACTTGGTACCGCAACTAAGGAACATTTCCAATGAGGAGAGATTAAGGGAACTAAACCTGATGACATCAGAGGAAAAAAGTACTAGGGTGATATGATAACAATGTACAAAATACTGAAAGGAATTGATGGGATGGACAGGAACAGATTGTCCGAGAGATGGAAAGCAGGACATGAGGGCACAGCTAGAAGATGAAAATAAAAATGAGCCACAGGGATGTTGGGAAGTATTTCTTCAGTCTTTGTAGTCAGGAAGTGTAATTATCTGAACATTGGAATGAAAGAGGCAAGTTCTATACATAGTTTCAGAAAAAGAGGTAAGATAAGGCTCTCGAAGCCAGGAGTGAACGCAGTAGCGGCCAGCAAAGAGGCGGGGCCAGGAGCTGAGACTCAACCCTTGCAACTACATACAAATGAGTACACACACATACACACACATAAAAAAACAGTTATAGGTGGATTGAATTTTCCTGAACTGCAAGAAAGCTGTTGACATGGAAGCAAACATAGAACATACTCTCGCTTTATATTATCCTTCCTATAGTGGACCTGTGGCTTACAGGATTTAAAGTCCCTGCGGTCTCACCAGAATCTTAGCTTTTTATCCAAAGATATAACACCCCTCCACAAAGCAATAGCATAGAGTTATAGGCCGATACCACTAACCTATAAAACATTTTTTGAAAGGGTTCTAAGAAACAAGATCACTAACCACTTGGATACCCAACAATTGCACAACCCAGGGTAACCCAGGTTAACATGGGTTTAGAGGACGTCACTCCTGCCTCTCACAACTGCTGGACAATCATGACGTGCTCTTGGATGCACTGGAAGACAAAAATAATGCAACTGTGGTATATACAGACGTTTAAAAAGCCTTCGAAAAGTATAATCATCGGGTAACAGCGCACAAAATGCGTGATAAAGGAATAACTGGAAAAGAGGGCAGGTGGATCATTAACTTTTTAATAAACAGAAGACAGCGTTAAGTCAGAGGCTGCCACAGTGAAAACATCTATTCCCCAAGATACATTATTCGCCCCAATCCTTCTTCTCATTCTCATAACTGACGTAAACAGAGATGTAAATCATACTACCGTATCTTCATATGAAGACAGTTTAGTTTAATGTCTTTATTATACATCCCATACCCATCCTGTGGACGGTGGTCAAAAGATTACAGAGGTATATAATGGGTCCAGGGACTGGGCCAAAGAGTTTTTCTCTCCAGTCCACTGGTGCAGCTGGTAGTGTTGCTGTTGTCATACAGAGTAATGGTTCTCATAAAGAAACTGGAGCACACATCAATAACTGAGCCTCTACCCTTTGAAGACGATGGTAGAATTTGCATGAGTGTCATCCATTGAGGACACTAAATTTCCAAGAGGATGTAAACTAAGTCTTCCAGTGGGCCACAGTAAACGATATGATGTTCAATGAAAACAAATTACAGTTACTCCGTTAGGGAAAACTTAAAGAAATAAAAGGTAGAATTGAGTTTAAAACAAATTCAAACCTCAATATAAAGCGGAAAACTAATGTGAAGGTCTTAAAAGTGATGAAGCCAGAGGACTAGGTTAGGTTAGGTAAGGTTAGGTTAGGTTAGGTTAGGTTAGGTTAGGTTAGGTTAGGTTAGGTAAGGTTCGTCAAGAAACAGGACATGTGTTTCCTGACGCGGGTCTTAGATGATGACCTGCTGTTGGAGCTTTTGGTCATCTGACCGAGGCCTTCAGCTGGCTTACCGATATATTAAAGTTTCAAAGGACCACGTCAGTGTCGTTATCACAACTGCGAGGAAAATGATAAGATGGATAATGAGAACCTTCAAAATAGGAGATAACATGTCAATGATGATTCTTTTTAAGTCACTTATTCACTCTAGGTTGGAATACTACTGTATGCTAACAGCAGATCTGGAGAATGTGCCGAGAACCTTCACTGCACCTGTCAGTTTAGTCAAGCACCTTAATTACTGAGACCTTTTGAAGCCTCTTGACCTTTACTCCTTAGAATGCAGGCGAGAAAGATGCATCATAATTTACACCTGGAAAATTCTAGAGGGATTGGCTCCAAATTTGCACACAGAAATCACTCCCTAAGAAAGCAAAAGGCTCAACAGACGGTGTAATATACCCACAATAAAAAGCAGTGGTGCCATGAGTAAAATGAGAGACAACATAGTAAGTGTAAGAGGCCCAAGACTATTCAACAGCCTCCCATCATACATAAGCCATCATTGCTGGCTTAAAGAAGAAACTGAATAAGTTCCTCAAGTCAGTTCTTGACCAGCCGAGCTGCGGTTCGTACGTTGAACTACATACAGTAGAAGTAACAGTCTGGTTGATCAGATCATGATCCATCGGGAGGCCTCGAGGGCATTGACCCCCAGAGCAGTCTCTAGGTAGACGCCAGGTAGAAGTGGTCAGAGGAGTTAAATGATCAGTGGTATTAAGTGGTGACTGGTAGTTCCGGTAACTGGTTGTAGGTGGCAACTGACTGTGGGTGGCAACTGACTGTGGGTAGCAATTGGCTGTGGGTGGCAACTGGTTGAAGGAGAAACTTGCAGAGCTGGTATGAGAATGAATGGAAGATATATCTAAGTGATAGACACAGCACGCTATATATATATATATATATATATATATATATATATATATATATATATATATATATATATATATATATATATATATATATATATATATATGCATATATAATATATATATTATTTATTTATTTATTTATTGTTGAAATTTATATATCTGAATTTCTGAACAAAGTGGAAGACCCCGCATGTGTCTCGACTCAGTCAGGTTACACCTCTCACTTCAAGATAAGGTTCGACCTCAGACCGGGTATCCACGGTCTCAGACCGGGTATCCAGAGTAAAATACATCAAGTGAGCTACCAACATCGGTGGAAGACGAGTCTAAGAGTGGGATTGAGGGAAGGTCTAGGGGAAGTGGGACTGAGGGAAGGTCCAGGGAAAGTGGGACTGACGGGAGGTCTAGGGGAAGTGGGACTGACAGGAGGTCTAGGGGTAGTGGGACTGATGGGAGATCTTGGGGATGTGGGATTGAGGGGAGGTCTAGGGGAAGTGGGACTGACAGGAGGTCTAGGGGTAGTGGGACTGATGGGAGATCTTGGGGATGTGGGATTGAGGGGAGGTCTAGGGGAAGTGGGACTGACAGGAGGTCTAGGGGTAGTGGGACTGATGGGAGATCTTGGGGATGTGGGATTGAGGGGAGGTCTAGGGAAAGTGGGACTGACAGGAGGTCTAGGGGTAGTGGGACTGATGGGAGATCTTGGGGATGTGGGATTGAGGGGAGGTCCAGGGGAAGTGGACAGAGGGATGGTCTAAGGGGGGTGGAAATAAATGTAGCTTGACAGGCTTAACGTTGATTGACAGGTGTAACGTGGATTGACAGGTGTAGCGTACATTGACAGGTATAGCGTGGATTGACAGGTGTAGTGTGGATTGACAGGTGTAGTGTAGCTTGACAGGTGTCGTGACGGCCATTATAGCCTGAGGGTAAGACACGGAGGGTGGCGGAGCGTGGGCGTGGCGGGCGGCTGAGTGATCAGAGGGTGGGTGGTGCCACCCAGGGCCCTGGGTGGCACCACGTGGTTCTCTTCTGTGTCAAGCCACCCGATAATTTCCTCGTGCACCTGCGTGTGTGTGTGTGTATGTGTATGTATGTGTGTGTGTGTGTGTATGTGTGTGTGTGTGTGTGTGTGTGTGTTTGTTTGTGTGACTGAGTGTTAGTGTGTTTGAATGCTTGTTCGTTTGTTTGCCTGACTGTTTGAGTGCCTCAGTGTTTTGTGAGTGCCTGAATGTTTGTTTGTCTTGTCTGAATGTTTGTTTGCTTGTGTGCCTGAGTGTCTTCTGTGCTCTTGTACTCCTTACTTGCCTCTACATTTCGGATCACCAGACCTCCTGATTGTTTTGAACATTTCTCTTACCTCTTTAGCGCTTTCTAGTTAAGTCTTCCATCACCTCGTCCGTTGTTTGACGCTTCAGTTCCCTGTCCCAGTGGATTCCTCTTAGGTAATATCTCGTTTCTCCATAGTCTCTTCTGTAACTTGGCTTAATATTCGCCTCTCTTTCCCTTCCACACCCACTTCTTCAAGTGTTCAGTGCTTAATAACGTGTGGTCACTGGCCTCTAGTGGTAGTCCATAAGCTTTATCTCACGGTGGTCACTGGCCTCTAGTGGTAGTCCATAAGCTTTATCTCACGGTGGTCACTGGCCTCTAGTGGTAGTCCATAAGCTTTATCTCACGGTGGTCAATGGCCTCTAGTGGTAGTCCATAAGCTTTATCTCACGGTGGTCACTGGCCTCTAGTGGTAGTCCATAAGCTTTATCTCACGGTGGTCACTGGCCTCTAGTGGTAGTCCATAAGCTTTATCTCACGGTGGTCAATGGCCTCTAGTGGTAGTCCATAAGCTTTATCTCACGGTGGTCACTGGCCTCTAGTGGTAGTCCATAAGCTTTATCTCACGATGGTCACTGGCCTCTAGTGGTAGTCCATAAGCTTTATCTCACGGTGGTCACTGGCCTCTAGTGGTAGTCCATAAGCTTTATCTCACGGTGGTCACTGACCTCTAGTGGTAGTCCATAAGCTTTATCTCTGATGACAGAGTCACTTCAGGTGAAAAACTAGTCTCCTTCTGTTCTCATTCTTGGGTCGTGAAATTTTTTCATTACTGCTGCCATCAGTCTCGCTGTCCATGACTCTGGTCCTCCGAATGAATTCCAGTGACCACAATCAGTGCCGTTATTATCGAGAACCATAATGAGCAGCACCTTTGCAATTTTCCTTCTTGCGGCTCTTTTGTTCATTGTGGTATACAAATAAAGATGGACTCACTTAAAATTGAAATAATGCCAGGATAGCGGAAGAGCATACAGACATTATATCTCTCACAGAGACAAAAACTTTGGGAAATGATAACCATTGCATTTTTCCCGGATGATGAGAGAAAAAAAAAGGAAAGTGGAAGAGAAGAATACATACAACCTGATCACTGAAGAACTGGAGTTCTTCAGTGAGGAGGTTGTAAATCACTGCTATTACTCTGTTTCTCCTTCTATATAGTCAGAGAAACTGCCAATACTCAGATTTTTCAGTACCTCAACACTACACTGATTCCTTACCATAAGTACTATGTATTCTTCTCTTCCACTTTTCAATTTTTTCTCTTCCCACAGTCAGGTGCCATCCGGGGAGAATGCAGTGGTTATCATTCCGCACAGTTTTGTCTCTGTGAGAGATATAATGTCTAGATGCTCTTTTGCTACAGTGGAACCTTGGTACTCGAACTTAATTCGTTCCAGAAGGATGTTCGAATGAAGATCTGTTCGAGTACCGAACGAATTTTTCCCACCCAATTTTCTTTTTGGTTGGCTGTTATCACTAACCTTCTTAGGCCCCATGGTGACTTAATTATACAAATAATATTAAAAGCATCAAAAATGCGAAGAAACACGAAATATTTACAGCGAAGTTCCAGTGGGTCGTGTTTGTTTGGTCGAGTGCCGAGCAAACGCTCGACTATCGAGCGATTTTTTTTTACCGAACAAAGCGTTCGAATACCGAATTGTTCGAGTAAGGAGCTGTTCGAGTACCGAGGTTCCACTTTTAAGTGAGTCCGTCTTCATTTATATACCACAACGGAAAATTTTGTTTTTCTAGGGCAGTTCGGCCTAATTGACCAATTCAGCTTATTAGCCACGACACATTCAGGGGAGGGGGGTCGAGTCACGGTGTTTGATTTTACTGATTTCTGGCCTCCAATGTCCGATCATACCTTCTCTTCAAACTGTGTACAGTGGTTTGTCTTCACCACTTCCTCGACTGTGCGTGCATTCTTGCACGTGCGTGAATGCGTTCTTCTGTTCGATAATGGATATAAGGAAGGTGTAATTTGCTGCGCATTGTGCTCATATGCGTGACCTGTACGCTGCAAGGATGAGAATGACACGTAATGTGCGTTTGCATGCAGGGTGCGTGCACACGCGTGTAGCAAGGAGTTACCGCAGGCGTGCACACGCGTGCAGCTTGAGGGAGGGGCAAGAGGGGGGGGAGGGGTGCTTCACCTGGCCAACACACATCACGATGTAGATTTTGCCCCAACGGTAATTTTCCTGTTGATTACTTTAGTCAGGCGATCAAGCGGAAGACGTCTCCTTCCCCTCTCTCCCCACCTCCCACCCTCCCTCCCCACCTCACGACCTCCCCACATCCCTCCCCACCTGACCCACTCCCTCCCACTCTCCCCACATCCACATTGGCTGATACCTGTGGGAGGAGGTGCTGCTGACAGCTTCAGGGAGTCCCAGAAGTATAGAAAATATGGTTAACTTGCCCATTATTATATGTTTGTTCCCATAGTCACAAAGACCCTTCGTCCATGGGGAAAAAGTGCATCTAAGTTCCTTAAGGAGCTAGGCAACAGGCTCATCAGGGTAACTATGGATCCCATGGCGGCTAGTTTTCTGTTCCAGCGACTCAGCGCTGCTGTATCCTGGGTTCGCTCCCAGCTCTGAGGAACTGCATGAGATTTTCATAATGTAATTTGTGACAAGCACGGAGCAATATGTATTTATAATGTATCTCTTAAACCTCAGGTAAAGTATATGTTATCTTTGTATCATCAATGTATCTTTTAAGACTTATATATATATATATATATATATATATATATATATATATATATATATATATATATATATATATATGTGTGTGTGTGTGTGTGTGTGTGTGTGTATGTAGTTCGATAATGTATATATATATATATATATATATATATATATATATATATATATATATATATATATATATATATATAAAATACATGTATCACTGCACCACACAGAAACAGGCGGGTATATGCAGAGAAAGAAAACAGCAGGATTCGAAGTCGCGTAAGGGAGGCTGGCAAGGTTCCTCAAGTGACGCTCTACATCACTCAGCCTCAAATGTCTCAAAAAGCTGGGCAGCCTTGTTTAGAAGCCATGTTTCTTCCCATCCCAGGTACACCAGTGAGCCTCAAGCATGGGTTCAAGCTATTTCGTTCTCCTTCTGTATGTTCTGACCTCACGAGCTATTTTTATATCTTTCTCTGTATACATGTATGTGGAAGGAAATCACAATAAAACGCGTGAATGCAAACATGAAAAAATATACCACAGTGAAAATTGGAAATAAAACCTGAGAGCGTTCATGTGCTTACATATTTATATATATTCAGAGGAAGATTCTGTGTGTGTGTGTATATATATATATACTCGCCTAATTGTGGTTGCAGGGGTCGATTCATAGCTACTGTCATGTGTGTGTGTGTGTGTTAGTTACCATTTTGTCCTAGGCACATGTCGATTAGACACTAGGCCTGTTGCATATGTGTGTGTGTGTGTGTGTGTGTGTGTGTGTGTGTGTGTGTGCGCGCGCCCTTGCAAGCGTTGCAGTGCACCTAATTTTGGATAATTTGTCATGAACTATATAGAATTTAAGGTCAAGATCGCCGAAAGCTTACTTTATGTTGTTTGTTGTCTGTTACTTAATGTTGCCTAATGTCTGTTGTCTGTTGCCTAATGTCTGTTGTTGCCTAATGTTGTCTGTTGGTTAATGCTGTTTGTCTAACAGGTCTAACCTCTAACAAGGAATTGTTATGACAATATTCAGAACGGTGAAGATGGTACATTGTATCACTCCCTAAGTACCACTGTACTTACCTCTCCACCTGCTGATATAATTCGGGGAATCCTCGCACCCTGGGGTCGGGTCCCAGACCGGGGTGGGGGGAAGGTCGTCTCTGGTTGTTTGCTTGGACAGTAAGGCTGTTGTTGATTATTGCAGTATGCTAGCCAACGTAGGCTAGCATACTGTACTTGTGGTTCACTGGTCATTCCACTTATATTTCAGACATGGCTGGTGCACACAGATAGATACTGAGCAATACTATCTTTTTTTGTTTTTGTTTTTAGAGAGAAAGAGAAAGGATTTTCTGAAAGTCTGTTGCACAGGCGAAACGTTGTCTCTGCTATAGTGTCTATTTTAACTACCGTTTCATCTATACACCTTCTAGCTCTGCTGAAGGAAGGACGCTGTTACTAACAACCTGAAGCCTTGACGTTTCCTGAATTAATCTTCGGTGTGTTTACACCAACGCTTTTAACTGAAGGAATTTTGCACCATCTGCCGGGCCTCCTGCTTTTGTAAGGGGTTATCTCAGTGTACAAATTAGGAACCAGTCACACCAGTATTTTGCAGATGTAGATTATGATGTATCTTTCTCGCCTGCGCTCCAGGGTGTAGAGTTTGACTAAACTGATAGGAGCAGAAAAAATGCTTCCTTTCATTCCTCAGATCCTCAGTTTCACTTGCTTAGTTGTAGCTGTCAGTTTGGTATCTCTTCTTTTGAAGGTTCTAGTTATCCAGCCTATCATTTTCCTTGTATCTGTGATGGTAACATTGTTACTTTCCTTGAACGTAAGACCTCACATGGTTAATTCCAGCTCCCTTACCTTCTTCTTCCCCTCCATAGCCTAGTTTGACGGAATTTTGTTCTCTCCTCCAGTTTTTTCATAGCGGAGTAGCAGGTACATCCTGCAGTGCTACAGGTACATCCTGCAGTGCTACAGGTACATCCTGCAGTGCTACAGCTACATCATGCAGTGCTACAGGTACATCCTGCAGTGCTACAGCTACATCCTGCAGTGCTACAGGTACATCCTGCAGTGCTACAGGTACATCCTGCAGTGCTACAGCTACATCCTGCAGTGCTACAGGTACATCCTGCAGTGCTACAGCTACATCATGCAGTGCTACAGGTACATCCTGCAGTGCTACAGCTACATCCTGCAGTGCTACAGCTACATCCTGCAGTGCTACAGGTACATCCTGCAGTGCTATAGATACATCCTGCAGTGCTACAGGTACATCCTGCAGTGCTACAGGTACATCCTGCAGTGCTACAGCTACATCCTGCAGTGCTACAGGTACATCCTGCAGTGCTACAGGTACATCCTTCAGTGCTACAGGTACATCCTGCAGTGCTACAGCTACATCCTGCAGTGCTACAGCTACATCATGCAGTGCTACAGGTACATCCTGCAGTGCTACAGCTACATCCTGCAGTGCTACAGGTACATCCTGCAGTGCTACAGGTACATCCTGCAGTGCTATAGATACATCCTGCAGTGCTACAGGTACATCCTGCAGTGCTACAGGTACATCCTGCAGTGCTACAGCTACATCCTGCAGTGCTACAGGTACATCCTGCAGTGCTACAGGTACATCCTGCAGTGCTACAGGTACATCCTGCAGTGCTACAGCTACATCCTGCAGTGCTACAGGTACATCCTGCAGTGCTACAGGTACATCCTGCAGTGCTACAGGTACATCCTGCAGTGCTACAGCTACATCATGCAGTGCTACAGGTACATCCTGCAGTGCTACAGCTACATCATGCAGTGCTACAGGTACATCCTGCAGTGCCACAGGTACATCCTGCAGTGCTACAGGTACATCCTGCAGTGCTACAGGTACATCCTGCAGTGCTACAGGTACATCCTGCAGTGCTACAGGTACATCCTGCAGTGCTACAGGTACATCCTGCAGTGCTACAGGTACATCCTGCAGTGCTACAGGTACATCCTGCAGTGCTACAGCTACATCCTGCAGTGCTACAGGTACATCCTGCAGTGCTACAGCTACATCCTGCAGTGCTACAGGTACATCCTGCAGTGCTACAGGTACATCCTGCAGTGCTACAGCTACATCCTGCAGTGCTACAGCTACATCCTGCAGTGCTACAGGTACATCCTGCAGTGCTACATGTACATCCTGCAGTGCTACAGGTACATCCTGCAGTGCTACAGGTACATCCTGCAGTGCTACAGCTACATCCTGCAGTGTAACAGGTACATCCTGCAGTGCTACAGCTACATCCTGCAGTGCTACAGCTACATCCTGCAGTGCTTCGCAACAGGCTACAGAATGGTGTATCTTGAAGGGAAAAAAAAGGTGACACTGCCGTGGCTGGAACAATGCACTAAACCCGCGCACTTAAGAGCGGAACCTGATGACGATGTTTCTGTTTATATTGGACCATTGACAAGTTAGATGTGACTTGACAATGGTCATGTATCATGGTAAGGTGTACATGGAAGCGCAATGTACGGTGGTGTACATGTTATGATTAGCTTAATATTAATATTGAGGAATGTTTATGATGTAGTTTATTAAACGTGGACACAAACACAGGATGCTCTTCAGGGCCTCACTCTGAGATTTTTCTTTTTACTCCTTACTGCACCTTCCCCTTTCCTCCTTCCCTTCCCTCTCACTCTTCCTCTACGACGACCTCTCCCTATATTTCGTCTTTCCCTCTCCTCCACCTCTCTCACACACCTAGATAATACACGATAGTCCTTAATCTAGTTAGAAATAGCTCTTCTCACCTACGTTCTCCATCTTTTACCTCCCTTGCTCTGCACGTTGCAACAGCCAAACTACCCTTGCTCTGCACGTTGCAACAGCCAAACTACCCTTGCTCTGCACGTTGCATCAGCCAAACTACCCTTGCTCTGCACGTTGCATCAGCCAAACTACCCTTGCTCTGCACGTTGCATCAGCCAAACTACCCTTGCTCTGCACGTTGCATCAGCCAAACTACCCTTGCTCTGCACGTTGCATCAGCCAAACTACCCTTGCTCTACACGTTGCATCAGCCAAACTACTCTAGGGAATGAAGCTGTGATGATTATGGATACCGTCAAAGAAATGTTACAGCATAGTGCGACCTGGTGTTAAAACTGTACTCAAGCCCCAGGGCCATGCCCAGGGAGGCTCCGATACAACAGCAGTAGCAGCAGCAGTAGCAGCAGCAGCAGCGTGTTCTCTAGGAGCCGCTGACACACGGAATATGTTACTCAAAACACTTCCTGGAAAGCACGGGATTTTACTTCCCTCTTCAAGGTCACGCTAAGTCACCCATACTCGTTCCCTGGTGAAGTGCCAGTGTGCTCCTAGACGCAGTCTCTTCTGCCTTGGTTAAGAAAGCGGACTTGGCGCTGTCTCTCTTGCCATTATTACGCGAGTAGTATATGGTGTACCCAGCTGTTGCTTCCAGGAGTTCATCGCCCCTGGTGCCCGGTCCTGGACTCCTCGTTGATAGCCTCATCAATCGTATTATTGTCACAGCCCAGGTGATCAGCTGCACATGTCTCAACGTAAGTGTCACAGCCCAGGTGATCAGCTGCACATGTCTCAACGTAAGTGTCACAGCCCAGGTGATCAGCTGCACATGTCTCAACGTAAGTGTCACAGCCCAGGTGATCAGCTGCACATGTCTCAACGTAAGTGTCACAGCCCAGGTGATCAGCTGCACATGTCTCAACGTAAGTGTCACAGCCCAGGTGATCAGCTGCACATGTCTCAACGTAAGTGTCACAGCCCAGGTGATCAGCTGCACATGGCTCAACGTAAGTGTCACAGCCCAGGTGATCAGCTGCACATGGCTCAACGTAAGTGTCACAGCCCAGGTGATCAGCTGCACATGTCTCAACGTAAGTGTCACAGTCCAGGTGATCAGCTGCACATGTCTCAACGTAAGTGTCACAGCCCAGGTGATCAGCTGCACATGGCTCAACGTAAGTGTCACAGCCCAGGTGATCAGCTGCACATATTTCAACGTAAGTGTCACAGCCCAGGTGATCAGCTGCACATGTCTCAACGTAAGTGTCACAGCCCAGGTGATCAGCTGCACATGGCTCAACGTAAGTGTCACAGCTCAGGTGATCAGCTGCACATGTCTCAACGTAAGTGTCACAGCCCAGGTGATCAGCTGCACATGGCTCAACGTAAGTGTCACAGCTCAGGTGATCAGCTGCACATGTCTCAACGTAAGTGTCACAGCCCAGGTGATCAGCTGCACATGTCTCAACGTAAGTGTCACAGCCCAGGTGATCAGCTGCACATGGCTCAACGTAAGTGTCACAGCCCAGGTGATCAGCTGCACATGTCTCAACGTAAGTGTCACAGCCCAGGTGATCAGCTGCACATGGCTCAACGTAAGTGTCACAGCCCAGGTGATCAGCTGCACATGTCTCAACGTAAGTGTCACAGCCCAGGTGATCAGCTGCACATGTCTCAACGTAAGTGTCACAGCTCAGGTGATCAGCTGCACATGTCTCAACGTAAGTGTCACAGCCCAGGTGATCAGCTGCACATGTCTCAACGTAAGTGTCACAGTCCAGGTGATCAGCTGCACATGTCTCAACGTAAGTGTCACAGCTCAGGTGATCAGCTGCACATGTCTCAACGTAAGTGTCACAGCCCAGGTGATCAGCTGCACATGTCTCAACGTAAGTGTCACAACCCAGGTGATCAGGAACTACTAGGAGACGCTTGTTCAGGTGCCTCCTGAAAGCAGGAGCTGTTACTAATACTGCCTGTAAAACATCACATGTCTGTTGGCATGCACTCCAAGGACACGTGGAACAGATCTTCAGTATTGCGACGTTTCACCCAAGAAAAGCCTCGTTAAGACAGCCTTTCGCTCGAGAGCTTTACCAGGTTATCATTGCTGGGTAAAGTTATTAAGTTTATTATTACTCGATAAAAAGCTTTCATTGACGAAGCTCTTGTATATCACAGCTCCTCGTCGTCTGCTTCTTCACTCGTAGCTTCTGCCACCTCTAATAATGTATTATATATATATATATATATATATATATATATATATATATATATATATATATATATATATATATATATATATATATATATATATATATATATATTGCCGACCAGTAGCGCTGTAAATACTACATATTAATAGCATTGAAAATACTTCAGTTTAGTGGTATTGTAAATTACTGAAGAAGTAACGTCACAGTATCGTTACTGGAACAATTCACAAATAGGAAAAGAAAAAGTAAACAACACTTCGGTCCACTTGAGAGTATTATCAAGTTCTGACCAGATGGAAAACCTTTTCTGGATTTTTGGAAGGTCTGAGCTTCGAAACTGAGAGCAAGAAGGCTTCACAGCGGTGGCATCCTCTCTCACAGCCTCTGAGTCTCCTCACACCCGTTGTCCCTGGTCTTCCACGACTGTAAATACCCAGCAGGAGACCTACAGCTACCCAAGGGCATGTTTTTTTTGTTTTATGTGTATGCGTATATACAGGTTTATAACGAGGGAAAGTTTTCTTGTGTGAGGTATGGAGTATTACCTCCATGACGTCCCGTGTAGCTGGTGTTGGTGCTACCATTGTTAAACTACCTTCAAATTCACTGTGGGGGAAGTTCTCACCCTCCCTCTCGTTGTCCCTCTCGCTCTCCCTCTCCTCTCTTCTCAGTGTGCCAGACGGACTCTTGCTTGCCAGGTCTTCCCGTATTCCCCCTCCTTCCCCCCCTGTGTCTAGTGTGGTAGACACCCCCGCTGCTGCTACTGGGTGGTGTCTGGTGATGGTATACGCTTGTGGGCACGGAGCTGCCGGCTGCACATCTGGCCGTGCCCCGGGGACACGGTGGCTGCACGCCCCACCGTCGCGGATAACGTACACCGCGAGGACAAAACGGCCGCCTCCCGCGGGAACAGCTGCCGCCCGCAGGCAGGCCTTTGGTGTTGGTGTGCCGCCCCTTGCAACACAAGCCGGCCCTCCTCCCCTACCCCAGCCTCCCCTCCGCCCCCACGCCTGCTACCCCTGTTACCCCACCCTAGCAGACAAAAGGTGTGAATAAGAGACTCCCACCATCGCTAGCAAGAAACTCGACACCATGAGGGCACCCACGCCCATATCTCTAAATGGCAGACGCATTAACTCTGCCCCCTCCATCGTTATCTCTGCCCCCTCCATTGTTATCCCTCCCCCTACATCGTTATCCATGCCCCTCCATCGTTACCCCTGCCTCTCCATCGTTACCCCTGCCTACCTTCATCACCAACTCTGCCATTTTCGTACCCAACGCAAACATTGTCGTCCTCAACCTGCCTTTTTGGCACAGGAGGCAGGAATTATATTCAGGATAGGCTGTGTTAGGTATATTCCGGTGTCAGTAGTCTGGTGTCAATCTCCACAGATCGAAGTCAGGAGCCAAGAGCCATGTGAAGGCTTGAAGCATACATGAAACCTTGCGTGTTACTCTTGCATGCACACCCGAAGTCGAAAAGTATATATATATATATATATATATATATATATATATATATATATATATATATATATATATATATATAAACACAAATATCAGGTGACAAACTCCTGTTAAGGGAGACAGCTCGATGCCTTTAATCCAAAGAATTGAATCTATCTCCCTTTCCTTCGATCGAATCCGAATGCCTTCTATTCCATCCCAGGTACTGTATGATTCCTAGGGGGTTTAGCGCTCCTTCATGAAAGTAATTGTAATAATACTCAACTGGAAAATGGTGGAGGGACTGTTTCCAAATCTGCACACAGGAAGAACGCCTGTCGTTAATAATTGAGTTGTCAAGAGACACCTGACTGTCTCTTCGTTGAGACACAAGTGTATCTTAATATGTGAAAGATATCTTGCAATCTTACAGTCTTATTCGGTCTGATTTACTGACACCTGGGTCATGAATGATTTTTGCCCCTCCCCCCTTGCACTACTGCCAACCCCTACCCCACTAACGCCACTGACACCCCTACCAACACCACTACACCAACAACCACTAACATCTACACTACTGCAGTCAACACCAGTACGACTAACGCGACTGACACCACTATCACCAACACCAATAACACCAACACCTTCACCAACACTTCCACTAACACCACCACAAGAAATTCGTCAAGAGCACATGTAACCTGTGTCAAGAAAGGTATTGCCTTTGGATAACTGGAGAGTTCATATAGCCGCAGCTGCAGTCACTTATCATGATAACAATACCATGCAACACATACCATGCCTGGATCACTGAGGAACCCACTCTCATGGTAGGAGGGACGCTAAACATACCACGCCTGGATCACTGAGGAACCCACTCTCATGGTAGGAGGGGACGCTAAACATACCACGCCTGGATCACTGACGAACCCACTCTCATGGTAGGAGGGGACGCTAAACATACCACGCCTGGATCACTGAGGAACCCACTCTCATGGTAGGGAGGCCACACTAAGCATAACACACCTGGGTCTCATGCACAGGCAAGAATGTCAGCGGCGTTAGAGGCTACAAATTTGCCAATTCTTTTCATGCAAGAATCTCAGGACCGTGGGCAGCACTGGGCTCGCCCATGCCCGTGTGGACATGATTGATTATTCATGTCATCTTGGAGACCTGCATGCGACGACCCCGTCTGTGGAGATCTGCATGGAAAGACCTCCTCATAAAAAACTTGTATAGGACGACATCCTCTTTGGAGACCTGCATATAAAGACCCCCTTCCGAGACTGCAGGTTCGCTTATCTCTGATCAACGAGCGGAAAAGCTCGTTGTGGGTAGAAATTCCAGAGAGCTTCTGAGCTCTATCAAATCGTGACTTGATAAGACAGTGTGCGAAACATCGTCTGAATAGACAAATAACAATTTCGACTGTTTAAATCACTGATATTAGTGTGTGTGTGTGTGTGTGTGTGTGTGTGTGTGTGTGTGTGTGTGTGTGTGTGTGTGTGTTTGTGTGTGTGTGTGTGTGAGTTTGGGATTGTGAGTGTGTATGTGTGTACTCATCTATTTGTGGTTGCAGGAGTCGATTCATAGCTACTGGCCCCGCCTCTTCGCTGGTCGCTACTAGGTCCTCTCTCTCCCTTCTACATTAGCTTTATCGAACCTCTTTTTAAAGCTATGACTGAAGAAATACTTCCCAACATCCCTGTGACTCATCTTAGTTTCCAACTTCCAGTTGAGACCTCTTGTTGCTGTGTCCCATCTCTGAAATATTCTGTCCCTGTCCACCTCTCAGTATTTTATATGTCGTTATCATGTCCCCTCTGTCCCGCCTATCCTTCAGTGTTGTCAGGTTGATTTCCCTTAACCTCTCATCGTAGGACATACACCTTAGCTCCGGAACTAGTCTTGTTACAAAGCTTTGCACTTTCTCTAATTTCTTGACGTGTTTGACCAGGTGTAGGTTCCATACTGGTGCTGCATACTCCAATATGGGCCTGATGTACATGATGGACAGTGTCGTGAATAACTCCTTCCTTCGATGTCGAAACGCTATTTTCAGGTTTACCAGGCGCCCATATGCTGCAGCAGTTATTTGATCTCCTAGGCTGTACTCCGTCTGCGGTCTTCTTTGTCCTTTCCCAGACTTCATGACTTTGCACTTGCTGGGATTAAACTCCAGGAGCCATTTGTCGGACCAGGCTTTCAGCCTGTCCAGATCTCCTTTTAGGCTTACCTGATCCTCGTCCAATTGTATTCTTCGCATTAGCTTCACATCGTCTGCGAACAGGGACGCCCCTGAATCTATCCCTTCTGCCATGTCATTCACATATAAGAGAAATAGCACCGGACCTAGGACTGACCCTTGTGGAACCACACTCGACACATGCATCCACTCCGACACCTCGTCACGTACCAACAGACGTTGTTTCCTTCCTCTCAGGTATTACCTGATCCACTGCAGTACTTTCCTTGCTATTCCTACCTGCTTCTCTAGCTTTTCAACTAGTCTCTTGTGTGGTACTGTATCGAAAGCTTTCTTACAGTCCAAGAAGATGCCATCACTATATCTCCTGTCTTATTTCTGTTACCTTATCATAGAACTTCCCTAGGTTTGTGATGCAGAATTCCTCTTCCCTGATGCGTCCTGGTTGTCCTGAATGAGCCCGTTCCTTTCTAGGTGCTCCACCACTCTTCTCTTGATAATCTCCTTAACTTTACATACTACACAGGTCAGCGATACAGGTCTGTAGTTTAGTGCTGCCTATCTGTCTCCTTTCTTGATAACTGGGACTACGTTTGCTGTCTTCCAAACCTCAGGCAGTTGCCCTGTTTCAATAGATTTATTGAAGATTGTTATTTGTGGCACACAGTGCATCTGTTCCCTCTCTCAGGACCCAAGGAGAGATGTTATTGGGGCCCACCGCCTTCGAAGTATCTAGTTCACTTAGGGGTTTCTTCAACTTCTCTTCAATTGTGTGCAATGTATCCAGCATTTGCTGGTGCACTTTACTACCTGAGTTTGCTGGAAGCCTCTCTGGCTCCACTGTGAATATCTCCCTTAATCTTGAGCTGAGCTCCTCGCATACTTCCTGGTCGCTCCCTGTGAGCTCCCCTCCTTCCTTCCTCAGCCTGATTACCTGGTCCTTGACTGTTGTTTTCCTCCTGTCAGATTTGGCTTTTGATGCTATGTCATTCTCGTATTGCTGCTGAGCTTCTCTCCTTATCCATGCATATTCATTTCTGGTTCTTCGGCTCAACTCCCTGTTTTCCTGAGTCCTTTGCCTTCTATACTTTTCCATACTCTAGCACACTTGGCTTTGGCTTCTCTACACCTCCAGGTAAACCATGGACTCACTCTGATCTTCCCATTGTTTATGTTGACCTTTGGCACGAACTTTTTTCTGCCTTTCTGCACTTTGTGGTCACGTGTTCCATCATTTTGTTTACTGTCTTCCCCTCCAGCTCTCTTACCCTCTGCACCTCATGCAGGAATTGCTTTATATGTGTGTAGTCCCCTTTTTTGAAGTTTGGTTTCTCTCGTCCTTCTCATGCTGCCTCACTATTTAATATTAACTCTACTATACATTCGTAACTCAGGACCACGTGATCGCTGGTGCCGAGGGGCATTTCATGTGTGATTTTCCCTATGTCTGAACTGTTCAAGGTGAATACGAGCTCCAGCATTGCTGGTTCATCACCTCTCTCTCTGATTGTGTCCCTAACATGTTGGTACATGAAGCTTTCCAGCACCGCTTCCAGCATCCTGGCTCTCCACGTTTCTGGTCCTCCATGTGGCTCCAGGTTTTTCTCAGTTTATCTCCTTATAGTTGAAATCCCCCATGATGAGTGCGTGTGTGGGGCCGCTGTATTGGTAGCGGCGAAGGGCTCTTGATCCAGGGAATTGAAGCGACCCTCCCCCCTTCCTTCAATCACCCCTGATTACCTCCCAGTCCCCAGGCGCTGGATGACCCCCTACGGGTTAAGCGCTTTTCCATAAATATAACTGTGGTGCCCAGGTTCATAGAGGTCACCAAATCGACACCTGCGTCACACCTGTGACCGCTGGTCTGAGGCCAGGTTTACTGCTCAAAGGCCTGGTCACAGACCGGGCCGCGGGGGCATTGATTCCTGAAACCCTCTCCAAGTATACTCCAGGTATACTGCCTGGTCAATCAGGCTGTTGCTACTGGCAAGACGCAGATTTACACAGCCATCACAGGCTGGCTGGTCAGAGACGCGTGAAGCACAGTCTTCTTGAGACACAAGAAAGCGGAGACAAGTGTGTAGAGTGTAAGCAGCGGAAGGTTGGCAAGGCCCACCTCTTACGTAGTTACGTACGTGTGTTATGTGTATTACGTAGTTACGTACGTGTGTTGTGGGTATTACGTAGTTACGTACGTGTGTTGTGTGTATTACGTAGTTACGTACGTGTGTTGTGTGTATTACTTAGTTACGTACGTGTGTTGTGTGTATTACGTAGTTACGTACGTGTGTTGTGTGTATTACGAAGTTACGTACGTGTGTTGTGTGTATTACGTAGTTACGTACGCGTGTTGTGTGTATTACGTAGTAACGTACGTGTGTTGTGTGTATTACGTAGTTACGTACGTGTGTTATGTGTATTACTTAGTTACGTACGTGTGTTATGTGTATTACGTAGTAACGTACGTGTGTTATGTGTATTACGTAGTTACGTACGTGTGTTATGTGTATTACGTAGTTACGTACGCGTGTTGTGTGTATTACGTAGTTACGTACGTGTGTTGTGTGTATTACGTAGTAACGTACGTGTATTGTGGGTATTACGTAGTTACGTACGTGTGTTGTGGGTATTACGTAGTTACGTACGTGTGTTGTGGGTATTACGTAGTTACGTACGTGTGTTGTGGGTATTACGTAGTTACGTACGTGTGTTGTGTGTATTACTTAGTTACGTACGTGTGTTGTGTGTATTACGTAGTTACGTACGTGTGTTGTGTGTATTACGTAGTTACGTACGTGTGTTGTGTGTATTACGTAGTTACGTACGCGTGTTGTGTGTATTACGTAGTAACGTACGTGTGTTGTGTGTATTACGTAGTTACGTACGTGTGTTATGTGTATTACTTAGTTACGTACGTGTGTTATGTGTATTACGTAGTAACGTACGTGTGTTATGTGTATTACGTAGTTACGTACGTGTGTTATGTGTATTACGTAGTTACGTACGCGTGTTGTGTGTATTACGTAGTTACGTACGTGTGTTGTGTGTATTACGTTTGTAACGTACGTGTATTGTGGGTATTACGTAGTTACGTACGTGTGTTGTGGGTATTACGTAGTTACGTACGTGTGTTGTGGGTATTACGTAGTTACGTACGTGTGTTGTGTGTATTACGTAGTTACGTACGTGTGTTGTGTGTATTACGTAGTTACGTACGTGTGTTATGTGTATTACGTAGTAACGTACGTGTGTTGTGTGTATTACGTAGTTACGTACGTGTGTTGTGTGTATTACGTAGCTATGAGACGGGAAAATAAGATTAGTGTAAAACTCTGAATACTGATAACGACAACGATATTGACAACTGTAATGACAACCTTAATTTTATTTCACCGATGTTGCAAATTGCAGTTCCGTCTTCCTGTTGATCACGTCTGCAGTTGTGTGTGGCTGTATACCCAGGTAAGTTATGTATGGCTGTATACCCAGGTAAGTTATGTATGGCTGTATACCCAAGTAAGTTATGTATGGCTGTATACCCAGGTAAGCTATACGTGTGAATTCCGTTATGTTTTACATTGTTTCTTTATGAATAATGGAAGTTAGATGAGTGCTCAAGGACTGTAGTACACGAGAATACATGGGTAATATAGGTAGCAGAGACTGTCAGTCCACACTCAGGCTCCCCGCCGAGAAGCATTGCCTACTACCTTAGAATAAGAACTATCTTGTATACTCTAGGAGTACCAGTCAAGGAAAGCAGAAGGCTCTGAAGGAGGAGGAAGAGGAGTACATGGGAGAGGCAGACAGCAGACGACCAGGAAGTCCACAGCAAGGTTATTGAAATGAGCTATGGTCACCTCTCTGCGTTAATGACGATTGAGTAGTATGAATCAAGGATACAGAAGTGACCTCTGGAGGCTACGGCAGGTAAACTCAAGGGGATCAGACATTGTGAAGGTTTACTGCCTCGATGTGTGGTGGGCTGGTTACCACAGACACGAGGGAGGAGGTGCACAACAGTGCACGATCAAGAACACCAGTCATGCACTACAGTGTACACTGGTTCGATAGTATAAATAGTATTAGCAAAGAATTCAACCAAAACTTGCACTAATGAGAGGAACCTCACGTTTCGGTCCGTCCTGGACCGAAACGTCGTCAAGTCACAACTGGGGCGGAACAAGAAGAGAAGGTCAGAAGACAATATAGGACAAGAGTAATGCATTGTTGAGAAAAAAAAATATGGTACATACATTTATTTACACATTGCAGTAATAATAATATTGATTAAAAAAATGACTGAGAGATGTGAAAAATAGCGGTAGAGGTTAATAATATTTGATCTTGTACACAGTGTAATTAATACCGGATATCAGGTAATGACACAAACACACACACACACACACACACACACACACACACACACACACACACACACACACACACTACCAACCTGACACGGAAGACTTGCTAACACATACACAACCCACCTGAAAAAAAGAAACATATATCAGAATAAATCAACATTATTTTTCATCAACATCAGAGAAACTCTGACACTGTTAACACTACATTATCACTACTGTTACAACTATTATACTATTACAACTATTATTACTATTACAACATTAAATAGAGAGAATCAGCTTACAATAACAGGTACACCAGTGTTAACTATACAAGAAATCACTCTCCTCTCTTCCTGCAGCCTCATTCATTAGGTACCTATCAGCTGTCTTCCTGAACTGCCTCATGCTACGACTGGCTTAGACATGTTCAGACAATCCGGAAGACCTTTTATTATACAGCAAGAAAGGAGTGGAACGAATTACCTGAACATGTCAAAGCCAGTCGTAGCATGAGGCAGTTCAGGAAGACAGCTGAAAGGTACCTAATGAATGAGGCTGCAGGAAGGGAGGAGAGTGATTTCTTGTATAGTTAACACTGGTGTACCTGTTATTGTAAGCTGGTCCTGTCTATTGTAAATAACTCAGTTCACTTTATTCCCATTTCACCTTCTTTTACTGTGACTGATTTTTACTCAATTTACTGGAATGTTTTTATTTTTATGGTTATAATCATGACTGATTTCTACTGTATCTGACAGCTAGGCTTTAAGTAACAAGATATTACAAGGTCCACAATAGAAATAAGTCACTTCAACTTTTTTTTTTTTTTTTTTTGGTGGGTGGGGGGGGGATTATACTAGGGTGATTTACACACATGCGAGTATGTGTAATAATTGTGATCAGTTAAATTTGTGTAACTGTGGTTGTGTGTTCTTGTACCTAAATAAACTTATTTACAATTAATATTTTAATTAATATTACTATTACAAATAATACCACTACTACTACTACTACTACAACTATTACCACTGTTAATAGTTGTTTATTATAACTATTACTACTACAACTATTACAAGTTCTACAAGTATTTCAACTACTACAACCATTAATGAATTAGACGCATGTGCAATACGGGTGTCCTTATTGAGGAGACGTTTCGCCCCACAGTGACTTCACCAGTCCAATACACACAAGAATGATAAAGATACCCAAGTGTTGCACAAAGTGTCTCAGTAAAGATACCCAAGTGTTGCATAAAGTGTCTCAGTAAAGATACCCAAGTGTTGCATAAAGTGTCTCAGTAAAGATACCCAAGTGTTGCATAAAGTGTCTCAGTAAAGATACCCAAGTGTTGCACAAAGTGTCTCAGTAAAGATACCCAAGTGTTGCATAAAGTGTCTCAGTAAAGATACCCAAGTGTTGCACAAAGTGTCTCAGTAAAGATACCCAAGTGTTGCATAAAGTGTCTCAGTAAAGATACCCAAGTGTTGCACAAAGTGTCTCAGTAAAGATACCCAAGTGTTGCACAAAGTGTCTCAGTAAAGATACCCAAGTGTTGCATAAAGTGTCTCAGTAAAGATACCCAAGTGTTGCACAAAGTGTCTCAGTAAAGATACCCAAGTGTTGCATAAAGTGTATCAGTAAAGATACCCAAGTGTTGCACAAAGTGTCTCAGTAAAGATACCCAAGTGTTGCATAAAGTGTCTCAGTAAAGATACCCAAGTGTTGCATAAAGTGTCTCAGTAAAGATACCCAAGTGTTGCATAAAGTGTCTCAGTAAAGATACCCAAGTGTTGCATAAAGTGTCTCAGTAAAGATACCCAAGTGTTGCATAAAGTGTCTCAGTAAAGATACCCAAGTGTTGCATAAAGTGTCTCAGTAAAGATACCCAAGTGTTGCACAAAGTGTCTCAGTAAAGATACCCAAGTGTTGCATAAAGTGTCTCAGTAAAGATACCCAAGTGTTGCAAAAGTGTCTCAGTAAAGATACCCAAGTGTTGCATAAAGTGTCTCAGTAAAGATACCCAAGTGTTGCACAAAGTGTCTCAGTAAAGATACCCAAGTGTTGCACAAAGTGTCTCAGTAAAGATACCCAAGTGTTGCACAAAGTGTCTCAGTAAAGATACCCAAGTGTTGCACAAAGTGTCTCAGTAAGATACCCAAGTGTTGCATAAAGTTTGCTCAGTAAAGATACCCAAGTGTTGCATAAAGTGTCTCAGTAAAGATACCCAAGTGTTGCATAAAGTTTGCTCAGTAAAGATACCCAAGTGTTGCATAAAGTGTCTCAGTAAAGATACCCAAGTGTTGCACAAAGTGTCTCAGTAAAGATACCCAAGTGTTGCACAAAGTGTCTCAGTAAAGATACCCAAGTGTTGCACAAAGTTTCTCAGTAAGGATACTCAAGTGTTGCACAAAGTTTCTCAGTAAGGATACCCAAGTGTTGCATAAAGTGTCTCAGTAAAGATACCCAAGTGTTGCATAAAGTTTGCTCAGTAAAGATACCCAAGTGTTGCATAAAGTGTCTCAGTAAAGATACTCAAGTGTTGCATAAAGTGTCTCAGTAAAGATACCCAAGTGTTGCATAAAGTGTCTCAGTAAAGATACCCAAGTGTTGCATAAAGTGTCTCAGTAAAGATACCCAAGTGTTGCATAAAGTGTCTCAGTAAAGATACCCAAGTGTTGCACAAAGTTTCTCAGTAAGATACCCAAGTGTTGCATAAAGTGTCTCAGTAAAGATACCCAAGTGTTGCAAAAGTTTGCTCAGTAAAGATACCCAAGTGTTGCATAAAGTGTCTCAGTAACGATACTCAAGTGTTGCATAAAGTGTCTCATTTATCGGGTCTCTGAGCCATTTATGTACACTACAACTTTTACAACTATTACTTTTTCAACTGTTACCACTATTATTACTAATAATAATAATAATAATAATAATAATAATAATAATACGGCTAAAAATAATAATAATAATATTAATAATAATAATACGGCTATTAATAATAATAATAATAATAATAAGGCTAATAATAATAATAATAATAATAATAATAATAAAGAAGAAGAAGAAGAAGAAGAAGAAGAAGAAGAAGAAGAAGAAGAAGAAGAAGAAGAAGAAGAAGAAGAAGAAGAAGAAGAAGAAGAAGAAGAAGAAGAAGAAGAAGAAGATAAAGATGAAGAAGAAGAAGAAGAAGGATTGACTTGACCACCACAAAATCTACTGCTTCAAGGGTGAAGAAGTGAGCACCTCGTGCTTACCTCCCCACTGCTACTCTTCTCCAGTCACCTCCCTGCTCGACCCAAGTATCCTACCGTTCAGGAGAAACATTTCAGGACTGAAGACTTCAGAGTGCTGCACATACGTCTCATCAGTAAACCCACTGGCCCGCGCTAGGCAGGTCCTTCTCACACCCAAGCATGTACTACCCCTCCTGCATTCTGTAACTCATTAATATTCTACTCACGGTGCCTTATCTTCAGTAAGTGTTAAGCCAAATCCATATCATGATTTACTGTGCAACCGTGCAGCAAGTGCTGTTCAAACTAAGTGACTTTCTATTAAACTTTGCTAGGTATGTACGGAGTTCCTGAGCACTTATGCCGCCTGATGCGTGTGCAAATATAACACCTGTGCAGCACTTACCTATCCTTATTGTAAAAATACCTGTTTATTGCAGAGATGTCTAAGTGTTGCACATGTGTCTTGATGACTAAGGTGCTCGTGCAACACTTGGGTGTGTTTCATTTCAGCAGTAAAGTTACGCTTGAGTGTTGCGCATGGGTGTTGCGCTTGAGTGTTGCGCATGAGTGTTGCGCATGGGTGTTGCGCATGGGTGTTGCGCATGAGTGTTGCGCATGAGTGTTGCGCATGAGTGTTGCGCATGAGTGTTGCGCATGGGTGTTGCGCTTGAGTGTTGCGCATGAGTGTTGCGCATGAGTGTTGCGCATGAGTGTTGCGCATGGGTGTTGCGCATGGGTGTTGCGCATGGGTGTTGCGCATGGGTGTTGCGCATGGGTGTTGCGCATGGGTGTTGCGCATGGGTGTTGCGCATGGGTGTTGCGCATGAGTGTTGCGCATGGGTGTTGCGCATGAGTGTTGCGCATGAGTGTTGCGCATGTGTGTTGCGCATGGGTGTTGCGCATGGGTGTTGTGCATGGGTGTTGCGCATGGGTCTTATTCGTCAACTTTTTAGTATTGTATACCATCATTAATATGAAACTACGATGTTTATTGTGGAGACGTTTCGCTCCTAGAGCCTTTATTAATTCGATGGATTGATAAAGCTACCCTGAGCGAAACATCTTAGTAAATAACTTAGCACTGTTTCGCCCGTCACGTGACACCTGCCTGGTGTCTACTCGTTGTTTGCTAGTTATGATGGTTCCGGAAATCAACGCCCCGCGCCCTGGTCTCAGACCAGGCCTGGTTGATAGCCTGGTCAGTCAGGCTGTTGGTGCTTGAATCACGCAGTTCAACGGATGTGCCACAGTCTGGCTGACTACGAACAATTTGTTTCGCTGACAGAAGGAAGTCTGGTGGTTCCGGAAAGCCTTGGATTCTTTTATGCTTACTGTGTTATTCCTCGGGAATTACTTCCGTGTACAGAGATAGGAAGTAACTGCTCCAGTCTTTTTATGGCAAATATTTTGATATCTGTGTTTCTCGCCTTCGCTTCATGGAGTACACTTTGATGATTTTGGCTATACTATATAATTCTAGTGCTTGACCGAACAGATGGGAGTATTAAAATTTCTCAGCACATTTTCCAGGTCTACAATTTAACGAGCCTTAAAAGGAGGTCTTAGTGTACGGTAATTATCCAGCGTAGAGAGTACAAGTGCCTTAAAGAGTATCATCACTGACTTAGCATCTCTTGCTTTGAATGTTCTTGTTATCCAGCCTATCATTATCTTAGCAGCTGTTAGAGTACCACTATTGTGTTTCTTGAACGTAAGAGCCTCCGACACAGTCACCTTCAGGTTCCTTACATTCTTCTCTGCTATATAGATGGATGCCACACTCATAAAAATTCTAGTATCATCCGTGAAGAATGATACAGTGCTATGATTAATGTCTTTGTTTATGTCAGATGTGAGAATGGGAAAGATAATTGGAACGAGTGAGTCGATGCTCGGCTATTTCACAGAGGAGTCCTCTGAATTGATTTTATTAACTATTACTCTCTGGGTCCGATTTGTAAGAAAGTTAATAATGCATGATTGCAGATTATTCTTTTTGCATTAAATTTGTGTGTCATTGCAACAGGATCACTTGCACAAACCTTGGGTATATTACTTCGGTATTTTTCTTGTCTTCCTCTGTGTTCGTAAGCAATGATGTAGTGGTCTAGCAGGTGTCAAAGACAATAACACCTACGAGGACCCTCCCTGAGAGAGGTGGTGCTGGAGGCCAGGTGAGGCTCTCACCTGTGGCCACATAACTGTTAGAGAAGATGAGGCACGGGGATGATGATGGCTCACTACCGCCTCGCCAGACACCAAAATAATCGTCTGTTGTCTGGCTTCACTGCTCAGAGTCACCACACACTGTTGTGACGAGTTGCTCCCGTCACGCTCGCCCCACTACACTCATCCACACCCGTCACCCACGCCCCACTACACTCATCCACACCCGTCACCCACGCCCCAATACACTCATCCACACCCGTCACCCACGCCCCAATACACTCACTCATCCACACTAATCTTCCGGAATTTCCAAAGAATTCTAAAACATACTCGACTATACAGACGGACAGCGGAATTCTGGGGGTTGTATGATTTACCTCGTAATACACTTTGATTTGTATGAGTATACGACAGTGGTGAACCACAAGTGTTAGTTGTTGTATTAATGTTGGGTGAATTACCGACAATATGTTAGGCTAAAAGACACAAGTGCAAGTAATGTGACATTTATTGTGGCAACGTTTCGCTCTCCAGGAGCTTAACAAAACTCCTTGAGAGCGAAATGTTGCCACAACTAAAATGTCATATTAGTTGCACTTTGGTTTTTTTTACCTAACATATTGTAAGTAATGTTACGAATGAGAGGAAGATGATTGTTGCAGTAGAGAGAGGGAGAGGGAAAGAGAGGGAGAGGAGAGGAGAGAGGGAGAGAGAGAGGGAGGGAGAGAGAGAGAGAGAGAGGGAAAGAGAGAGGAGAGAGAGGGGAGAGAGAGGGAGAGGGAAGAGAGAGAGGGGAGAGAGAGAGAGGGAGAGAGAGAGAGAGAGAGAGAGAGGGAGAGAGTTACAGCGATAAAAGATGTTTGTGAGTTGCAATGTCAAGAAGTTGAAGAAGTCAATCAGGCGCATCAGAGCGAAACAGAGGTAATAAATATAAAGGAGCAGCGGTAATCTTCAACGTTTCGTTGTGGAGGGAAGAACGGTGTATTGTCTGGTCACCAGCTCTTGATCCAGTGTGTGGGAGGCAGTTGTCACTTGTTACGCAGGTATACCGCGTAAGTCTTATTGCCGACATTACGCAGATACCCGCACGTTGATGAATAAGACACATGTGCAACACCTGGGCATACTTACTGGCAATAAAGATACCCAGAGTGTTGCAGATGTGTCTTATTCATCAGAGGCACTTGTCTTATTCATCAGAGGCACTTGTCTTATTCATCAGAGGCACTTGTTTATTCATCAGAGGCACTTGTCTTATTCATCAGAGGCACGTGTCTTATTCATCAGAGGCACGTGTCTTATTCATCAGAGGCACGTGTCTTATTCATCAGGGTACGTCTCCCACAGCAACTGATTACCATCTGCCTAAAGTAGCAGAGAAATGGTACAGGCTGGTGTATAGTCAGCACAGCTGGGCTGACACTGGTGTTTCTCAACCAACTGTCGGCAAGACTTGTCTTGATGATGCCGCTAGCGTTAAGCTGGTTGCTCCCAGGTCTGTGGTCCTTAGATCAAACTAGTCAACCAGTACTGTGCCTGAGAAGCAAGTGTGATGAGTGAGGTTAGCGGTGGCACCTACGTAAATGGGTGTGTGGCACCGCGGCACCGGTGCCACGACCTCTGTGATGACGGGAAATTCTGGCATTCAATGTGTGCCTGCATTTATGTCAGGAATTGTTGAATGATTATTATCATTATTATTATTATTATTATTATTATTATTATTATTATTATTATTATTATTATTATTATTATAAACCACTCTCATTAGGGATTTGGTCTTTATCAATTCATGTTTCACTTCGTGTAGAGCTTTATTAATTAATGTTTCACTATGTGTAGAGCTTTATTAAGTCATGTTTCACTCTGTGTAGAGCTTTATTAAGTCATGTTTTACTTCGTGTAGAGCTTTATCAAGTCATGTTTCACTTCGTGTAGAGCTTTATTAAGTCATGTTTCACTATGTGTAGAGCTTTATTAAGTCATGTTTCACTCTGTGTAGAGCTTTCTTAAGTCATGTTTCACTTCGTGTAGAGCTTTATTAAGTCATGTTTCACTCTGTGTAGAGCTTTATTAAGTCATGTTTCACTTCGTGTAGAGCTTTATTAGGTCATGTTTCACTCTGTGTAGAGCTTTATTAAGTCATATTTCACTATGTGTAGAGCTTTATCAAGTCATGTTTCACTTCGTGTAGAGTTTTATTAAGCCATGTTTCACTTCGTGTTGAGCTTTATTAAGTCATGTTTCACTATGTGTAGAGCTTTATTAAGTCATGTTTCACTCTGTGTAGAGCTTTATTAAGTCATGTTTCACTTCGTGTAGAGCTTTATCAAGTCATGTTTCACTTCGTGTAGAGCTTTATTAAGTCATTTTTCACTTCGTGTAGAGCTTTATTAAGTCATGTTTCACTCTGTGTAGAGCTTTATTAAGTCATGTTTCACTTCGTGTAGAGCTTTATTAGGTCATGTTTCACTCTGTGTAGAGCTTTATTAAGTCATGTTTCACTCTGTGTAGAGCTTTATTAAGTCATGTTTCACTCTGTGTAGAGCTTTATCAAGTCATGTTTCACTCTGTGTAGAGCTTTATTAAGTCATGTTTCACTCTGTGTAGAGCTTTATCAAGTCATGTTTCACTCTGTGTAGAGCTTTATTAAGTCATGTTTACTCTGTGTAGAGCTTTATCAAGTCATGTTTCACTCTGTGTAGAGCTTTATTAAGTCATGTTTCACTCTGTGTAGAGCTTTATTAAGTCATGTTTCACTCTGTGTAGAGCTTTGTCAAGTCATGTTTCACTCTGTGTAGAGCTTTATTAAGTCATGTTTCACTCTGTGTAGAGCTTTATTAAGTCATGTTTCACTCTGTGTAGAGCTTTATTAAGCCATGTTTCACTTCGTGTAGAGCTTTATTAAGTCATGTTTCACTCTGTGTAGAGCTTTATTAAGTCATGTTTCACTTCGTGTAGAGCTTTATTAAGTCATGTTTCACTCTGTGTAGAGCTTTATTAAGTCATGTTTCACTTCGTGTAGAGCTTTATTAAGTCATGTTTCACTCTGTGTAGAGCTTTATTAAGTCATGTTTCACTCTGTGTAGAGCTTTATTAAGTCATGACATTTTGCTCACCTCAGAACGAAACGTTGAGCGCACTAAACTTTTTTCCACAACGTTCCTCTCTTCTTCACTGCAGTAAGCTGACGCGTCCCACTGCAGTAAGCTGACGCGTCCCACTGCAGTAAGCTGACGCGTCCCACTGCAGTAAGCTGACGCGTCCCACTGCAGTAAGCTGACGCGTCCCACTGCAGTAAGCTGACGCGTCCCACTGCAGTAAGCTGACGCGTCCCACTGCAGTAACTGACGCGTCCCACTGCAGTAACTGACGCGTCCCACTGCAGTAACTGACGCGTCCACTGCAGTAACTGACGCGTCCCACTGCAGTAAGCTGACGCGTCCCACTGCAGTAAGCTGACGCGTCCCACTGCAGTAAGCTGACGCGTCCCACTGCAGTAAGCTGACGCGTCCACTGCAGTAACTGACGCGTCCCACTGCAGTAACTGACGCGTCCCACTGCAGTAAGCTGACGCGTCCCACTGCAGTAAGCTGACGCGTCCCACTGCAGTAAGCTGACGCGTCCCACTGCAGTAAGCTGACGCGTCCCACTGCAGTAACTGACGCGTCCCACTGCAGTAACTGACGCGTCCCACTGCAGTAACTGACGCGTCCCACTGCAGTAACTGACGCGTCCCACTGCAGTAACTGACGCGTCCCACTGCAGTAACTGACGCGTCCCACTGCAGTAAGCTGACGCGTCCCACTGCAGTAACTGACGCGTCCCACTGCAGTAAGCTGACGCGTCCCACTGCAGTAAGCTGACGCGTCCCACTGCAGTAAGCTGACGCGTCCCACTGCAGTAAGCTGACGCGACCCACTGCAGTAAGCTGACGCGTCCCACTGCAGTAACTGACGCGACCCACTGCAGTAACTGACGCGACCCACTGCAGTAAGCTGACGCGACCCACTGCAGTAAGCTGACGCGACCCACTGCAGTAACTGACGCGACCCACTGCAGTAACTGACGCGACCCACTGCAGTAACTGACGCGACCCACTGCAGTAACTGACGCGACCCACTGCAGTAACTGACGCGACCCACTGCAGTAACTGACGCGACCCACTGCAGTAAGCTGACGCGACCCACTGCAGTAAGCTGACGCGACCCACTGCAGTAACTGACGCGACCCACTGCAGTAAGCTGACGCGACCCACTGCAGTAACTGACGCGACCCACTGCAGTAACTGACGCGACCCACTGCAGTAACTGACGCGACCCACTGCAGTAAACTGACGCGACCCACTGCAGTAAGCTGACGCGACCCACTGCATTAACTGACGCGACCCACTGCAGTAAACTGACGCGACCCACTGCAGTAAGCTGACGCGACCCACTGCAGTAACTGACGCGACCCACTGCAGTAAACTGACGCGACCCACTGCAGTAAGCTGACGCGACCCACTGCAGTAAGCTGACGCGTCCCACGAGGATAAGCTCTTAAGCTGGGATACGGAGGGGTGAATGAGTGCAGCAACGGGTCGCGTGCTGGCTGGAGCTGTGTCTGCAAGAGTTGGCACTTGGCACTGGGCTGGCACCGTCTGGGCATGACACACGTTCAGGGTATTCACTCGGGCAGAGACACGTTCACTCACACGATCACCTTGTTAGAGTGAGAGTCGTAGGGTGAGCTAGTGCCTGTGTGTGTGTGTACTCACCTAGTTGTGGTTGCAGGGCTCGATTCACAGCTCCTGGCCCCGCCTCTTCCCTGCCCGCTACTGGGTCACTCTTTCTGCTCCATGAGCTTTATCGTTCCTCTTCTTAGCTACGTATGGATCCTGCCACTTCCCAGGCTATTCCACTTTCTGGCAACTCTATGACTGAAAAAATACTTCCTAACATCCCTGTGATTCATCTGAGTCCTCAACTTCCAACTGTGTCCCCTTGTTGCTGTGTCCCATCTCTGGAACATCCTGTCTCTGTCCACCTTGTCGATTCCTCTCAGTATTTTATAAGTCGTTATCATATCCCCGCTATCTCTCCTGTTTTCCAGTGTCGTCAGGTGTGTGTATGTGTGTTTGTGTGTGTGTGTGTGTGTATGTGTGTGTGTGTGTGGCACAGGACTCTAGCTGGTGAGTCAGCGTCACCAGGTGCCAAACTCTGGGCCGCTAGTGCTACACTAACCACGCTTGCTGCGAAGGCTCGCTAAGCGATATTCCGGAGGTGGTGAGCACGCTTACCCTCACGAGGGTCTGGTGGTGGGTACTCCTACCCTCACGAGGGTCTGATAGTGGGTACTCCTACCCTCACCAGAGTTTCACACCAACAAAGATCTACACCTGAGTAAGTTTGAAGCTTACCGACTCAACGAGAGTCGTCATGGCTGAACTTTAAAAATTAATGTTTTCTAATAAAAATTACTGAATGGTTTATATATATATATATATATATATATATATATATATATATATATATATATATATATATATATATATATATATATATATCACAATCATTATAAAGCTTTATTAAGAATATTAATGTGTGATGACACCCACTTCTGAAGGTGCCAACTGATGGCACCTCACCCTCCCTCCATTCCTAGGGCTGCCTCCCTCTCTCCACCTCTGGTCTGCCTCTCTCACACCAATGCCTCCACAAAACTAACAGCTAACTACTTCCTCGTGCCAGTGACTCTAGCAGCACCAACAGCAACAACAGCAGGAACAACAGCAGCAGCAACAGCGGCAACAACAACAGCAGCAGCAACAACAACAGCAGCAACAGCAGAAATAACAGAAACAGCTAGTTCAGAAGCCAGGGCATAAGGAAGGGATGGGAGAAAGTTAGGTGTTAGACCATCGTTGCTGAATATATAGTCTTACTAGCAGATGAACTTTCCTAAAAGATTTACCCAATTGTTGAGCAGTTGAGTCCCTGACCTGCCTCCTCCTCCTCGTCCCGCTGATGTACAGAGACTTACATCACGTACAAGTACACTGAAGTACGGTACAATAGTCGACGGCGAGGCAGCTCAGGGCCTGACTTGGTGAACGCTAAGTCTTGTAGGACAGGTCACCTGAAAGGTATGGCTACATAGCCAACACTTACGAAACGTAGCCATGGGCAAGACTACCCCTATGAGCGAGAAGTCTTGCAAGGTGATAGTCAGTTGCCCTTAGCACATGGAGCTGAGAATCGCAAAAGCTCTCCACACTCCCCAGCTTAAGCTTAGGCTCTTATGAGAGCTCCTCTCACCTTTTCTTTTTTATTTACATGGTATTTTTTTTTGTATCTAACTTGCAAAATTGTAAATGTTTTATTTTCTTTCGTAGACCAGAAGGGAATAAAGTATCGAATGACTTTATTTGACCTATCATATATATATATATATATATATATATATATATATATATATATATATATATATATATATATATATATATATATATACAGTAGAACCCTGGTTAACGAACACCCCGGAAATCGTGCAATTATGTAAGTATAATATTGTAAGTGCTTGTGGAAGTGTATTTTGGGGGTCTGAAATAGACTAACCTAAATGACATTTTTTAAATTGTCGTAATGGATAAGGTTATGAATTTAACGGTTCCACGTATACAGTGTAAACATGGTCACACCCTTGAGTAACAGGTCTCTGTCTAAATTTTAGGGGATTTTTTGTTCATTAACACTTCTGAGAGGTTACCACTGTATATATATATATATATATATATATATATATATATATATATATATATATATATATATATATATATATATATATATATACAGGTACACACCTCTGTATGTGTATATGTACTCTGAGAGACGCTCACCTCTTTTATCTATACACTGAGTGATACATACCTTGCAGTATAAATAACCGAGTCATACTCGCCGTTCAGTGTAGAGTATTTACAGTCCAATAATACACTCCACTCATTGTATATACTTAGAGATATACATATAAAAGCATACTCACAACTCACAGTGTGTATTCATTACGAGATAACTCGAAGTGTATATACTAAAAGATACACATTTTTCGATGTATACACACTACGATGCACAACTGCCAGTGTATATACAAAAATATACACATGTGTGTATATACACAAAAAGATACATCCCCCTCAGTGAGATACGTACATACCTTTCTGTGTAAACATGCGGAAGCGTGTCACCAGTGGCACTGGCTGCCACAGCTGTGTATCTCTGTTCATGTGTCACTAACAGCAGTGTCTGCCACAGCTGTGTCAAGGGGTCCCTGTGTTACTAACTGCTGCTTGGGCCACATGTGTTAATGTGTCGCTGTGTCACTAAGAGCAGTGTCTGACACTTGTGTCAACCTTGATCTTACTCAGGAAGTCAGTCTTTATAAAGCGTGCAAAAACAAACGATTCATTACGGAGTTAAGTGCGTGTTCTTAGTCTGATGAGCACTTAACAACATGCACAAGCGCAGGCAGTCATGCACACACACACACACACACACACTACATACACACACACACACTACATACATACACACACACGCACACACACACACACACTACATACACACATACGCTCACGCACACACACACACATATATATACACAGAAAAACAAGTACAGACAGCTTGTTAAGTGTTGTTGGAACAACAATTGTCACCAGGAAAACAAACAGGTAATCCTGAGAGCGACCTTGAGGTTTTACTTGAGCTTCAAGTGGCTGCTTCCCGTCACGAGGATAACTCCCTGGAGGAGCTCCTTCAACCTCCAGTCTGCCCGGCAACACCTCTCATACATACATACATCCATATATATATATATATATATATTTATATATATACATATATATTTACATACATATATATATATATATATATATATATATATATGTATATACAAAACAACCACCGTGAAAAAATAGCCAAATTCCAAGCACTTTCGTGACTTCTCACATTATCAAGGAACTATAAAAGACAAAACATCAACAGAAAAGCATATAAGGGGTCAAGACTACACCTCACAATCACGTCACGTAGTCTTGTTGTAGTGACGTGATTGTGAGGTGTAGTCTTGACCCTTTATATGCTTTCTTGTTGATGTTTTGTCATTTATAGTTCCTTGATAATGTTAGAAGTCACGAAAGCGCTTGGAATTTCGCCGATAACGTAAAATATTATTATATATTTTTAAGTTAGGTTGAGGTTGGTTAGATTATATTAAATTAGGTTACTTAAGCCTACAAGAATATGGGTTTAAAAACATAAGAATCAACACAAAAATAGAAACAGTCTCAGCAGACACTGAAATCAGCCATTGTAAATCAGTGTTTACATAGATCACTCTGTAAATGATTTTACAAACACAAGGGCAAGCATATGTGGCACATGAAGTAGACTGAGAGTACGATACGTCGGTAAAGTGACGCAGTATCTCACAGTAGTAGTAGTGCCAAGACGGTTCACATACAAACAAATTAGTATTGGCTTCACTTAGAGTACTAGCTTTCAACACCTTTAACATGATTGATTTCTAGGTTTGAAGCCTATAGTCTACACGAGGCTGGTCAGTGCTACATGTCACCTGTATACCACCAGTCAAAGATGCTATGTAGCCTTTACATTAAAGACTAAAGAAAACTCTCAGTGTATATACAGTGAGAAACAGGCACAAAATACACGTTTCACTACACATACACTAAGTAGTATATATCTCGTTGTATATACACCGAGAGATTTATACTTCTAGGTCTATATTTACTGAGAAATTCACTTCGTGGTAAACGTATGCTAAGAGTTTACTCACCTTATGGTACATACACACAGAAATATACATAGACAAAGATGTACACCTCTCGGTGTACATAGAGATGTACACCTCTCACTTTATATACTCTAAGAGATATATATATCACAGTGTAAATACACTAAGAGATATAACCATTAGAGGATATATACACTAGGACATATATATATATATATATATATATATATATATATATAAATGTGCATATATCCTCTCCCGGCAGAGAAGAATCTAATTTAATTATTAATTGATGGGAGGCAAAGAAAAGATGAAAAGGAGGGGAAAGGGAGGGAAGGGAGAGAGGAAGTGAAAGAGGGAGATGAGGGAGGACGGTAAGGAGAAGGGAAGAGAGGGGAAAAAGTTTGAGAAGGTGGGGAAGGAGGGAGGGTGAGGGTGCCGAGAGGTAGGGAGGGAGGGTTACTGGGTGGGGAGGGAAGGAAGGAGGGGGGATGGGAGGGTGGAGAGGAAGGGTGGAAAGGGAGGGAAGGTGTGAGGGTGACCAGTATACTGTGAGGGTGACCAGTATACTGTGAGGGTGACCAGTATACTGTGAGGGTGACCAGTATACTGTGAGGGTGACCAGTATACTGTGAGGGTGACCAGTATACTGTGAGGGTGACTAGTATACTGTGAGGGTGACCAGTATACTGTGAGGGTGACCAGTATACTGTGAGGGTGACCAGTATACTGTGAGGGTGACCAGTATACTGTGAGGGTGACCAGTATACTGTGAGGGTGACCAGTATACTGTGAGGTGACTAGTATACTGTGGTAGTATACTGTGAGGGTGACCAGTATACTGTGAGGGTGACCAGTATACTGTGAGGGTGACCAGTATACTGTGAGGGTGACCAGTATACTGTGAGGGTGACCAGTATACTTGAGGTGACAGTATGGGTGACCAGTATACTGTGAGGGTGACCAGTATACTGTGAGGGTGACCAGTATACTGTGAGGGTGACCAGTATACTGTGAGGGTGACCAGTATACTGTGAGGGTGACCAGTATACTGTGAGGGTGACCAGTATACTGTGAGAGTGACCAGTATACTGTGAGGGTGACCAGTATACTGTGAGGGTGACCAGTATACTGTGAGGGTGACCAGTATACTGTGAGGGTGACCAGTTACTGTGAGTGACCAGTTACTGTGAGGGTGACCAGTATACTGTGAGGGTGACCAGTATACTGTGAGGGTGACCAGTATACTGTGAGGGTGACCAGTATACTGTGAGGGTGACCAGTATACTGTGAGGGTGACCAGTATACTGTGAGGGTGACCAGTATACTGTGAGGGTGACCAGTATACTGATAACGGCTTGACAAAGCTCTTGGAGAGCGAAACGTCGCATTTGTTGCACTGTGTTCTTTTACCTAACGTATTGTCGGTAACTGTACCAACATTATTATATTTGTGAAGAATTTACTGATAATGAGCAAGAAATATGCTGACTTGTTTTTAACAGTTATATCCTGTCAGTGTTGACACAGGAAGATATAAATGATATCCCAGTAATGAATAATTTTAGAGTAACTAAAGAAAATAACTCTGTATAGATGAATGGTTCAGAGAACAGACAAGTTGATAAATTAGACACATGTGAAACACTTGGGTATATTTAATGAGGAAACGTTTCGCCACACAGTGGCTTCATCAGTCCATACAAAGGAGAATGGTGAAGAACAGGAGGAGTTTGAGGTAATTTCACAGTCACTAGGGACGTGGTTAGCAAAGTGATAGATTGAGGCACTGTAACCCCCCCCCCCAGGCCCTGATGAACTGTTTACAAGTGTAATTAAAAAAAGTGCGAGATGGAACTTAAGGAACCACTAACGAGCTCTTTTAATACATCAGTTCAAACGGATGTGGTTCTGGAGATGTGGACGATGGCTAATCTAATTCCCGTCTTCATATCAGGAGATAAATCCATACCATCAAATAACCGCTCAATAATCCTGACCTCGATGGCAAGCTAATTATTAGACTAAATTATGATGAGCATAATTTGATGAGCATAATTTGATTAATGAGTCTCAACACGGATTCACAAGTGACCGTTTCTACCTGACAAATTTACTCATCTTTTTTTCAGTAAGGCATTTGAGGCAGTGGACCATGACAATCAATGTTATTTTTTTTTTTCATTTGTATTTCATTGAGGTGTTTCAATAGAATACCACTCAGAAGACTGTCAAAGAGAGTGGTAACGCATGGTGCTAATAGGAAGAAGGCGGCTCGCGCAAATGGGGGTTGAGATCAAAATGGTTACCAGTCACAAAGCGGCAGTCCACAAAGATCAGCTTTAGTCCCATTGTTCATTATTTACATTCATAACCGCGCTGATCGACGCCGTGGAAGTGAACACACATCAAGGCTGCAGGACTGATCCCCTCGCATCTTCATCTCCACGACTTTTGCTGTCTCTTGAGTTTCGACTGGGGAGGCCTACTGAGCAGGCGAAACGTTCAGTCAGTAAAGATACCAGACTGTTACACATGCAGTCTTGATTCCTGACTTAGACTCACCATGTGACACTCTTAAGTCTTTTTCACCAGGATTCTCAAGTATCCCGTTAAACTTGTAATAAAATTGGTAAAAATCACCGACAGTATGTTAAGTAAAGCAACACATGTGCAGTAGATGCAACATTTCATTGTGGCAACGTTTCCGCTCTCGCAACGGCTTGATAAAGCTCCTTGGAGAGCGAAACGTTGTCACCATAAAATGTCGCACTAGTTGCACGTCATGTCACTCCCGATGACGTCAGGTTCCTCCTGATGACGTCAGGTCCCTCCTGATGACGTCAGGTCCCTCCTGATGACGTCAGGTCCCTCCTGATGATGGTAGGTCCCTCCTGATGACGTCAGGTCCCTCCTGATGATGGTAGGTCTCTCCTGATGACGTCAGGTCCCTCCTGATGACGTCAAGTCCCTCCTGATGACGACAGGTCCCTCCTGATGACGGTAGGTCCCTCCTGATGACGTCAGGTCCCTCCTGATGACGACAGGTCCCTCCTGATGACGTCAGGTCCCTCCTGATGACGTCAGGTCCCTCCTGATGACGACAGGTCCCTCCTGATGACGGTAGGTCCCTCCTGATGACGTCAGGTCCCTCCTGATGACGACAGGTCCCTCCTGATGACGTCAGGTCCCTCCTGATGACGTCAGGTCCCTCCTGATAACGCTAAGTCCCTCCTGATGACGTCAGGTCCCTCCTGATGACGTCAGGTCCCTCCTGATGACGTCCTCTGCTGCTGATAGCAGGATGAAGTGTCTTGGATCAAAGAGGTTGAGACGCGCGTTGCAGAATATATTTATTGGGACAACGTTTCGCTCTGGGTAGAGCGAAACGTGTCTTCTTTTTTTCACTGTGGTGGGCTGTGCGTCATTTTCATCCAGCCTGGAGAGGTTTTCAAACATATTATGGACAGAAGACAATAGAAGATTAGGTAATCAGTCCCCTGAAGATGGGATATGTACAATATAGTTTATAATTGAGTAAATTTCAACACATAAAATCAAGGAAAATGAGCATCACGTACAGGGAAGTTACCACGGACACGGGTACACGACGCACTGGTGTAAGTGGGCACTCTTGTACGTGGGCACTGATATACGTAGGCACTGTTGTGCGTGGGCACTGCTGTACGTGGACAGTGATATACGTGGGCACTGGTGTACGTGGGCACTGATATACGTAGGCACTGCTGTACGTGGGCACTGTTGTACATGATTACTGCTGTACATCTGGTCGTGTACACGGACACTAAGGACGGAATGGGGGAGGGGGTTAGAAACGGGGAAGTAACAGGGGAAAACGAGAAGTAACGGAGGGAAAAACGGGAACAGAGAAAAACAGGACGTAACGGAGGGGAAAAAAAGGCAGCAACAACGGGGGGAATGGGAAAATAACTGAGGCAAGAACTAGACTAGACAGTAAGAACTATATTTGCTTAACTGTAATTGAAATTGCAGCACATTAAAAAAAACAGTCGTATTAATGTCTTCTTTTTAGAGATAATTTTGTTTTTTCCTTGAGTCTTTCATGGGGGCCACATGGGCCCCCTTCCTCGCCTTTGTTGGGGGCCACAGGAACCTTCCCCCCTGTTATCTTTATTACCACGGTAGCCGTGACTTTTATTACAGTGTTACCACGGTAGCCGTGACTGTCAGTGTTACCACGGTAGCCGTCAGAGAGAATGAGTGTCGTTTGCACACGACGTTCGTAATGAGAGAACGGGAGTGTCGTCCTGTACTCAGGTTTACCTCACTTCACCTCTCACTGGTTTACTCACTAGGTTTACCTCTGTCATTCCCCCGTCAACATAAATGTAACTTGGTTCGTAAACTCACATTTCCTGTTCGCATTATTTTACTCTTCATTTAGACTAAATTACCTTATATTTATTCTATCTAACAAGTATTTTGCTGAACCTATAAAACCTTCAAATTGATGCCTCTGCTGCAGCAGTTGATGACTGGGAAATAATTTACTTGTTAGTCAGTTATTGTGGGGATATATCTTGTGAGTTACATTACAGAATATCGACAATAAATAAAATAATTGCTTGCTGAATTTCATTCATATATTAGAATTTTAATTGACCACGATTAATAAATTGTTTATAGTTATGGGACACATTCCTATAAAGCTTAAGTTTTGTATTGAATATAAATAAACGAGTGAGTTGTGTGAGGTTCCAGATGTAGATGGAACAAAGGGGCCCTTGATTACCAGGATTCGTGAACACAAAGGCATACCAAGCCGTACGAAATTTCCAGTTACAAAATCACCATTAAGTGCCATTAGGAAAGAAGCCCACACCTTTAACCCCACTAACTGTTGACCTCTAGTTAGCAGTTACAGACCGTGGTTAGTCTGACTCCATTAGAGTGGAGACGCTGATAACAGACCTCCACCAACCCGGCACTGGTGGGAACGAGAGTTCCATTGACTTAGTGTGTTGCTAGGTAACTTTGATGTCACCAGGCTGTCTCACCAGTTACTAATATTTTGCAACTGAGGTAATCTTTGAGTCATGTGCTCTTATCACTGTATTCTTATGACTGTTTGTCTCTTTGGCGTTTTCTTTGATTCTATAAGTAAACTTTAGCGTACTTTTTTGTGGTCTTTAGTTAGGTTTTAATGATTAAATTGTTTTGATGTTTCTGACATAGTTATTGAGTTTCTGTGACGAATATTCTCTTCTAAACTTGACAGAGTCTGAGGAAGAAAGTGAAGAGCTGCGGACCACAGGGACGAGCACAACATACATTAAGTACACAGACATAAGCCATCAGTATCAATTTGTCCCAGTGGGATCAGAGACTTTGGGATCATGGGACAAGAATGCCACACGTTTTCTAAAAGAACTAGTTTCCAGACTTAATGAGATTACTTTGGGCCCTCTGGATGGCCACTTTCGTGTTCCAGCTTCTCAGCGTGGCCATCCAGAGGGAAAATGCTTGCTGCATATTTGGCTCGAGTACATCTTCAGAGGAGCTGGAAGAGATTCATAATCTTTGATATGTTGTACTATTGTATACAATAGTATACAGTAATCCCTGACCTATATATATATATATATATATATATATATATATATATATATATATATATATATATATATATATATATATATATATATATATATATATATATCAATAATAAGAAGCTGAACATTCCCTTGTTGAAAAGTAATGACAATTTTATCTAAACTGTCTTTGAATATTCGCTAGAGTATATTATTAGTTTAGACATCTAAACTGTCTACTACACAGTGTGACACACACGGGAAAACTTTATTAAAAATATAAGTAATAAAATACAGAAGGCGGGGCATCAGCGGCCTTGCTCTGACCTCTAATAACAACCAGGCAGTTACATGAGGTGACCTGTTCCTACATACAAAATACTTGAGAGCACAGATAAGGCAGGCAAGAAGGGTCTATATACCCTTTATATGAGTAATAAAGTTAAGAATAGTAAAAACAGAGGTGTAGTAAAGACTGACGAGTCTTAATATTAAAATATATTTGTTTCACGGCTGTGCAGGGAAGGCCAGGAGCTAGATCTTCACCACCACCACCCCTCAACCCTCACTCCCACCCCAGCAATCAACCACGCCCACCGTAAACTCAGATTGGTAATTAAACCCAGGCAACATAGTTTCTTTGGCACACACACACTGAAACACAGCCATGATACAGGTAATTGGTTTCCAAGCACGCACGCACACGCACGCACACGCATACACACGCGCACACACACGCACACACAGTCGGTGACAGGAGTTTTTAATGAGTGTGAGTCAGAGATGGTTGGTGTGTATCGCAGTCTGGCCTTCTCTAGCTCAGTTTTTTGCCCTGACATCCTCCGGTCACGCTTTACAGACACCGCTCAAGGTTACGCAAGCGGAGACGCCGCGTCGCCACACACACACACACACACACACACACAAACACACACAGGAGGCGTTCAAGAGGAAATTAAACCATTTTATCCTTACCTGCTAAAGAAGTGTGACATGTCTATTGCGTTGATAAAAGTTGTGAAAGAAGAATACAGTGATGAAGAGATGTAGACACTGAAATAACGAGTTGAAGAGAGAGAGAGAGAGAGAGAGAGAGAGAGAGAGAGAGAGAGAGAGAGAGAGAGAGAGAGATTCTGGGATAGAAGTAAGCAGTGAAGATATACAGAGAAGAGAAGAGGAAAGCATGAAGGGGAATGATAGACTGAGCCAGTAGACAAATGAAGGAGTAATTATTTTGTTGTTAGTTGAAACTTGAGAAACTATACATCAGGTACAACATAAATAGGGAGAAGCAGGGCAATAACAGCAATAGTTTACAGTTCTTCATAAAGAATAAATAGCCAAGATAACAGAATGAGAACGACACAACATTAAAATGAAAGTAAAGATACTGATCATGGGAGATTTTAATCACAAATAGGCAAGCTGAGAGAATTGAGAATTACACAGCAAGAAACTGATGTAGGTGGCAATGGGAAATTCCATGAGGAAACACACTAAGGACACCACACGACTGTGAGTGAAGGTTGAGCCAGCAAGACTAGATCTGGTAGTTTCATTCAGTGAAGCAGACATAGAGGAAATCGGATGTGAGGAACTTCGTGAAGCTACGGACATTCCACCTGGTGGAGGCGAGGATGAGAATAGTGAGACAAGAAAAACAGACCACAGGAAAGACAATTACACCGGAATAAGACACCTCCAAAACTGAAGCCACGAAGCCACAGACAGATTCTCTCTTACATGGAAGGAAGGGAATTCAAAGACTAAAGAGAGTAAATATTCAGCAATGAAGCGTCAGCTATGAGAAAAAGATGCGTAAAAAAAGCAAGTGAAGGAAATAAGGATGGTGGAAAACAGATCTAAGCGGAAGAGCCAAGAATGACAATGCAAAAATAGAAACGAAAGCGGGAAGACAATTCGAAAATGACGTAGCGTCAAATGCCAAAACAAAAGAAAAACTGATGCACAGTCACAGAAGATGAAAGATCACAACAGATGATCAGGTGTTAAGGCTCAAGAAGGAAGAAAAGAATGAAACGAGAAAGGATGATAGAAATATCAAAAAGAAGGTTCAAACAGGTCTTCAAGAAGGAATTAGGAGACGCGTCAGGAGGATGGAGAGAAAGCAGCAGTGAGCAACACAGTCTAGAGGAAGTTACAATAACAAAGGAACAACTATGGGGGTCTCCTAACTAAATTAGATGCAACAACATCAGTGGGCCAGGCAAGACTGTCCCTTGGGTGTTGCAAGAAAGAACAAAGGAAATGTACGACCAGATAACAAAGATCAAAAACAAGTTGACAGAAGCAGGTGACCGGGAAGGACATGATCACCCATACAGAAAAATCCAAGTTAATAGAATTTGAAAATCTAGGAGAGAGAGAGAGAGAGAGAGAGAGAGAGAGAGAGAGAGAGAGAGAGAGAGAGAGAGAGAGAGAGAGAGAGAGAGAGAGAGAATCACAAAAACCAAAGAGGCTAATTGGACCAAGAGACGCTTAGAGCGAAAAAATATTTTCAGTCTTAGTGTTATGCGTAAGAGGAAGTGTGTGAGGGAAGGTGGACGAGGCAGGTGACCTCAACACTTCAGACACTAAACCCAGTTGAATTTTATTTAAGAAATTATTCGAATTCCTTAGTATACATACACACACACACACACACACACACACACACACACGATGTGCGTTATCATACACTGTTATTGTTAGGTCGGATTAGTACTTCAGTGGCACCATATCTACACTGATACCTACACTGAAATCTATGCTGATATCTCCATTGATATCTACTCTGATGGAACTTTTACACTGGTGGGCCCCTGCGTGACATGTTTACATTGCGTGGTGGGACACACAGCTGGGGAACTCAACAACACGTCAGTATGTCAACTAAGGTTGCGTCTAGTAGCATCTCTTCAGTCACCTTCATACAGCCATTGATGTAGAGCATCTCAAGCTCATGAGTAGACATGACGGCGCATATTCAGCAGCTTGCCCGTGGACACACATGCGTCGTGTGTTCACAGATGCGCACCAGCACACGAGAGATGGTGTGTGAAGTGACCGCAGCTGTGAAATATGAGACATGTGTAGTGTTGAGATAATTTACTGAGGAAACGTTTCGTTAGGAAGGCAAAGAAGAGGGAAGGTACAGACACTGACACGGTGTAGAGGGAGACAGTACAAGGGGATTACAAGCAAAATTGACACGTTATGGGCTAATAACGACAGCCGAAAGATAGGCTGGCCCAAAAAGCTGGAGCGAAAAAAAACAGATCCTCCGAAAACGAAAGAGGTGGTGCCCGAGAGCTGGATCTCAACCAGTGCAAAAAGACACAACTGGATAGATATATAATGGAAAAAATGGTAAAATACGGGGTGCCCAGGTTCAAGAAACACACACACACACAAACACACAGGATGAGGAGTGGTTGCGTGTGAGAGGTAGGAAGGGCGGGACAGGTGTGTATAAACACGGGAAACAGCTCCTTGGTAGTCACTGATCATGACAGCCACACCATGGCAGTCACACCATGACAGTCACACCATGGCAGCCCCATGACAGTCACACCATGACAGCCACACCATGGCATTCACACCATGGCAGTCACACCATGGCAGTCACACCATGACAGTCACACCATGACAGCCACACCATGGCAGCCACACCATGGCAGCCACACCATGGCAGCCACATCATGACAGCCACACCATGACAGCCACACCATGACAGCCACACCATGACAGCCACACCATGACAGCCACATCATCATGGCAGCCACATCATGACAGCCACATCATGGCAGCCACACCATGACAGCCACACCATGACAGCCACATCATCATGACAGCCACATCATGACAGCCACATCATGGCAGCCACACCATGGCAGCCACACCATGGTATTGGGGCGGGAAAGAATAGTGTGTTAGGGAGATGTGGGAGGGGCGGGGCGGTTTTGGTGGAGGGAGAAGGCGGGGTCTGGAAAAAGTGTGAGCAGGAGGAGGAAGAGGTGCCAGGGGGCTGGGATACGGGCGGAGGTGTGGGCGGCGGCGGCGGCAAGCGGTGGGCGGTGATGCGTAGCTCCGGTCGGACTGTAACGCAACTTCTACCTTTTTCCCATATTGTGTTGACTTTGGAAAGACACTTTTGTGTGTGTGTGTGTGTGTGTGTGTGTGTGTGTGTGTGTGTGTGTGTGTGTGGATCATCCTATGAGTGGACATACTGACATACTCACGGTATATCACAACCCAAATATTTAACACAATGACAGCAACATATCCGACGGCTTCAGCCCGCTGGCTCTATCGTCATGCACAGTGTTCTTATTTACCCATATCATTCCCATTGCAATTAACCTCATCTAATTGCAGCGAATTTACGATATTATCTGTAAAAAGTGCCAGTGAAGAGATGGGTGGATGGACCTCAGTGTGGCACCAGAGAGGAGAGACCACGACACATCTGAGTGCCGGGTATCGCTGACACCTCCCCGAGGTTGGGTGACGAAGCTGATCATGAAGGCTTGAAGGATAACCACTGGGTTGGGTTACTTCACACTATACAATACAATTCTTTACTGCATACATAAAACATACAATAATCTGGAGGATCATAGGATGCCCAGCATTTCTGGTATGTGTAAATACACCTCGGCCAAATATTGTCCCTTCCTGCAGTGCTCACAAGAGCCACCGAACCATCATCATCCAGTGTAACCTAACATCTACCCACAACCTTATTAAACACTAAAAGACTAAAGATTAAATGTTAAATGACTGCAAACTTACTCCAGGTGTTTAACAAGGCTGTTACCACTGTACTTTCCACTCAGTGGAGTCATCATCCACCTTAGGTGTCTCGTAGCTCGGTTGGCAGCCCACTCGGCTCACACGCTGAGTGTCCGTGGTTCGAACCCCGGTACGGGTGGAAACACTGGGTTTGTTTAAGAAACCTGCTGTCCCTGTTAACCTAGCAATAAATAGGTAGGTACCTGGGTGTTAGCCGACTTGTGTGGTTCGTATCATGGGTACAAAATTAACCTAAGTTGCCCAAAATGCCTTGCATAACCAGGGGCTTTCTATATAGTATGTCACTGATGTCAGCTATGGTCTGTATATGTTGTATCACGTACTTGTAGAAATAAAGATTATTATTATTATTATTATTATTATTATTATTATTCTTATTATTCACGTTTTCCTCGACTGTTTTGCAGAAATATTCGCTCTTAACAAACAACTAACACTTACTTTTACTTCAAGTAGATAGCACTAGTAGTCTAAGTTACTGCCACAGGTCTGAACCAGTGAGCAGTCACCACACCTGGTCCCCACACTCATACCTGGTCCCCACACTCACAACTGGTCCCCACACTCACACCTGGTCCACACACTCACAACTGGTCCACACACTCACATCTGGTCCCCACACTCACACCTGGTCACCACACTCACACCTGGTCACCACACTCACACCTGGTCCTCACACTCACACCTGGTCCTCACACTCACACCTGGTCCCCACACTCACACCTGGTCCCCACACTCACACCTGGTCCCCACACTCACACCTGGTCCCCACACTCACACCTGGTCCCCACACTCATACCTGGTCCCCACACTCACACCTGGTCCCCACACTCACACCTGGTCCTCACACTCACACCTGGTCCCCACACTCACACCTGGTCCCCACACTCCACACCTGGTCCCCACACTCTACCCTGGTCCCACACTCACACCTGGTCCCCACACTCACACCTGGTCCCACACTCACACCTGGTCCCCACACTCACACCTGGTCCCCACACTCACACCTGGTCCCACACTCACACCTGGTCCCCACACTCACACCTGGTCCTCACACTCACACTGGTCCCACACTCACACAGGTCCCCACACTCACACCTGGTCCCCACACTCACACCTGGTCCCCACACTCACACCTGGTCCCCACACTCACACCTGGTCCCCACACTCACACCTGGTCCCCACACTCACACCTGGTCCCCACACTCACAACTGGTCCCCACACTCACAACTGGTCCCCACACTCACACTCACTCACACCTGGTCCCCACACTCACAACTGGTCCCCACACTCACACTGGTCCCCACACTCACAACTGGTCCCCACACTCACAACTGGTCCCCACACTCACACTGGTCCACCACACTCCCACACTGGTCCCACACTCACAACCTGGTCCCCACACTCACAACTGGTCCCCACACTCACAACTGGTCCCACACTCACAACTGGTCACCACACTCACAACTGGTCCCCACACTCACAACTGGTCCCCACACTCACAACTGGTCCCACTCACACTGTCCCACACTAACTGGTCCCCACACTCACAACCTGGTCCCCACACTCACAACTGGTCCCCACACTCACACTCGGTCCCCACACTCACAACTGGTCCCACACTCACTGGTCCACACTCACAACTGGTCCCCACACTCACAACTGGTCCCCACACTCACAACTGGTCCCACACTCACAACTGGTCCCCACACTCACAACTGGTCACCACACTCACAACTGGTCCCCACTCACAACTGGTCCCCACACTCACAACTGGTCCCACACTCACAACTGGTCCCCACACTCACAACTGGTCCCCACACTCACAACTGGTCCCCACACTCACAACTGGTCCCACACTCACAACTGGTCCCCACACTCCACAACTGGTCCCCACACTCACAACTGGTCCCCACACTCACAACTGGTCCCACACTCACAACTGGTCCCCACACTCACAACTGGTCCCCACTCACAACTGGTCCCACACTCACAACTGGTCCCCACACTCACAACTGGTCCCACACTCACAACTGGTCCCCACACTCACAACTGGTCCCCACACTCACAACTGGTCCCCACACTCACAACTGGTCCCCACACTCACAACTGGTCCCCACACTCACACTGGTCCCACACTCACACTGGTCCCCACACTCCACAACTGGTCCCACACTCACAACTGGTCCACCACACTCACAACTGGTCCCCACACTCACAACTGGTCCCCACACTCACAACTGGTCCCCACACTCACAACTGGTCACCACACTCACAACTGGTCACCACACTCACAACTGGTCACCACACTCACAACTGGTCCCCACACTCACAACTGGTCCCCACACTCACAACTGGTCCCCACACTCACAACTGGTCCCCACACTCACAACTGGTCACCACACTCACAACTGGTCCCACACTCACAACTGGTCCCCACACTCACAACTGGTCCCCACACTCACAACTGGTCACCACACTCACAACTGGTCCCCACACTCACAACTGGTCCCCTACACTCACAACTGGTCCCACACTCACAACTGGTCACCACACTCACAACTGGTCCCCACACTCACAACTGGTCCCCACACTCACAACTGGTCCCCACACTCACAACTGGTCCCCACACTCACAACTGGTCCCCACACTCACAACTGGTCCCCACACTCACAACTGGTCCCCACACTCACAACTGGTCCCCACACTCACAACTGGTCCCCACACTCACAACTGGTCCCCACACTCACAACTGGTCCCCACACTCACAACTGGTCACCACACTCACAACTGGTCCCCACACTCACAACTGGTCCCCACACTCACAACTGGTCCCCACACTCACAACTGGTCACCACACTCACAACTGGTCACCACACTCACAACTGGTCCCCACACTCACAACTGGTCCCCACACTCACAACTGGTCCCCACACTCACAACTGGTCCCCACACTCACAACTGGTCCCCACACTCACAACTGGTCCCCACACTCACAACTGGTCCCCACACTCACAACTGGTCCCCACACTCACAACTGGTCCCCACACTCACAACTGGTCCCCACACTCACAACTGGTCCCCACACTCACAACTGGTCCCCACACTCACAACTGGTCCCCACACTCACAACTGGTCCCCACACTCACAACTGGTCCCCACACTCACAACTGGTCCCCACACTCACAACTGGTCACCACACTCACAACTGGTCCCCACACTCACAACTGGTCCCCACACTCACAACTGGGGTTGCAAGCTTCCCTCTACTATTGCCGATAAAGCAATTTCCACCACTTAAATTCCACTTACTTGGCACTTTATATTTGAAAGTGAAGTTGTCTACCGAGGGAAAATGATAAGCAAATATGATAAAGAATGCAATTATTTATTATACCGTAATGAAAGCATGGGGCATGGGGCATGGGGCATGGGGCATTATTGATAAAGTTACACTTCTACCGGGAGGGGAATAATGCAGTACTATAGAGGGGGTTACTACAATGTTAATGACACCCTTTATACTAGAGGGGGTAAAAACCCTTTCAGTACTATAAGAGGGTTATTACAGGGGTAATAACCACCCTCTATACTATAGAGGGGTTAGTACAATGGTCTATTACACTGCTGTGAAAAACAGATTACAATACAATTCTCACAACACAACTTTCAATTAGACATGGACTCTTGTTGGCAGAACTCTGAGTAGGCTGATCTAGAGTCTAAGTCGAGGACTCCAGCCTCGTCTTAATCTCCTCCGTCCACTGGAGGCCAAATCACGTCTGCCTATCTATATATAGGCAGCTAAAGCCCCCCTCCATAATGAAGGAACAAGGAACTCTTGTGCTGCGACCCTTTCTATAACATTTCAAATTCGAGGGCGAGGGGAAGGGGAGGGAGGCAGCTTGGAGAAAAATCGAAAAAAAAAAAAAAGTCATTTTTCGACGTTGAGGTAGAAAGGTCAAGAAACTGACGCGAGGAAGAGCATTAGGAAACGGACATTATCAAACGATTTAATATCTCTGAGACGCAGCTACGCTCCGGCGTTGACGCACCACTAGCGTAAATGTCTTTCATTGTGTGTGTGTGTATGTATGTGTACTCACCTAGTTCTGGTTGCAGGGGGCGAGTCATAGCTCCTGGCCCCGCCTCTTCACTGGCCGCTACTGGGTCACTCTCCCTGCGCCATGAGCTTTATCATACCTCTTCTTAAAGCTATGAATGGAACCTGCCTCCACTACATCGCTTCCCAAACTATTCCACTTCCTGACCACTCTGTGACTGAAGAAATACTTCCTAACATCCCTGTGATTCATCTGAGTCTTCAACTTTCAACTGTGTCCCCTTGTTGCTGTGTCCCATCTCTGGAACATTCTGTCTCTGTCCACCTTGTCAATTCCTCTCAGTATTTTATATGTCGTTATCATGTCCCCCTATCTCTCCTGTCTTCCAGTTTCGTCAGGTCGATTTCTCTTAACCTCTCCTCGTAGGACATACACCTTAGCTCCGGGACTAGTCTTGTTGCAAACCTTTGCACTTTCTCTAGCTTCTTTACACGTGCGTGTGTGTGTGTGTGTGTGTGTGTGTGTGTGTGTGCCGGAACTGATTGTGGTTCGGCCACTTCGTCCTACGCGTCTCCTTGCGTTCCTGTCTCTCTGTCGAGGTACAGTAGAGCATGGTGAGGAGGCGGTGCATGGTGAGGAGGCGGGGCATGGTGAGGAGGCGGGGCATAGGGAGGAGGCGGGGCATGGTGAAGACGCAGGGCATGGTGAGGAGGCGGTGCATGGTGAGGAGGCGGAGCATGGTGAGGAGGCGGTGCATGGTGAGGAGGCGGGGCATGGTGAGGAGGCGGGGCATGGTGAGGAGGGGGCATGAAGAGGCGGCATGGTGAGGAGGCGGAGCATGGTGAGAGGCGGGCATGGTGAGGAGGCGGAGCATGGTGAGGAGCGGGCATGGTGAGAGGCGGGCATGGTGAGAGGCGGCATGGTGAGGAGGCGGTGCATGGTGAGAGGCGGTGCATGGTGAGGAGGCGGGCATGTGAGAGGCGGGCATGGTGAGGAGGCGGGCATGGTGAGGAGGCGGGCATGGTGAGGAGGCGGGGCATGGTGAGGAGGCGGGCATGGTGAGGAGGCGGGCATGGTGAGGAGGCGGGCATGGTGAGGAGGCGGGGCATGGTGAGGAGGCGGGCATGGTAGAGGCGGGCATCGTGAGGAGGCGGGCATGTGAGACGCAGGCATAGTGAGAGGCGGAGCATGGTGAGGAGGTGGGGCATGGTGAGGAGGCGGGGCATGGTGAAGACCAGGGCATGGTGAGGAGGCGGGCATGGTGAAGAGGCGGGCATGGTAAGGAGGCGGGGCATGGTGAAGAGGCGGGGCATGGTGAGGAGGCGGGGCATGGTGAAGAGGCGGGGCATCGTGAAGAGATGGGGCATGGTGAAGAGGCGATGCATGGTGAGGAGGCGGGGCATTGTGAAGAGGCGGGGCATGGTGAGGAGCGGGCATTGTGAAGAGGTGGGGCATGGTGAGAAGGCGGGGCATTGTGAAGAGGCGTGCATGGTGAGGAGGCGGGGCATGGTGAAGAGGCGGGGCATGTGAGGAGGGGGCATTGTGAAGAGGCGGGCATGGTGAGGAGGCGGGCATGGTGAAGAGGCGGGGCATGGTGAGGAGGCGGGCATTGTGAAGAGGCGGGGCATGGTGAGGAGGCGGGGCATTGAAGAGGCGGGCATGGTGAGGAGCGGGCATTGTGAAGAGGCGGCATAATGAGGAGGCGGGGCATTGTGAAGAGGCGGGGCATGGTGAGGAGGCGGGGCATGGTGAGGAGGCGGTGCATGGAGAGGAGGCGGGGCATGGTGAGGAGGCGGGTCATGGTGAGGAGGCGGGGCATGGTGAGGAGGCGGGGCATGGTGAGGAGGCGGGGCATGGTGAAGACGCAGGGCATGGTGAGG
>WNWK01000193.1:117500-135000 GCA_009830355.1 Cherax destructor | reverse complement strand
AAGAAAATCCCTTTGTTGTTCTCGTGGACGCATGTACGGTGGTCGGTGAGGAGACCAGTACAAGGATTGCTTCTAGTACGAATTACAGTAAGAATATATCAGTTGTTAGGGACTAGCAAATAAAATATCGTTCCAGACCATGGAGCTGAACTCTTCTCCAGGCTGAGGGACTGACCACCTCATATACTTTTTCTCCAAGGTTGATGGACTGATTACATCATCTTTATTTCATCACTACTGCTTTCTTTGTATGTGACTGAAGAAACCTACGCCAAGCGTTTCATTAATAAAAATTCCCAGATATTGCACATGTGTCTTAATCTTCAACTTATCGGTATTTTATTCCATTTTCAACAATATTTTATTCCATTTTCAACAATCTGGAGATCCCTGAAGACCTTTGGTACGGAGATTATAAATCACTTAGTTTTAATATCTCGTGGAAAAGCCTTAATAACGACAGGCAAAGTTAAAGATGCTGACTTTCCCTCCGTCTTCGAACTGTGTTGGGTTAAGGGCCCACCAGGCTAGTGTAGACTGGCCCACCAGGCTAGTGTAGACTGCAGTAGACTGACGTGTCTTATCCATCAACCTGGCGGTACTTCATAACTTTTGTAATACGATAACTTGTCCGACACATCATGTTGTGGAAACAGAGACAGATGCAACATAATGCAATCCTTTATTAGCAACGTTGCGCCCAAGCAGTGGTCCTTTGTTAGTTATAACCAGAGAAACCTGTTCGAGACTTGAAAAAAAAACCAGTGCAGTGGTCGAAACGTTGTCAAAAAATGGATCCAATTATACTGTATTTGTTACTCTGTTTCCATCATGTCGTTATTTTAAACCATTTTCCTCTAGGCTGAGGGACTCATCAACTAAAAATTACTTCTTCTATCTCCAGTGTTATATTCGCCTGTATTCGACTGAAGAAGGTACTGCTGCACAATCGAAACGTTTCAACAATAAGGATACAAAAGTGTTACATATCTGTCTTATTCAACAGAAGATATATGTCTCAGTATCGTGGACGGAACAGTTCACAACTCACAAACTGGAGATTAATCTTTACACTACATTTCGGTCCATCCTGAGCCATTATTAAGTCAGGACGAAGAGAGAAAAGGGGATTATGCCAAGAGTCAGACAAGAGTAGGAGGTGATGCGGCTGGCAAGGTCAGTTAATATGAGGAGACAGACAAAGGTCGGGTTAAGTCATATAATTTAAAGATTCGCCTTAAATTTGCAAGCCAGATGGGAATCGAGGAGAGATTCATGAAGCAACAATATACTGTAGAGTGAATATCAAAATGGTATACAATACTGACAGGTTGATAAGACATGAGTCTTAATTTCCAGGTTAAGTAAGACACATGTGTCTTTCTTAACCTGTTGGTATTGTGTATCATTTTAATATTCACTCTGTCAGACATTACAACACAATGGTATCTTAGTACAGAAATAATCTTGAACAACTTTTTCAAGTGCGAAGGTATGGATTTGAGAGAGACCTGCTCTCATTTGATCAAATTCTAGTGGGCTGCTCCTCACCTCTTGACAGTATATATGTCTCCATACTGTTGCTTCAACGTCACATTGTTCCAGACTATGGAGCACTACTTTTCCAGGCTGAGGGACTGATCACCTCAAAACTACGTCTTCAAAGGTGATGGACTGATGACATCGTCTTTACATCTCTACTGCTCCTGCTCACTCTTCTATACGCGACTGAAGAAGCCTACTGTGTAGGTGAAACGTTTCGGAATAAAGATACCTAACTGTTGCAAATGAGTCTTACTTACCAATATATTGTAGAGCCATGAACCAACATTTCCCGAGTAGCCGCCTCGATAACATCAAGAAGGGGATGTGTTTCAGACGATCGTTGATCTGACTTCGAAGCCAAGTGATACCTGCTGTAAATGCACTCTTGTCCAAGTAAAGAAGACTGACGAGATCTGAAGGTGATGAGTTTTGAGTTCGGTCAAGGGGGAGTGTTAGGACCCCGACGGTGAATATTACAGTGTAGACCTATCTTTTTTTCCCCCATGGAGGAAATAAAGAATTATAGACAGGTGAGCTAGAGAAACACTTATCTAATATACTGAGCAAATTCCTCAAGCTAATCGCACCCTCAGCATCTTCCGCATATATTTGTACATCAGCAAAGTGATCGACACCTAGCTACATATTTTTTATACAAGTGTATTTAGCGATTCTTTCAGCGAACCCTTTCCCGTCATTCGAGAACAACTATTTACTTGGAACAAAATATAGTGAACTGAAACTCACCTATGTTGATGAACGTCGCTGTCAGTTGCTCCTTCAGACTGACACATGACAAATGTTGGTCAGTCATGGCAACTGCACCGTTGAGAGCGTAATTAAAACCGAATTCCAAAGTGTTCATAATTTCACAGACATTTCATATTATCCTAAATATCGAAAATTGTTTCGATATTGACTGGCAAAATAGGTTTGTCAAGCCTAACAACCCGGACTAACCGCACACTCGAGGGTGCATGTAGTGTGTGCCAGGGAAGTGCCAGACGAGGCAAGGGAAAGGAGGCACTGACACAAACTTCACACTCAGGTTAAGTGTAAAATCATTTATAAGGTTCGGTGCGTTGTTTATCTTCCACGTCACATATCTGTATACTGAGTTGGTACGTTCGTTTCAGGAATTATAGTGGAACCCCGGTGTTTGAACTTAGTTTCTAGGTGTTCGAAAAGTTCGATGTTCGAAACAGGCTTCAGTTATCAGTCTTACACACTGGAGGATGTTGAACTGACTCTGAGAGTTAAGTCAGTGTCAGAGGTCACTTCAAAGCACATTTGAAACAGGGCTTTCATGTAAAGCTATTTGTTTTTACAATTGAACTGTAAACAAGTCAGTGTTTTCGAACTCCAGAAAAAAAGCTCGAAGATCGGGTCAATTTTTTGTCTGAACAAAATTGTTCGGACTCCACTTTGTTGGAGGTCCGGTACGCTCGAACACCGTGTTCCACTGTATTAAGTTCCTCAAAAACCTAAAAACCCTGTTCTTCTCTGACTGTCATAGGTCTCTTACGTGAAGAAAGGTTCATATATGTACATACTGAGGGCTGTAAGAAAGTACATGTCTGCAGGTAATATATATATTAAGTCGATGTTTTTACATAACAATGAAAACTACTGGAAGGTGTCAAGGTTCCCAGGGTGTCCCTTCTTAACTTGCAAATAACGGATGCGAAACCTGTCGATTGATTGTTAAGAGGTGGGACCCAGGAGCCATAGCTTAACAAACACAAAGTCACCTACACATACACACACAAACACACATATCAACGGAATGACTGCCGCAGCACATGCGGGTCTGGCAGATCTAAGATAAGCTTCCTGGAAGGTAAGCAATGAGCCATTCATGGACCTTCGTGCGTCAGAACCATATTGGAATATGCGGCACCAGTATGGAACCCACACTTCATCAAGCCTACCAAGAAACTGAAGAAAGTGCAGAGGTTTGTGACAAGACTAGTCCCGCAGCTAAGAAGATATTAAGGGAGCAGCACTTGATGATATTACATTAGAGGGCAGAAGGACAAGTTAATAAGAGGTACAGGAACAGGAACAGAGTGCTCCAGTGACGGGGAACAAGAACAGAGTGCTCCAGTGACGGGGAACAAGAACAGAGTGCTCCAGAGACGGGGAACAGGAACAGAGTGCTCCAGAGACGGGGAACAGGAACAGAGTGCTCCAGAGACGGGGAACAGGAACAGAGTGCTCCAGAGACGGGGAACAGGAACAGAGTGCTCCAGAGACGGGGAACAGGAACAGAGTGCTCCAGAGACGGGAAACAGGAACACCAGGACACAATTGGAAGTAAAAAACAACAACAGGTGAGTCACAGGGACGGCAGGAAATATGCCTCTGGCCTGAGAGTGGTCAGGAGGTATAACGACCTGAGAGTGGTCAGGAGGTATAACGACCTGAGAGTGGTCAGGAGGTATAACGACCTGAGAGTGGTCAGGAGGTATAACGACCTGAGAGTGGTCAGGATGTATAACGACCTGAGAGTGGTCAGGAGGTATAACGACCTGAGAGCGGTCAGGAGGTATAACGACCTGAGAGTGGTCAGGATATATAACGACCTGAGAGTGGTCAGGAGGTATAACGACCTGAGAGCGGTCAGGAGGTATAACGACCTGAGAGTGGTCAGGAGGTATAACGACCTGAGAGTGCTCAGGAGGTATAACGACCTGAGAGTGGTCAGGATGTATAACGACCTGAGAGTAGTCAGGAGGTATAACGACCTGAGAGCGGTCAGGAGGTATAACGACCTGAGAGTGGTCAGGAGGTATAACGACCTGAGAGTGCTCAGGAGGTATAACGACCTGAGAGTGGTCAGGATGTATAACGACCTGAGAGTAGTCAGGAGGTATAACGACCTGAGAGCGGTCAGGAGGTATAACGACCTGAGAGTGGTCAGGAGGTATAACGACCTGAGAGTGGTCAGGAGGTATAACGACCTGAGAGTGGTCAGGATGTATAACGACCTGAGAGTGGTCAGGAGGTATAACGACCTGAGAGCGGTCAGGAGGTATAACGACCTGAGAGTGGTCAGGAGGTATAACGACCTGAGAGTGGTCAGGAGGTATAACGACCTGAGCAGAGTGGTAGAAGCAGGATCCATATAAAGCTGTAAGAAGAGGTACGACAGGGCCCTCGAAGTCAGGAGAGAGTGTGAACCAAGGAGCGGCCAGAGTAGAGGCGGTGGCCAAGAGCTGAGACTCGATTCCCCTACAATCACATTTAGGTGAGTGCATGTAGGTAAGCACATAAGAAAGAAGGAACACTGCAGCAGGCCTGTTGGCTCATACTAGGCAGGTCCTTCACAATCCATCCCACTAACACACACGCACACAGTATCGACCAGTGAAGAGGGGCCAAGAGCTATGAATCGACCCCTGCAACCACAATTAGGTGAGTACAGAGCAGATGATATAGATAACTCTGCCTTGAGCCGTGCTATAGACACGTGCAGTGCCACCACCATAAGACCAATGGTATCAATAAATGGGTGTCAGGTGAACCCGTGTCAGGTGAACCCGTCTCAGGTGAACCCGTGTCAGGTGAACCTTTGTCAGGTGAACCTGTGTCAGGTGAGTCCGTGTCAGGTGATAGTCCCTGAGGTATGCAAACAACAATTGCTAACCACACGCTGGGAACCTGACCTCTGACCTCAGCAGGAGGTACCACACCTCTAATACCTCACTCTGTGTGAGGACCCTGGACCCGCCCATACCCACTCAGCACCGGTGGCCCAGTGGTCCACCGCTGCTAGTGGTCCACTGCTTCTAGTGGTCCACCGCTTTTAGTGGTCCACCGCTACTAGTGGTCCACCACTGCCAGTGATCCACCACTGCCAGTGATCCACCACTGCCAGTGATCCACCACTGCCAGTGATCCACCACTGCCAGTGATCCACCACTGCCAGTGATCAACCACTGCCAGTGATCCACCACTGCCAGTGATCCACCACTGCCAGTGATCAACCACTGCCAGTGATCCACCACTGCCAGTGATCCACCACTGCCAGTGATCCACCACTGCCAGTGATCAGCCACTGCCAGTGATCCACCACTGCCAGTTATCCACCACTGCCAGTGATCAACCACTGCCAGTGACCCATCGCTGCTAGTGATCCACCACTGCTAGTGATCCACCACTGCTAGTGATCTACTACTGCCAGTGATCCACCACTGCCAGTGATCCACCACTGCCAGTGACCCATCGCTGCTAGTGATCCACCACTGCCAGTGATCCACCACTGCCAGTGATCCACCACTGCCAGTGACCCATCGCTGCTAGTGATCCACCACTGCTAGTGATCTACCACTGCTAGTGATCCACCACTGCCAGTGATCCACCACTGCCAGTGATCCACCAAGTTCAGCAACAGTGGTCCACCGGAGTGACACTCATGATCAGGTGGGTACCAGGTGTGACCTTCATCCACCTCCACCCCAGTGTGACCTTCACCCACCTCCACCCCGGTGTGACCACCCACCACCACCCCGGTGTGACCTTCACCCACCACCACCCAGGTGTGACCTTCACCCACCACCCCGGTGTGACCTTCACCCACCACCACCTCGGTGTGACCTTCACCCACCACCAACCCGGTGTGATCTTCACCCACCATCACCCCAGTGTGACCTTCACCCACCTCCACCCCGGTGTGACCTTCATCCAGCACCATCCCGGTATGACCTTCACCCACGTCCATCCCGGTGTGACCTTCACCCACCACCACCCCGGCGTGACCTCCCACCACCACCCCGGTGTGACCTTCACCCACCATCACCCGGGTGTGACCTTCACCCACCGCCATCCAGGTGTGACCACCCACCACCCAGATGTGACCTTCACCCACCACCACCCCGGTGTGACCTTCACCCACCACCTCCCCGGTGTGACCTTCACCCACCACCACCCCGGCGTGACCTCCCACCGCCACCCCGGTATGACCTTCACCCACGTCCACCCCGGTGTGACCTTCACCCACCACCACCCAGGCGTGACCTACCACCACCCCGGTGTGACCTTCACCCACCATCACCCCGGTGTGACCTTCACCCACCATCACCCCGGTGTGACCTTCACCCACTTCCACCCCGGTGTGACCTTCATCCACCACAACCCCGGTGTGACCTTCACCCACCACCACCCCGGTGTGACCTTCACCCACCACCACCCCGGTGTGACCTTCACCCACCACCACCCTGGTGTGACCTTCACCCACCACCACCCCGGTGTGACCTTCACCCACCACCACCCCGGTGTGACCTTCACCCACCACCACCCCGGTGTGACCTTCACCCACCACCACCCCGGTGTGACCTTCATCCAGCCTCAGCATAATTTCCATCCGCCCAAAAACACAAATTCATATTCAATATATTTTTTTTCCTCCCCCGCGACAATGAATGGAATTCTTCCTAACCTTTTTCTCTCATGTGATGAATGACTTAAATCCCCCTCCCTCCCCCTCCCTCCCCTCCATCCCCCTCCCTCCCCTCCCACCCCTCCCTCCCCCTCGCTCCCTCCCTCCCCATCCCTCCCCTCCCTCCCTCCCTCCCCTCCTCCCTCCCTCCCCCTCCCTCCCCTCCCTCCCCTCCCTCCCCTCCCTCCCCTCCCTCCCCTCCCTCCCCTCCCTCACCCGTCCCTCCTGAGGCCTTGGCTCGCCGTGTGCACTCACACACACAGGTCATGTGCACCGACATGTGCACCTACACGAGCCACATGGAACAACACGGGGGGGGGGGCTCACATGCACCTACGCAGAGACAGAACACCAACGCGGGTCACGTGGGAAGTGGGGAGCAAAGAGGTCATATGTGCACCAGAGGTCACGTGTGCACCAGAATATGAGCACAATCTGGCGCACACGCAGTTTGCACAAGTGGTGTGCAGTGTTCACGTGCACTGGTCGTCCGGACAGGTAATGTGCACGAGTAAACTCGAGCGAGGTAGTTCACGTACACCGGTCATGTGCTCAGGGCGTATGTGCACAGGGCGTGTGTGTACAGGGCGTGTGCACAAGGGCCCGCATAGGCGGGGCAACATTTGCGAACTGGGAGAATCAGCGAGGGCGGATGCTGGCTGCCTTGTAAATGATATTGTTTGTGTCAGGAAAGGCGGGAGGGGGGGAGGGGAGGGGAGATGAGGGGAGGGGAGATGAGGGGAATGGAGGTGTGAGGAGGTGAAGGAGAACGCTAAGAGTTTTTGCTTAACCTAAAAATCGGATACACCGGGAGTGTGCTGTCGTCGCATCCTGTGCGGCAGACAGTGGGACACAGAAGGTAGCTTCCGTGTCCCAACATAGCTAGCTAGCTACGTTGGGACACCTAGCTAGCAGAAGCAGAATCTAGCTAGCTACGTTGGGACACCTAGCTAGCAGAAGCTAAGTTTCTCTTCTCTTATTCCATCACACAGAACGGGTAAGATGCATAGTCGAAGCAATGGATACATTGGATAAACACGTGAGTGAGAGGGGCTGGATAGGAGTTAATAGTGTTATCAAAGTTTATTCCTTTGGGTAATATTAAAAAAACTGGTCGGGCAAATTATTTTGTTGTGTGGGTTTGAGAAGGACCTGCCTAGTGTGGCCCAGTAGGCCTGTTGCAGTGCTCCCCCTTTCTTATGTTCTTATGTGCTATATCCTTATTTCCTAGACGTCTCGCTTGCACGGTCGGCTTCTTCAGTCGGATACAGAGGTGGCTGCAAAATCAGTAGAAGGATGCTGATGAGGGACTGATTCCCTCGAGACTACTACTACTACTACTACTACTACTACTACTTCAACTTGTCGGTTGTCTATACCACTTGATGTAAAGGACACTTACCATGGTCAGATAAAAGGACACAAGTGCAACTAATGTGACATTTTATTGTGGCAACGTTTTGCTCTCCAGGAGCTTTATCAAGCTGTTACCAACAATACAGAGACTCAGAGAGGTATATATAGTACAGAGTGAAGTCCAAAACATAATATAATAGTTGTAGGTAGTAGAGGTACTTGTGGTGGTAGTAGTAAAGGTAGCAGCTTTGTGCACGATTAGGGTCATAAGTGGCATGGTCCTTAGACAAATAAATAAATTAAAACCTAACAATTCCCCAGGCCCTTATGAACTGTACGCAAGGGTTCTAAAGTAATGTAAAAATGAACTTAGCAAACCTTTGGCTAATCTTTTCAATATATCACTACAAACTGGCATAGTGCCAGATAAGTGGAAAATGGCAAATGTGATACCTATTTACAAAGAAGGTGACAGGTCCTTAGCTTCCATCTACAGACCAATAAACCTTACCTCCATAGTGGGAAAATTTATGGAATCAATAATTGTCGAGGCAATTCGTAGCCATCTTTAAATGCAAAAATTTATTAATGAATATCAGCACGATTTTACAAAAGGGCGTTCCCGTCTTACTTACTTTTACTTATTTATTTTTTTCACTAAGGTATTTTGAGGAGATAAATCATGGTAATGAATATGACATTGTGTATTTGGACTTCAGTAAGGCTTTTGATAGAGTCCCACATCAGAGACTATTGAGGAAACTTAAGGCACATGGAATAGGAGAAGATATTTTTTCATGGACAGAGGCATGGTTGACGGATAGGCAGCAGAGAGTTTGCATAAATGGGGAGAAATCAGAGTGGGGAAGCGTCACTAGCGGTGTTCCACAGGGGTCAGTGTTGGGCCCCTTGTTGTTCACGATCTACATAAACGACATAGATGAGGGAATAAACAGAGACATAAGCAACTTTGCCGATAACACCAAAACAGGTCGTCGAATTCATTCTGACGAGGACATTAGAGCACTCCAGGAAGATTTGAATAGACTGATGCAGTGGTCGGAGAAGTGACAGATGCAGTTTGATATAGACAAATGCAAAGTTCTAAACATTGGACGGGAAAATAACCATATCACATATAAACTAAATAATTTAGATCTTAATATTACTGACTACGAAAAGGATTTAGGAGTTCTGGTTAGCAGTAATCTAAAACCAACACAGCAGTGCATAAGTGTTCGCAATAAAGCGAACAGAATCCTTGGCTTCATATCAAGAATCATAAATAATAGGAGTCCTCAGGTTGTTCTTCAACTCTATATATCCTTGGTTAGGCCTCATCTAGATTATGCTGCACAGTTCTGGTCACCGTATTACAGAATGGATATAAATGCTCTGGAAAACGTACAAAGGAGGATGACAAAGTTGATCCCATGTATCAGAAATCTTCCCTATGAGGATAGACTGAGGGCCCTGAATCTGCACTCTCTAGAAAGGCGTAGAATTGGGGGGGGGCGGGATATGATTGAGATGTATAAATGGAAAACAAGAATAAATAAAGGGAATGTAAATAGCGTGCTAAAAATATCTAGCCTAGACAGGACTCGCAGCAATGGTTTTAAGTTGGAAAAATTCAGATTCAGGAAGGATATAGGAAAGCACTGGTTTGGTAATAGAGTTGTGGATGAGTGGAACAAACTCCCGAGTACCGTCATAGAAGCTAAAACGTTGTGTAGTTTTAAAAAATAGGTTAGATAAATACATGAGTGGGTGTGAGTTGGACCCGACTAGCTTGTGCTACTAGGTCAGATGCCGTGCTCCTTCCTTAAGTGAATGTGACCTGACCTGACTTTGGCTTAAGCCGGTAAGAGACTTGGACCTGCCTCGTATGGGCCAGTAGGCCTGCTGCAGTGTTCATTCTTTCTTATCTTCTTATGTAGACCATGCCCGGTTTCAGTTTCCGTGCGATAACTCGAGAACGCCTCATCCGATCGCCTTCAAATTTTTAACGCTGGTGTGCTGCACCTAGGGAAAGGTTCGCGCAACTATTGGCACGTGTAGGAGCCTTATGGTTAATGTTAAATGTATTATATTTTATTCTGAGTTTTGTTATCTATGTGATAACTCTAGAAAGCCTCTCCTGATTGGGCGGTGAGGGAGGGAGCGAGGTGAGGAAGGGAGGTGAGGGAGGGAGGGAGGTGAGGGAGGGAGGGAGGTGAGGGAGGGAGGGAGGTGAGGGAGGGAGGTGAGGAAGGAAGAGAGGTGAGGGAGGGAGGAGAGGGAGGGAGGTGAGGGAGCGAGGTGAGGGACTGGAAGACTAAAACAATATTAATAATTTAGTGATGACAAATTTTAAGAAGGAAAATTTATGTCTTTTTTTTTGGTTGTTGTTGTTGTCTGGAGAGTTAATGTTGAGGAGAGAGGTGAAGGGTCTTGATGCAGCCCTGCCAGGGTGTGGCAGGGTCTTGATGCAGCCCTGCCATGGTGTGACAGGGTCTTGATGCAGCCCTGACAGGGTGTGACAGAGTCTTGGTGCAGCCATGCCAGGGTGTGGTAGGGTCTTGATGCAGCCCTGCCAGGGTGTGGCAGGGTCTTGATGCAGCCATGGCAGGGTGTGACAGGGTCTTGATGCAGCCATGGCAGGGTGTGACAGTGTCTTGATGCAGCCCTGCCAGGGTGTGGCAGGGTCTTGATGCAGCCCTGCCATGGTGTGACAGGGTCTTGATGCAGCCCTGCCATGGTGTGACAGGGTTTTGATGCAGCCATGGCAGGGTGTGACAGGGTCTTGATGCATTCCTGCCAGGATGTGGCAGGGTCTTGATGCAGCCATGACAGGGTGTGACAAGGTCTTGGTGCAGCCCTGCCAGGGTGTGGCAGGTCTTGATGCAGCCCTACCAGGGTGTGGCGGGGTCTTGATGAAGCAATGGCAGGGTGTGACAGGGTCTTGATGCAGCCATGGCAGGGTGTGACAGGGTCTCGATGCATTCCTGCCAGGATGTGGCAGGGTCTTGGTGCAGCCCTGCCAGGGTGTGGCAGGGTCTTTATGCAGCCCTGCCAGGGTGTGGCAGGGTCTTGATGCAGCCCTGCCAGGGTGTGGCAGGGTCTTGATGCAGCCATAGCAGGGTGTGACAGGGTCTCGATGCATTCCTGCCAGGATGTGGCAGGGTCTTGATGCAGCCATGACAGGGTGTGACAAGGTCTTGGTGCAGCCCTGCCAAGAAGTAACAGGGTCTTGATGCAGCCCTGCCAGGGTGTGGCAGGGTCTTGATGCAGCCCTGCCAGGGTGTGGCAGGGTCTTGATGCAGCTATGGCAGGGTGTGACAGGGTCATGATGCAGCAATGACAGGGTGTGACAGGGTCTTGATGCAGCTATGGCAGGGTAAGACAGGGTCACACAACCATGTCAGGTTGTGGCAGGGACACACAGCCATGCCAGCGTGTGGCAGGGACACACAGCCATGCCAGCGTGTGGCAGGGACACACAGCCATGCCAGCGTGTGGCAGGGACGCACAGCCATCCCAGGGTGTAGCAGGGACACACAACACTGCCAGGGTGTGGCAGGGACACACAACCATCCCAGGGTGTGGCAGGGACACACAGCCATCCCAGGGTATGGCAGGGACATACAACCATGCCAGGGTGTGGCAGAGACACTAAGCCATACCAGAGTGTGGCAGGGACACACAGCCATGGCAGGGTCTTGATGCAGGCCTGGCAGGGTGTGACAGGGTCTTGATGCAGCCCTGGCAGGGTGTGGCAGGGGCTTGATGCAGCTATGACAGGGTGTGGCAGGGACACACAGTCATGCCAGGGTGTGGCAGGGACACACAGCCATGCCAGGGTGTGGCAGGGACACACAACGGTGCCAGGGTGTGGCAGGGACACACGACCATGCCACAGTGTGGCAGGAATACACAACCTTGCCTGGGTGTGACAGGAACACACAACCATGCTAGGGTATGACAGGGACACACAACCATGCCAGTGTATGGCAGGGACACAGCCATGCCAGGGTATGACAGACACACAACCATGCCAAGGTATGCTAGGGACAGACAACTATGCCAGGGTATGACAGGGACACACAATCATGCCAGGGTATGATAGGGACACACGCCCATGACAGGATTTGACGGGGACACACAACCATGCCAGAGTATGACAAAGACACACAATCATGCCAGGGTATGATAGGGACACACAACTATGCCAGGGTATGACAGGGATGCATAGCCATGCCATGGTATGACAGGGACACGCTCCCATGTCAGGGTATGCCGGGGACACACGCCCATGCCAGGGCATGACAGGGACACACAACCATGCCAGGGTATAACAGGGACACACAACCATGCCAGGGTATGACAGGGACACACAATCATGCCAGGGTATGATAGGGACACACGCCCATGACAGGATTTGACAGGGACACACCACCATGCCAGGGTGTGGCTGGGGCACACAACCATGCCAGGGTGTGGCTGGGGCACACAACCATGCCAGGGTGTGGCTGGGACACACAACCATGCCAGGGTGTGGCTGGGACACACAACCATGCCAGGGTGTGGCTGGGACACACAACCATGCCAGGGTGTGACTGGGACACACAACCATGCCAGGGTGTGACTGGGACACACAACCATGCTAGGGTGTGGAAGGGACACACAACCATGCTAAGGTGTGGCAGGGACACACGCCCATGCCAGGGTGTGGCAGGGACACACGCCCATGCCAGGGTGTGGCAGGGATACACGCCCATGCCAGGGTAAGCATCTCACTTAGGTTAAAAACATTCAGTTATATAATATAGAGAAGCAACAGCAACCTTGGCAAGGTCAAGGAAGGTCACCGGGACTTACATGGTTCTCTCTCGTCTACCAATAATATAATAGTTACCGTACTAGCAATAGTAGTAATAGTAGTAACAGTGGTACTAGTAGTAGCAGTAGTAATAGTATTAGTAATAGTAGTAATAGTATTAATAATAATAATAATAATAATAACGTAGTATTTATATTTTTGTAATGCTTTATGGTGATGATTGAAGGTATATCCGGTAGTATATCCCAGTATATTCCATAAGTCTAGTTCATGTTTAAAATATTCAAGGGGATCCTTCTATTCTGAACTATCATACCTTTTTCTGTCTCTCTGTCTCTGTCTGTCTGTCTGTCTGTCTGTCTGTCTGTCTGTCTCTCTCTCTCTCTCTCTCTCTCTCTCTCTCTCTCTTATATATATCACCTCCCTCCTCCCGTCTTTTCTCCTTTTCTACCTCCTTTATCTCCTCCTCCCTCCCTGTCATCCATATCTCTCCATTTTACCCCCAACATAGTTTTCTCTCCCTCTCTGAACCGTCTTAGTAATATTAGTTTGTCTCTGTGAGAGCCACGAGAGTCAGATACTTTAAAAGCAAAAGCTTAGGTGAGATAGAAGGGAATGTAAATAGCATGCTAAAAATATCTAGCCAAGACAGGACTCGTAGTAATGGTTTTAAGTTGGAAAAATTCAGATTCAGGAAGGATATAGGAAAGCACTGGTTTGGTAATAGTTGTGGATGAGTGGAACAAACTCCCGAGTACCGTCATAGAAGCTAAAACGTTGTGTATCTTTAAAAATATGTTAGATAAATATGTGAGTGGGTTGGGGGATCTGACCTGACTAGACCAGTAGGCCAGTATGCCTGCTGCAGTGTCCATTCTTTCTTATGTTCTTATGAGAGTGTGGCAAGCGGAGATGCTATCAGAGTTGCGGGAATCACGCGCCCGCGAGCGAGGGCATGCCTATTTACCGTTGGGTATGGTTCCTGTAGTACGTTGGTTCATGATGGTGGGTACCGGCCTGCTGACGCGCACGCGCGTGTCGGTGCGCGCTGACAATTTGTGAATCATGAATGTGACCCCAGCCTCAGGTAGTTTGTGTAGCCCTGCCCCGCCCCTCTCCTTCCCTGCCCCACCCCCTGCCCTGCCCACCCTCTGCCCTGCACCGCCCCTCTGCCCTGCATCACCCCCTACCCGTCTTCCTTGACCTGCCCTGCCCGACCCCCCTGCCCATTTACCTGCTCTGTCCTGTCCTATCCCCTGCCCTGCCTCACCCCCTGCCCGCCTACCTTGCCCTGCCCCGCCTCCCTGCCCGTATACCATGAATAACAAAAGGCACAATACCGTGACTGGAACAATACACAAATAACCACACATAGGAGAGAGGAGCTCACCACGACGTTTCGGTCCAACTTGAACCATTTACAAAGTTACACTAACGTCTACCTTGACCTGCCCCGTTCCTCAGCCCCACCCCCTGCCCGTCTACCTTGCCCTGCCCCACCCCTTACCTTGCCCCGCCCCCTACTTTCCCCACCCCACTCTCGCCCGTGTACCATGTCCTGACCCAGCCCCTGCCCTGTCCCGCCCCCTGCTCTTCCCGCCCCCTGCCCGACTACCTTGCCCTGCCCTTCTGCCCGTTTACCCTGTTCTGCCCCGCCCCCTGCCGTGCCCTGGACCACCCTTCTGCCTATCTACTCTGCCGTGTCCACCTGGAGAGTGTTCCGGGGGTTAATGCCCCCCATCCCCGCGGTCCCGTCCGTGACCAGGCCTCCTGGTGGACAAAGACTTGATCAACCAGGCTGTTACTGCTAGCCGTGCGCAGTCCAAACGTGTGAACCACAACCCGGCTGATCAATGGCTCAAGGAACCCGTCCGGTTCCCTCTTGAAGACGGCCAGGGGTCTTATAATAACACTCCCTCTCCTGAGGTATGGTGGGGGCTGTTGAATAAGCTTGGGCCCCTTACACTTAATGTGCTGTCTCTCAGTGTACTCACAGTGCCCCTCCTCTCCATGGGGAGGGGAGGGGAAGGGAAGGGGGTAGGCTGGTTAAAGTGCGCCGTCTGCCGACCAAGCTTTATGCTTTGTAGGGAGTGATTTCTGTGTGCAGATTTGGGACCAGTCCCTCTAGGATTTTCCAGGTGTAAAACGACCACCACATCGACCTTCACAACAGCCATCACAACGACCACCACAACGACCTTCACAACGACCATCACAACGACCTTCACAACGACCATCGCAACGACCTTCACAACGACCACCACAACGACCTTCACAACGACCATCACAACGACCATCACAACGACCATCATAACGACCATCACAACGACCATTACAACGATCATCACAACGACCATCACAACGATCATCGCAACGACCATCACAACGACCATCGCAACGACCATCGCAACGACCACCACATCGACTTTCACAACGACCTTCACAACGACCTTCACAACGACCATCACAACGACCATCATAACGGCCATCACAACGACCATCATAAAGACCATCACAACGACCATCACAATGACCATCAACAACCATCACAACGACCATCACAATGACCATCAACAACCATCACAACGACCATCATAACGACCATCACAACGACCATCACAATGACCATCAACAACCATCACAACTACCTTCACAACGACTTTCACACGTTATTGTACCAACAGAGGACACATGTTCCTGTACCAACAGAGGACAAAGGTTCCTGTACCAACAAAGGACACAGGTTCTTGTACCAACAAAGGACACAGGTTCCTGTACCAACAGAGGACACAGGTTCCTGTACCAACGGAGTACACAGGTTCCTGTACCAACAGAGGACACACGTTCATATACCAACGGAGTACACAGGTTCCTGTAGCAACAGAGTACACCCAGCTACATAACGTGTCCTCACACTCTCCCAGGATACAGTATGTATGTCACACATGCTATCAACGAATCTTCGCTCATTTTATAGCAACATTTAGCGTTTGACTCAATGCGCACTTGACATTTGCAACAGAACGCACCATTGCTCACCAGCCAGGGAGGAGCGTCGATCAACATCTACAACATTGCCAGAAAACACCGTACAGCAGGCAGGAGTGAAGACAGTGCTCACACTGGAGAACAGGCTTTTGTGGGGGACAACGTTTCGCTCTGCGTTGACTCGGTGAAGACCTTCCCCAGGGTGAAACGTTGTCTGTAGCCTCTGTCTTTTATCCAGACTTGTTAAAAGTTGATTCGAGTTGTCTTCCGCCTTAGATCTTCTATACATGGCTTAGCAAAGACCGCTGTGAATACTACAGGTCAGACTTAGTCTATTGGAAATGAAGTGTGGATACGTGTGTATGGAGCCTGGCAGCTGTGTGTGTTAGACAGTGTATAAGGGAGGTGGTTAGGACACGTGTGTATGGAGCCTGGCAGCTGTGTGTTAGACACAGCGTATAAGGGAGGTGGTTAGGACACGTGTACATCGCATAAAGTATTTACAACCAAGTGTTTACCTCCTGTAATCTTGTTCAAAGATCAAGGACGTTCACCTTGATGAACCTGTGTGTGTGTGTGTGTGTGTGTTTAGTTACCATTTTGTCCTAGGCACATGTCGATTAGACACTAGGCCTGTTGTATGTATGTGTGTGTGTGTAACGAAACACTTCGAAATGTTTCGGCCCCGCCGGGAATTGAACCCGGGCCCTCCGTGCGTGAAGCAAGAGCGCTAGCCACCATGCCATCGGGGCGTGTATGTGTGAGTGCGTGTGCGTGCGTCTGTCTTCTCACCTTGCCTTCTTATACCAAAAGGCTACCGACTCCTGGACTCTATCATACCTGCTCTTGAAACTGTGTAAGGTATTTTGCCTCCGCTACCTCTTCGTCTAGCACTCCTCAATTATCCGCACGGGAGTTTTATATATATATATATATATATATATATATATATATATATATATATATATTATATATATATATATATATATATATATATATATATATATATATATATATATATATATATATATATATATATATATATATATATATATATATATATATATATATATATATATATATATATATATATATATATATATATATATATATATATATATATATATATTACGTTCCTATCGGTCATCTGCGTCCTTAGGTGAGCATTGTGCACTGAATGTAATGGTCGTATTTCTCTCTTGTATGTTGTTAGTGTGAGTTGTTTATCCTTGTAGTACACTGACGTAGTTGTGATGCTGTAAGTTGTTTCTGGTTTACATCTTGTCACGAGTACTTCTTCTTCAGGATACGTGCAGTTTGCTCAGAGGATCGTTCTCCCAGCTACGAGA
>WNWK01000193.1:97500-112500 GCA_009830355.1 Cherax destructor | reverse complement strand
TTAAAATTGGTAATTTGGATCTCGTTCGGCTGGCGACCAGTACAAACCTGGCTCAGAAAACTATTGTTAATTACGAAGAGGAGGGGGGAGGGGAGAGAGAGAGAGAGAGAGAGAGAGAGAGAGAGAGAGAGAGGAGAGAGAGAGAGAGAGAGAGAGAGAGAGAGAGAGAGAGAGAGAGAGAGAGAGAGAGAGAGAAGAGAGAGAGAGAAAGAGAGAGAGAGAGAGAGAAAAGGTTTCCGTGTTGGGGGAAAAAAACACACACAAAAAATCGAAAAGTGACTCACATAACCGCGATTAATACAGAACTGTTGATGCATAGATCCTGGTTCAGTCTGCCTAGCCTGCCTGGGCATGATGCACCACCACCACCATCACCACTACCACCACCACCACTACCCCTAGTTGCTATTTCTACTATTCCTGGTTGCTGCTATCACCCTTGGTTGTTATGATCAACCCTGCCCGTGATTTACCTGTAACCGGTTTCTACTCTTGACGTCTGGCCCCTGGCCAGTCTTCGTTAATTACCGGTTCAACTAGGTTGCTGCTGATACCTGCCCGCTAGCCCACATAGCCATCACAGTCTGATGGAACTGGTACTTGGCGGTGGTAGTGATACAGTTTCCTCTTGAATACTTCTATACTTGTTCCACCAATATTTCTCAATATTATTAGATTAAAGAGTCTTGGACCACGGATGTTGATACACTGATCTCGTATTGTGCCCGTGGTTCCCCTGCTTTCTCACTTCAGTGTGAGGGAGTGGAAGTGTGTACGTTTGGGACTAGGCCTTCAAGTATCTTCCATGTCTATATTATTATGTATCTATCTCTCTCTCTCTCTCTTTATTTCCGCTTCAGAGAATATATACTCAGTCCTTGGAGACGTTCCCAGTAGTTTCAATGCTTTATTGACTCAAATGGAACCGTCAACACTGAACAGTACTCTAGGCGAGAGAGTACAAATTGTTTGAATAGTGTCACCACTTGCAGTATTTCTCTTGTTTTGGAAGTTCTTTTTATCCACCTCTCTCATTTTTCTAGTTTTTATGTACTTACCTTATTGTGTTCTTTAAATGATATATCAGCTGATATTATTGCACCCAGGTCTCTCACATGTTCATTTTGTTCTGTTAGTGGTTCTCCTGCGTTTTGATTCAGTTCCCTTTCTGAGTTCCTCATTTTTTCCATACCTGAACAGTTGCAATTGGTCACCACTTAACACCATTTTATTTTCTGCTGCCCACCAGATATTGAGATGACTTTGATGCTTATTTTAGTGTAGTCTGTAAATGATGATACGAAGCTGTGACTAGTGCTTGTATATATTACACACACACACACACACACACACACACACACACACACACACACACACACACACACACACACATACACACACATACACACACACACACACATACACACACATACACACACATACACACACACACACACACACACACACACACACACACACACGCACACACACACACTGAAGAAAGGCACTGCAATGGATTAGGGCGCCTGTGACGAGCGGGGTTCCACAGGGGTCAGACCTAGGAACGGTGCTGTTTCTGGTAATTGTGAACGAAATGACGGAATGAATAGACTCAGAAGTGTTCCTGTTTGCAGATGATGTGAAGTTGAGAAGAATTCAATCGGACGAGGACCAGGCAGAACTACAAAGGGTCCAGCAACTGGCTCCTGGAGTTCAACCCCACCAAGTGCAAAGTCATGAAGATTGGGGAAGGGCAAAGAATACCGCAGACGGAGTACAGTTTAGGGGGCAAGAAACTACAAACCTCACTCAAGAAAAAGGATCTTGGGGTGAGTATAACACCGGGCACATCTGAGGCGCACATCAACCAAGTAACTGCTGCAGCATATGGGCGCCTAGCAAACCTAAGAACAGCATTCCGACATCTTAATAAGTAATCGGTCAGGACCCTGTACACCGTGTACGTTAGGCCTATATTGGAGTATGCAACACCAGTTTGGAACCCACACCTAGCCAAGCACGTAAGGAAACTAGAGAAAGTGCAAAGGTTTGCAACAAGACTAGTACCGGAGATAAGGGGCATGCCCTACGAGGAGAGGTTAAGGGAAATCGACCTGACGACACTGGAGGACAGGAGAGATAGGGGGAATATGATAACGACATATAAAATACTGAGAGGAATCGATAAGGTGGACAGAGACAGGATGTTCCAGAGATGGGACACACCAACAAGGTGTGATGTATCCCATACCTATCCTGTGTGTGAGAGTCATCCCATACCCATGGTGTGGGCGCTAATCAAAAGATTACAGAGACACACAATGGGTCTAGGAGTTGAGCACCAAAGTTGATGTACACTATCCCTCCTGCCATATATCTGTAAATATATCTGCTCACACATCATCGCCTCCAGGGCCAGACCTCAGATATGACGACCTGAACTTGAAAGAAAATATTATTTGAAAAAGAGCTACTGAAAGAAATGTGTGGGACGGAATCCCCGTCAGCCACACGACTGCATTATCAAAAATCATACAACATGTGCTAATAACTCTAGAGAATTATACAGAGGCCCAAAGTTAGATTTAGGAACTCAGTTAAATGATCTAATTACATATTAAGTACCTTATATCAAAAATGCTTCCTAAAGTCAAGCCACCAGGCATGATAAGGCTTCGTTATATAGCTGATATCTTGACTGCCTGGGATGAAACTTGGGTTGATTTCACTGCGATCTTCAACAAGTTTAACCAACCAGTACCATCCATCAAATTCAATGTAGCGTTGGTAAAGCATGATGAGCCACCTTGCCTAGATGTACTAGTCAACAGACGCGAACGACGCCTGGAATTCATTGTACAAAAACACTCATTCACACCGCCAATTACACCCATTTCTCCAGTCATCACTGCTCACAAATAAATAAAGTACAGTTTCCAGCCTTTCCATAACAAGTCTTGAGGACATGCATCCCCAGGCTCCTTCACCAAGAGAGAGAGCACAATCAGAACATAGTTTTCCAAGCTGGGTTATCCTGATTGGTTCACACAGTCAGGGTTCGGCACAGACAACAAAAATGTCTTTAAAACTGACATATCAACAAAGAAAACAGAAGACAACAGGGTGAGAAAATTAACACAGTCCATAAGGCATTTCCGGATAAAAGGTAAAGACAGCACTGAGATCATATTTTCTTACAAAAATATGTAAGACAACTGTTATAAGAATACCCCCCCCCCCCCTCCAAAAAAATGAGACACAAGGAGTGCGAAAACTGCCATGCAACAAGTGTGAAATAGTGTACACGGGAGAGACTGGCAGGGACCTGGGACCCGGAACAACTAAACACAAGCTCACAGTTAGACACAATCAGAAACGTTATGACCATTTCAACATATCAATGATCCACATTACACAATCCATGGGAACGACACCAACAAAATTTATAAAACGGCAGACCATACAAACGGCAGACCATACAAACCGTAGACCCATACAAATGTTAGACCCAAACACACGGCAAACCCACACAAACGGAAAATTAACTAAAACAATATTAACTGGTGCCAGTAGGCACCACCTAGCAGGTGCCAGAAGGCACCACCTAGCAGGTGCCAGCAGGCACCACCTAGCAGGTGCCAGAAGGCACCACCTAGCAAGTGCCAGCAGGCACCCCCTAGCAAGTGCCAGCAGGCACCACCTTCCAAGTGCCAGCAGGCACCACCTAGCAAGTGCCAGCAGGCACCACCTAGCAAGTGCCAGCAGGCACCACCTAGCAAGTGCCAGCAGGCACCACCTAGCAAGTGCCAGCAGGCACCACCTAGCAAGTGCCAGCAGGCATCATCTAGTAAGTGCCAGCAGACACCACCTAGCTATTGCAAGCAGGCACCACCTAGCAAGTGCCAGCAGACACCACTTTCCAAGTGCCAGCACGCACCACCTAGTAAGTACCAGCAGGCACCACCTAGCAAGTGAAAGAAGGCACTACCTAGCAAGTGCCAGCAGGCACCACCTAGCAAGTCCCAGGAGGCCCAAGAAAGTGCTCCCCAGAAGCTCCAACATCATCACATAAGGACAAGCTACTACGAGAAGTCACGTTCCTGGAAAAGGTCACCATTAGGAGATATCGTATAGCAACCCGATCTTCAGCAAACTGCTGAAGAGGACCTCAGCCCAAGGTCGAAACATACAGACAATCATTCTACCTCGTTTTTGTCTCCTGTGGGAATTTTCTCGCTTATTGATCAGTGTTCATTGCAAGGGTTCACACACTGTGTTAACAAAGGGTGCGTGTGTGTGCTCCACCACACACTGTGTTAACACAGGGTGTGTGTGTGTGTGCTCCACTACACACTGTGTTAACACAGGGTGTGTGTGTGTGCTCCACCACACACTGTGTTAACACAGGGTGTGTGTGTGCTCCACTACACACTGTGTTAACACAGGGTGTGTGTGTGCTCCACTACACACTGTGTTAACACAGGGTGTGTGTGTGTGCTCCACCACACACTGTGTTAACACAGGGTGTGTGTGTGCTCCACTACACACTGTGTTAACACAGGGTGTGTGTGTGCTCCACTACAAACTGTGTTAACACAGGGTGTGTGTGTGTGCTCCACCACACACTGTGTTAACACAGGGTGTGTGTGTGCTCCACCACACACTGTGTTAACACAGGGTGTGTGTGTGCTCCACCACACACTGTGTTAACACAGGGTGTGTGTGTGCTCCACCACACACTGTGTTAACACAGGGTGTGTGTGTGCTCCACTACACACTGTGTTAACACAGGGTGTGTGTGTGCTCCACCACACACTCTGTTAACACAGGGTGTGAGTGCTGGTAACAGTCACAGTGTCAGTGTTGAATTCCTCCCACGTCAGATGGATACCAGTACCTTTTTCTTTTCTTTTTTTTTTTTTTTTGGTACCGAGCAGTTCAACTCCTTTGACTTCCACCGCCACTTCACCTTCACTGTGACCCTCCGCTACACCTTGACCTCCTCCTCCTCCTCCTCCTTGACCTCTTCCTCCTCCTCCTTGACCTAGGTGTCATTCTCTCGGGTTAGGATTACCGGGATTACTCTCCGCAAGTTCCACGTTAACTTCACCGTTACTTGCCGTTACCCCGGGAGGGCGTCAAGAGTTACTTACGTCACTTATAGTTACACAGATTACCTTCGGTAAATTTAGAGTAATGCTTGAAGTCTCACTGGTTGCCAGAGTGTTACTTGATTACGTATACTAATCTCTAAGTGTGACTCCGATCATGTCTGATAAAATGTTATGACTTTAGGTCTTGAACCTGGTCTTACTGGACTCTTTAAGAGTCTTAAGTCAGCTTTCAAGTGCAAACACAAAGTCATTTAACGACCCAATTGTTTACAAATGTAAATAGTTGCTCACATTTGTAACAAGCCAGGTGTTTACACTTGTAACAAGCCAGGTGTTTACACTTGTAACAAGTCAGGTGTTTACACTTGTAACAAGCCAGGTGTTTACACTTGTAACAAGCCAGGTGTTTACACTTGTAGCAAGCCAGGTGTTTACACTTGTAACAAGCCAGGTGTTTACACTTGTAGCAAGCCAGGTGTTTACACTTGTAGCAACCCAGGTGTTTACACTTGTTGCAACTGAGACGTTTACACTTGTGTATATGGTGCAGGGAGCAAGTGGGAGGGGAGTAAACATTGAAGAGGAAGAGACAAGAAGGATAATAATGTAAGAAAAGAAGAAGAAGAAGAAGAAGTAAAAAATTACCGAGCAGTGTTAGAGGAGCCGCCTGACGGACACAACTGAGCAGTGTTAGAGGAGCCGCCTGACGGACACAACTGAGCAGTGTTAGAGGAGCCGCCTGACGGACACAACTGAGCAGTGTTAGAGGAGCCGCCTGACGGACACAACTGAGCAGTGTTAGAGGAGCCGCCTGACGGACACAACTGAGCAGTGTTAGAGGAGCCGCCTGACGGACACAACTGAGCAGTGTTAGAGGAGCCGCCTGACGGACACAACTGAGCAGTGTTAGAGGAGCCGCCTGACGGACACAACTGAGCAGTGTTAGAGGAGCCGCCTGACGGACACAACTGAGCAGTGTTAGAGGAGCCGCCTGACGGACACAACTGAGCAGTGTTAGAGGAGCCGCCTGACGGACACAACTGAGCAGTGTTAGAGGAGCCGCCTGACGGACACAACTGAGCAGTGTTAGAGGAGCCGCCTGACGGACACAACTGAGCAGTGTTAGAGGAGCCGCCTGACGGACACAACTGAGCAGTGTTAGAGGAGCCGCCTGACGGACACAACTGAGCAGTGTTAGAGGAGCCGCCTGACGGACACAACTGAGCAGTGTTAGAGGAGCCGCCTGACGGACACAACTGAGCAGTGTTAGAGGAGCCGCCTGACGGACACAACTGAGCAGTGTTAGAGGAGCCGCCTGACGGACACAACTCCAAGGGTTGTACACACCATGTTTAAACTTGGTTTCTTAGACCATTTTTAAGGGATTTAAAACACCAGCAGAGCGCCTCTTACATAGCAACAAGAAGCAAACACTAGCACAGCGATGCTAACATAGGAACAAGAGGTGATAAATTAACAATGTGATAAGTTAAGAGAGGTGGCAAGTCACAGTCTCCATGATACAGCACCTACACGCGTCTTCAAGGATCAGTTATGCAGTAATGCTTCGCTCACATCACCTTCAAGGTTTTTATTTTTCCAAAGGAGTGTTAAGGCTGTGTAGAGGTGTGAAGGTCCACAGGTGGCTAAGAGGTGCAGAGGTCCACATGTGGCTAAGAAGAGGTGCAGAGGTCCACATGTGGCTAAGAAGAGGTGCAGAGGTCCACATGTGGCTAAGAAGAGGTGCAGAGTTCCACAGGTGGCTAAGAAGAGGTGCAGAGGTCCACATGTGGCTAAGAAGAGGTGCAGAGGTCCACATGTGGCTAAGAAGAGGTGCAGAGGTCCACAGGTGGCTAAGAAGAGGTGCAGAGGTCCACAGGTGGCTAAGAGGTGCAGAGGTCCACAGGTGGCTAAGAAGAGGTGCAGAGGTCCACAGGTGGCTAAGAAGAGGTGCAGAGGTCCTCAGGTGCTACGAAGAGGTGCAGAGGTTCACAGGTGGCTAAGAAGAGGTGCAGAGGTCCTCAGGTGGCTAATAAGAGGTGCAGAGGTCCACAGGTGGCTAAGAAGAAATGCAGAGGTCGACAGGTGGGCAGGAGTAAGGTGCAGAGGTCCACAGGTGGCTAAGAAGAAGTGCAGAGGTCCACAGGTGGCTAAGAAGAGGTGCAGAGGCCCACAGGTGGCTACGAAGAGGTGCAGAGGTCCACAGGTGGCTAAGAAGAAGTGCAGAGACCCACAGGTGGCTAAGAAGAAGTGCAGAGGTCCACAGGTGTCTAAGAGGAAGTGCAGAGGTCCACGGGTGGTTAAGAAGTGCAGAGGTTGACAGGTGGGCAGGAGTAAGGCGCAGACGTTCACAGGAGGTTAGGGAGAGGTCCAGAAATTCACATTTGCCGAGGTGTAGACGAAAAGGTCCAGAGGAGCCAGGGTAAGGTACAGAAGACTACAGGTGGCCAAGGGGAGGTAAAGAGGGCCACGAGTGGCCAATCGGATGTGAAGAGGACCCCAAGTGGCCAGAAAGAGGTACAGAGAACAACAACTGACCAAGGGAAGGTACTGATGCCAAATGACATGGAGAATTCACAGGTGGCCATAGGGAGTTGTAGAGGTCCACAGGTGGCCAGGGGAAGATGCAGAGGTTCACAGGTGGTCTGAAGGAGGTGCAGAGGTCCACAGGTGGCTAGAAGGAGGTACAAAAGTCAACAGGTGGCTAGAGGGAGGTACAAAGGTCAACAGTGGCTAGAGGGAGGTGCAGAAGTTCCCAGGTGGCTAGGGGGAGGTACAGAGCTCCACAGGTGGCTAGAAGGAGGTGCAGAGGTTCACAGGTGGCCAGGGAGAGGTGCAGAGGTCCACTGGTGGTCTGGGGGAGATGCAGAGGTGCACAAGTGGTCTCGGAAATATGCAGAGGTGCACAGGTGGTTAGAGAAGGTGCAGAGGTTAACAGGTGGCTAGGGAAACGTGCAAAGGTTCACAGGTGGCTAGCGGGAATTGCAGGGGTCCACAGATGGCTTGGTGGAGGTGCAGAGGTCCACAGGAGGGTAGGGGAAGGTGCAAAGGTCCATAGGTGGCCAGAGGGAGGTGAAGGAAACCACAGGTGGCAAGGGGGGTGCAGATTACCATAGGTGGCCAGGGAGAAAAAGAGGAGTAGGGGGAAGGAGAGGGGGGGGAGAGGGAGGGGACCATAGGTGGCCAGGGAGAAAAGAGGAGTAGGGGAAGGAGAGGGGGAGGGGGAGGGGGAGAGGAGGGGACCATCGGTGGTCAAGGGATATATGTAGTAGTAGTAGCTACCGGGGAGGGGTCACTTCCCTTGTGACCTGGTCCCAGATCAGGCCTCCTGGTCATTGGCCTGATCGATAAGGCTGTTGGTATCCGCCGCTCACAGTCCAACGTGTGCATCACAGCCCGGCTCATCAGAAACTACTGTGAAGCTTTAATCGATTTCCCTCTTGCATACAGCTCAAGGTCCGTCGGTAATTCATGTGTTCTTGAGCTACCGTCCACAGGATGGATATGAGATGCACAATAAACTAGCCACTACCGTCCACATGATGGATATGAGGTACATAATAAACTAGCCACTACCGTTCACAGGATGGATATGAGGTACATAATAAACTAGCCACTACCGTCCACAGGATGGATATGAGGTACATAATAAACTAGCCACTACCGTCCACAGGATGGATAAGAGGTACATAATAAACTAGCCACTACCGTCCACAGGATGAATATGAGGTGCACAATAAACTAGCCACTACCGTCCACAGGACGGATATGAGGAGCACAATAAATTAGTCGCTTCGGCGACAAAATCTAAATCCAACCAATCATTTTCTTCGCGGATGCAATAAGAACTTTGTCGAGCTCCTTAACTGTGAGGTCGGCTGACATTGTTTTTCCTAAGTCTCTCACATTAGATTTTCGCTCTGTTCAGTGATTTATCTTGTAGTCTGAGCTAGTTTTTTTTCGTTAATTTCCTCGCTTTTCCCTTCTATCTGGAGTGTGTTTCGAAGCTCAACGCCCTGGGTTCGGTCCTGGTCCAGGTTTCCCAGTGTATGACCTGATCAACTAGGTTGTTGGTGCTAGCTGCATGAAGTCCAGCGTATGCCTGGCTGATCAGGGACTGACTTGTCCCGATCTTTCTTGAAGACAGCCAGATTTGCAACCAATCCTTCTAGAATTTCCAGGATGTAGATTATAATGTATCTCGCTCGCCTACATTTCAAGGAGTACAGATCGAGAGACTTCAAACATTCACAGTAATTAAGGTGCCTAACTGATTCTATGTGAGCAGTGAAGGTTCTCTGCACAGTCGTCTTCAGATCTGCAATTTCGCCTGCCTAGAGAGGACAAGCAATGTAACAATTTGAATTTGTTCTCACTGAACATCATATTATTGTGAGTGGTCCTCAGAAAGACTTGGTATGTATCAGCTTGGAGGCTCGCTGTATCTTCTATGGATGCCACTCTTAAAGAAACTGATGTATCATCTGCAAGGGATGATACAATGCTGTGGTTTATGTCCCTGTTTATGTCAGAAGTGGGAATGAGAGAGCGAAGTTGTGAGAGTACTGTGTTTTGAGTAACGTAAGTTATTATCATAGTAGCTTCTGCTTCCATTGTTCACTATTACTCTTTGGGTGATATTTATTAAGGAGTTATATATCCATTTTCCTTCGTTTTGTGTTCAATTACTGTAGCATCGAGTACGTTACAATTTATTTGGCCTTCATCACACAACCACTTCTTGCATTCCCTCTGTGCCAGCCAGACTGACAGGTCAGAGTAGCCGCAGAGAGGCCCTGGCTACTCTGATTCTCTGTCAGGTTTATACGTCAACCAATTGGGTGAGAGCTTATTCCTGGTATAACTGATGCCATGTTTCCACACCTGGCTAGGGGCAGACTCTCACTGAGGCTAGTTGAGCACACACATGAGGTGAAAAAACAAGTGCAGTGAGTAAACTCGCTTTGCTCTCTCACTTATTAGCATCTTGAAGCTCTATTGCTCTTTGTATACTTTGTAAATATTGCTGGAGGGAATATATGGGTATTCAAAAACAACTCTCTTTGCCTTCATGTGCTTCAGGATTGTTTTTTATGTGGAGACTTAATTTGCGGTCAGATGTAATAGGACTTTCTTCTAGTACCTGCGTTTATAATGATTACCTCATGGTCGTATGTGTTATAACTTTTGCAAAGTCAGCACACTACATCTGCATTATGTTTGTCTTCTAGTGTATCCAAGATCATGTTATAATGGTCCAGCAGTTGCGAGAGGCAGCAGCGACCTGTTCTGAGCCCATGATGACCTAAGCTGTGCATTTGCTGCGATTCCATGAAATTAACATTCTTGCCACTTAAAACCCTTCAAAAATCTTAATAATGTGGGACCTTAATGATATTGTTCTATATTATAATTTTTGCCGATATAGTCTCATTGTTGAATGGGGCTATATCGGTGATATTTAATAAATGTGGATGACTGTAGGGTATAGACCTCTCCATAAAATATGGAGTTTCGTTAGTCTGGGTCTTAGGCAGAGTGCATGGGCGTGCAACTGGTGGCTTCTTGAAAGTCAAGTGGAATTAAGGTTTTTATCAGAAATTTAAAAAATGTCTATTGTCTTTTGACTAAAGTATTTCGCCTATTTCTTTGTTGTCGTCAGTGTATGTTTTATCTTCAGTCATTAATGGCCCGAAAATGAATTAGCTTTTGCTCCCTCCATATCTCCTGGATTCTGCAGGAGACAGTCACCTTGAGCTCAGTGTTTTCCGTCTCTCTAATCAATGTTTATTTTCGTTGTTCAGAAAGTCTGACGACTTCGAGAATTTCTGTTATCAGTCGTCTTCACGAATAGAGGGCGAGACTCTCCCTTCCCAGCTTGTACCTTACCTTCCCTCTTCCTAATAGTACGTGTCCGGAGAGTACCTCTAGTGCCAATGAGTTCATCCACTCAGGGTACTGTGTCTTGACCACGTCAAATATCCCAGTATATTTCAGTGACATCGCGATATATTTGATCCCAGATCAAAAGTTAGGCCAGTGCAAGTCGTTAAATTAGACACATATGCAACACTTGGGTATCTTTATTGAGGAAACGTTTCGCCACACAGTGGCTTCATCAGTCCAATACAAAGAAGAAAGTAGTACTAAGAGGAGGAGTTTGAGGTAATCAGTCCCTGTCTACAGTATATAAGCAACTTCTATTTGCCTTATGTTGTATTTACTTTAAGATTGATGGACTGAACACTTCGACTCCAGGCCGAGGGACTGATTACCTCAAACTCCTCCTCTTAGTACTACTTTCTTCTTTGTATTGGACTGATGAAGCCACTGTGTGGCGAAACGTTTCCTCAATAAAGATACCCAAGTGTTGCATATGTGTCTAATTTAACAACTTGTCGGTTCTCTGAACCATTCATCTACAGTGCAAGTCGCTGCTCTCTCTCTATCTCTCTCTCTCTCTCTCTCTCTCTCTCTCTCTCTCTCTCTCTCTCTCTCTCTCTCTCTCTCTCTCTCTTGACCAACCAACTGAGCGGGCTACACAGCTGGTGCAAGCTGTACACCACTTAAGACACCATCTGCAGGTGACGGGGCACTCTTCCACCTTACATTATTATTATTATTATTATTATTATTATTATTATTATTATTATTATTATTATTATTATTATTATTATTATTATTATTATTATTATTATTACCGAGCAGTAAATCTAACTTACACTAAATCCTATACTCTGAAAATTTCATATATCATGTATATATTTTGTACTCTAAAAGTGTTATGAAACCAAATACTGGACTCGTATCTCTAGCATGCAAACAGTAATATTTCTCAAGTTAAGTGCTGAGCGTAGTGAGTTGTAAGAGGGTCATTGCCCCCGCCCCCCGGTCTCTGACCAGGTCCAAGAATTTGGGAAGGGAATATTACAAGGTTAAGAGCCGCTTATTAAGTAAGGCAGGGAATATAATTATGTAGTTATAATAAGGTAATGGTAATAATAGATAAAATAGTAATAAAAATAATAATAATGATGAGGATGATAATAATAATAATAATAATAATAATAATAATAATAATAATAATAATAATAATAATAATAATAATAATAATAACAACAACAACAACAACAACAACAACAACAATAATAATAATAATAATAATAATAATAATAATAATAATAATAATAATAGAACTCTTGATGTTAATCCAAGGTATATAATAAATTATAATCCCTTATCTGCGTTTTTCTTAAGGTTTGAGGATGTGTAAGAATGCATCTTGTTAATGTGAAAATCCTCTGGATAATTTGAATTGAGTCCTCACCTGAGAATATCTTACGAAATATTAATAATGATATTTGCTTGGAGTAATATTACCCTTGTCTTTGGTGTTTAATAATTGTGTTACATTCTCTCTGCTCATGCAATGCAATCGAAATCGTAATGTGATATGTAATGTAATTTAAATGTTGAGGTAATGTATTTTTGAGACACTCCAACAACGTAAGAAAGAATAGCAAAGTGCATTTTATTATATATTTCGACTGAGGTTGAAATATATTCATGGTCAAGTTAATTCTTCTGACTTATGTGTCAATCTTTGATTATTCCTGACATCGAAATGTGTTCATTGCAATTTTAGCCATTATATATATATATATATATATATATATATATATATATATATATATATATATATATATATATATATATATATATATATATATGCAAAAAGATCACAGTAATCAGGTGATATCAAAATATGCAAGACAACCACTATGAAAAATAGAGGAATTCCAAGCGCTTTCGACTACTCACATTATCAAGGAACTATGTTCCTTGATAATGTGAGTAGTCACAAACGCTGAATTCCTCTATTTTTCATAGTGTATCTTGATATATATATATATATATATATATATATATATATATATATATATATATATATATATATATATATATATGTACTTCAATGCTGTCGTTTGCACTTCGTTATTGCTGCTTGTACTTCATAACGGTGCTTCATTACTATTGTTTGTACTTCATTACTATTGTTTGCACTTAATTACTGTTGTTTGTACTTCATTACTCTTTTTTGTACTTAGTTACTTTTGTTTGTACTTCATCATTATTGTTTGTACTTTATTGCTGTTGTATGTACTTCAATACTGTTGCTTGTACTCCATTAATGTTGTTTGTACTTCATTACTATTGTTTGTATTTCATGAATTTTCTTTGTACTACATAACTGTTGTTTGTACTTAATTACTGTTGTTTGCACTTCATTACTGTTGTTTGCACTTTATTACCGTTGTTTCCACTTTATTACTGTTGTTTGCACTTCATTACTGTTGTTTGCACTTCATTACTGTTGTTTGTACTTCATTACTCATTTTTGTATTCATATATTAGTAATTAAGTACAAACAACAGTAATGAAGTACAAGCAGCAGTATTGAAGTACAAACAATATTAATGAAGTACAAACAATAGTATTAGTACAAACAACTGTAGAATTACAAACAACAGTAATGAAGCACAAACAATAGTAATGAAGTACAAACAGTTATGAACTACAAGCAGGAATAACGAAGTACAAACAACAGCATTGAAGTACAAAAAGTAATGAAGTACAAACAACAGTAATTAAGTACAAATAATAGTAATGAAGTACAAATAATAGTAATGAAGTACAAACAACAGTAATAAAGTACAAACAACAGTAATGAAGTACAAACAACAGTAATGAAGTAGAAACAACAATTATGAAGTCCAAATAGCAGTAATGAAGTACAAACAACAGTAATGAAGTACAAATAACAGTAATAAAGTACAAACAACAGTAATGAAGTACAAACAACAGTAATGAAATACAAACAGTAATGAAGTACAAACAGTAATGAAGTACACATAATAGTAATGAAGTACAAACAACAGTAATAAAGTACAAACAACAATTATGAAGTTTAAATAACAGTAATGAAGTACAAACAACAGTACTGAAGTATAAACATAAGTAAAGAAGAATAAATAACAATAATGAAGTGCAAATGAAGGTTCTGAAGTACAGACAACAACAATGAAGTACCAATAAATAATGATGAAGTGTAAACAACAGCAATAAAGTACAAACAACAATAATAAAGCGCAAACAACTGTAATAAAGGATAAACAGCAGTAATGAAGTACAAACAACGATAATAATGTACAAATAACAGTAATGAAGTACAAATAATGATGAAGTGCAAAACAGCCTTAAGGAAACTCAGGGAACAGTAATGAAATATAAGCAGCAGTAATAAAGTACAAACAACAGTAATGAAGCGCAAACAACTGTAATAAAGTATAAACAGCAGTAATGAAGTGCAAACAACAATGATAAATTACAAGTAATAATAATTATCGAGAAATAACAGTAATAAAGAACAACAGTAATAAGAACATAAGACTGGAGGAACACTGCAGAAGGCCTACTGGCCCATACAGGGCATGTCCTTATCAAAACCACCACTTCCCTAAGCTACCCAAGAATTTACTCCCGTACCCACGACACCAATCATACCCAGCCCCTCCCGTAATGAACTACAAACAACAGTAATGAAGTACAAACAACAGTAATGAAGTACAAACAACGGGAATGAAGTAAAAACAACGGTAATGAAGTACAAACAACAACAACGAAATACAAACATCAGTATTGAAGTTCAAACAATAGTACTGAAGTACAAACAACAATAATGCAGTACAAACAACAGTAATAAGTACAAAAACAGTAACGAAATACAAAGAACAGTAATGAACTACAAACAACAGTAATATTGAACAAACAACAGTAACAAAGAACAAAAAAGTAATAAAGAACAGGTATATATATATATATATAT
>WNWK01000193.1:15000-95000 GCA_009830355.1 Cherax destructor | reverse complement strand
ATGACATTCCAGAAGAGAGGTACAAACAAGACATGATCATGCCGATCTGAAACAGTCATGAACTTGTGTCAACAACATGATCATGACAACATGTGCCGTACGATCAGGCATCATTCAAACGATCTGCAGAGATCATGACCGGTATGAAATCAATGATCTGGTATTGGGTAAAACATGATCTGACCGAGTTATGAAAACGTGTAAATACGCTGTATTGTACGATCATATCATACCGGAGAGAATCAAGTATTCCTGAACCTAAGCTTGGCATCTTATACGCAGGCGTCGGTGAGAGGCTATCATGTTATACCTGGTATCTGAGAGTTATCATGTTATACCTGGTAACTGAGAGTTATCATGTTATACCTGGTATCTGAGAGTTATCATGTTATACCTGGTATCTGAGAGTTATCATGTTATACCTGGAATCTGAGAGTTATCATGTTATACCTGTATCTGAGAGTTATCATGTTATACCTGGAATCTGAGAGTTATCATGTTATACCTGTATCTGAGAGTTATCATGTTATACCTGGAATCTGAGAGTTATCATGTTATACCTGGTATCTGAGAGTTATCATGTTATACCTGTATCTGAGAGTTATCATGTTATACCTTGTATCTGAGAGTTATCATGTTATACCTGGTATCTGAGAGTTATCATGTTATACCTGGTATCTGAGAGTTATCATGTTATACCTGGTATCTGAGAGTTATCATGTTATACCTGGTATCTGAGAGTTATCATGTTATACCTGGTATCTGAGAGTTATCATGTTATACCTGGTATCTGAGTGATATCATGTTATACCTGGTATCTGAGAGTTATCATGTCATACCTGGTATCTGAGAGTTATCATGTTATACCTGGTATCTGAGAGTTATCATGTTATACCTGGTATCTGAGAGTTATCATGTTATACCTGGTATCTGAGAGCTATCATGTTATACCTTGTATCTGAGAGTTATCATGTCATACCTTGTATCTGAGAGTTATCATGTTATACCTGGTATTTGAGGGATATCATGTTATACCTGGTATCTGAGAGTTATCATGTTATACCTGGTATCTGAGGAATATCATGTTATTCCTGGTATCTGAGAGTTATCATGTTATACCTGGTATCTGAGAGTTATCATGTTATACCTGGTATCTGAGGGATATCATGTTATACCTGGTATCTGAGAGTTATCATGTTATACCTGGTATCTGAGAGTTATTATGTTATACCTGGTATCTGAGAGTTATATTATGCCTGGTATCTGAGAGTTTCATGTTATACCTGGTATCTGAGAGCTATCATGTTATACCTTGTATCTGAGAGTTATCATGTTATACCTGGTATCTGAGAGTTATCATGTTATACCTGGTATTTGAGGGATATCATGTTATACCTTGTATCTGAGAGTTATCATGTTATACCTGGTATCTGAGAGCTATCATGTTATACCTTGTATCTGAGAGTTATCATGTTATACCTGGTATTTGAGGGATATCATGTTATACCTGGTATCTGAGAGCTATCATGTTATACCTTGTATCTGAGAGTTATCATGTTATACCTGGTATCTGAGAGCTATCATGTTATACCTTGTATCTGAGAGTTATCATGTTATACCTGGTATTTGAGGGATATCATGTTATACCTGGTATCTGAGAGTTATTATATTATACCTGGTATCTGAGAGTTATCATGTTATACCTGGTATCTGAGAGCTATCATGTTATACCTTGTATCTGAGAGTTATCATGTTATACCTGGTATTTGAGGGATATCATGTTATACCTGGTATCTGAGAGTTATTATATTATACCTGGTATCTGAGAGTTATATTATGCCTGTGTCGCGTGGGTCTTGGGAGAGATATATAGGAGGTCAAAGATACTCCTTGTTGGATGGTTACGGTATATTTACAGTAAGTGAAGGAGAGTCCAGCCACCCGTCTGTCTCGCCTGTAGGTCTAATGTTAGTGAGAGAGAGTGCCTATGAGAGGCTGTGCACATGCGCTGAGCCTCTGACGTCAGCGGGTACCGTGACGTCACACGCAAACGGACCAGCTGTATAAAAGGAAAGATACACTACACAAGTGTATATATGATACTGACACGACACCTGTATCTGAGAGTTATTATGTTATACCTGGTATCTGAGAGTTATTATGTTATACCTGGTATCTGAGAGTAATATTATGCCTGTATCTGAGAGTTATTATATTATACCTGGTATCTGAGAGTAATATTATGCCTGGTATCTGAGAGTTATCATGTTATACCTGGTATACCGTACCGATAAGGAGATGTGCAGGACACATGTGCAACATTTGGGTATCGTCAGTGAGGAAACATCTGGCCTGCACAGCAGGCTTCACCGCCTCTATATTCAACTGATGAATTCTGTTGTGCAGTATTCATGTGTTTTACTCATCAAGACTGGAGAAACACAAACTGTATTCACTACAGGTTTGCCGCATTTTGCAAAAAAAAAAAAAAAAAATATTCTCAATGGTATGTTACAGCGGTGTAATTAGGTAAGCGGTACAGCACACCGGGTCACTACAGGATACATAAGAGTTCCGTATTTCGGCTTCAACAATTACATATTACGTAAACCAGCTGCCAATGGTATGCACACACGGGGCCAGGAGCTGAGTCTCGACCCCTGCAACCACAATTAGGTGAGTACTTGCTTGTTTGTTTCTCGTGTTTACGAATGAGTGGATCCCGTGTGGTCGTCTCTCCGTCTTTCTAACACTCGCATCTACACTATCATTATCAACTTGTTTTTTGTTGTGAACAATTTCAGTTTCGTATCACAGAAAAAAAAGAGCAAGTAACAATGTTAAAATTTATTCACACTCTTGGTAATTTTTTTTTTTTTTTTTCCTCCATTTTCTCTATATGTCGAGGACATCTTTGCCCTCCATCTGTCCTCTGAAAAAATACCTTTCGTAACTAACTTCACATTGTTTTCTAATTTCCATGCTCCGAAATCTCTTCACATGACACTTCATATATATATATATATATATATATATATATATATATATATATATATATATATATATATATATATATATATATATATATATATTATATATGTGTGTGTGTGTGTGTGTGTGTGTGTGTGTGTGTGTGTGTGTGTGTGTGTGTATGTGTGTGTGTGTGTGTATGTGTGTATGTCTTGCCGAATAGGTATAACTGGTCAATTAGCAAGAATTCATTTAAGATTAAGTTCTTTCTTAAAATTTTCTCTTATGCATTTAAAGATATTTTTTTTCATTTATGTTAATGTAGAAATGAATGATTTTATACCAAAAGAACCTTAGGAAACTTACCTAACCTTATTGTAACAATCGCAATTGAATTTAGCCTAACCCAATTAAATATATTTTATATAGGTTTACAATAATTTAATAATAAACAAACACAATTAAATATATCTTTTTCGTTAGGTTCAGAATGATTTTTTGCGAAATTATTGCATATACAAATTTTTGCTTGCCCTATTCGGCAAGAAGTGTGTTGCTATTTAAGCCACAATCGCAAGTTTTACTTATTCGGCACGACACACACACACACACACACACACACACACACACACACAGACACACACACATACTATATATATATATATATATATATATATATATATCGTGCCGAATAGGTAAAACTGGTCAATTAGCAAGAACTCATTTAAAATTAAGTCCTTTCTAAAATTTTGTCTTATATGTTTAAAGATATACTTTTTTCATTAATGGTAATGTAAAAATTTATAATTTTGCACAAGAAGAATCTTAGAAAACTTACCTAACCTTATTATAACAAGCGCAATTTAGTTTTGCCTAATCCAACTAAATATATTTTAGATAAGTTTACAATAATTTAATAATAAACAAACACAATGAAATATATTTTTATCGTTAGGTTCAGAATGATTTTTGCGAAATTATTGCATACACAAATTTTCGCTTGTCTTATATGGAAAGATGAGCGTTGCTATTTAAGCCAAAATAGCAAGTTCTGCCTATTCGGCACGACATATATATATATATATATATATATATATATATATATATATATATATATATATATATATATATATATATATATATATATATATATATAACATCATATAGAACATACAAGGCTTATACCATACCATACATACAAGTTACCCTAATCATTACAATATAATCCTATCCCTGCTCAACGTAAATAGCCCAATACTCTAAAACCGACCCAATCACCCCTGAGTGTGAGCAATTGTGCCAAGTGTCTAACACCAGCGACTCATATTTATGTGTCTAGTGGGTTAACCTTGACAATTTACACTCCATGAAGAGAGCGTTATGTGTCAAGAGTCTCCCAGACAACTTGGCAGGCAGCGCCGTCACGCGTGAGGCTTAACACTTCAAGCAGTGCTAGCAAGGTGGAGGCTTAACACTTCAAGCTGTGCTAGCAAGGTGGAGGCTTAACACTTCAAGCTGTGCTAGCAAGGTGGAGGCTTAACACTTCAAGCAGTGCTAGCAAGGTGGAGGCTTAACACTTCAAGCAGTGCTAGCAAGGTGGAGGCTTAACACTTCAAGCAGTGCTGGCAAGGTGGAGGCTTAACACTTCAAGCAGTGCTGGCAAGGTGGAGGCTTAACACTTCAAGCTGTGCTAGCAAGGTGGAGGCTTAACACTTCAAGCAGTGCTAGCAAGGTGGAGGCTTAACACTTCAAGCAGTGCTAGCAAGGTGGAGGCTTAACACTTCAAGCAGTGCTGGCAAGGTGGAGGCTTAACACTTCAAGCTGTGCTAGCAAGGTGGAGGCTTAACACTTCAAGCTGTGCTAGCAAGGTGGAGGCTTAACACTTCAAGCAGTGCTAGCAAGGTGGAGGCTTAACACTTCAAGCTGTGCTAGCAAGGTGGAGGCTTAACACTTCAAGCAGTGCTAGCAAGGTGGAGGCTTAACACTTCAAGCAGTGCTAGCAAGGTGGCCAAGTGAAACCTCGTAGCCCATAGAGTGGTGTCTATTAGATCGGCCATAACTTCAGAGTGTCTATGGGACTGACTATAGCTGTCTACTGAACCGACCATTGCTCCAGAGTGTCTATGAGACCGACCATAATTCCAGAGTAACTTTGGGCCCGACTAAATTGTAAATGTAATCTTGGGCAAACGTTAAGTCCAGAATGACTATAAATCAAAATCTATGTGCTCTCTGAATCCCTTTGTTGCTTCCCATAAATTTGTTGTTACTTAGGAATATTTTTGGCTGTATAGTGCCCATATGAACATAGGATTAACCTTGGTTCGCATCCAAGATGACCTCAGGTCGAATTCTAGACGAGGGGCGAGACGTATGGGCAAGTCTCCTAACACCTGCTGCCCCTGGTACGGGGGGTAGACAGTGTTTGGTTGAATCGTGTGATTCAACCAAATATGCGGAACCATCTACATTAGTGAGAGAATCCTTTAATTTTTTTTCGGTTTTATCATCTGCCATCTTTCCTTTTTATTCTTAGAGGTTTCTCTTCTGTTCCTCTTAATTTCTCTTTCTTCAGGGGAGGTGACTTTTGCCTGCTCACTTTCCCTACACCCGCCCTGCACTCCACGTATTATAGTGTCCTTTAGCGGTGGAATTTTATATTGTGTTGAAGGCTTGAAGCAGGTCCTTACGTAAGTAATGTCTGTTGCCTTGGCCTCCAACTTCATTTATTTTTAGCCTCTTGTTTTGTCAGTCTTCAGTTCATGGCTTGAGAGAGCTGAACATGTATGGTATTTTCTATGGTGCAGGCAGCATGCATACGCTGATGAGATACCTCATTCCTGAGGTGACTCAACGACCATCATTCAACTCCTCCTTCTAGTCAATCTTTTTTTTTTCATGAATGAGCCTGAATTCAACCTTTCTATGGCTAGTCTGTGACTCAACGTAAGGTAAGGTAAGGATTGTCAGGAAACAGGACAAGTGCTTCCTGACGCGGGTCTTAGTCATATGATGGCCCGCAGCTGGAGCGTTTGGTCATCTGACCGAGGCCTTCCACTGGCTTACCTATCCACCCCTTTAAAAAATTATGGTTATGATTAATACTGTGATCTGTCACGTCACTGAGGAACTCTAATCACGCTCTCAGCTGGAGGTTCGTCCGGTGTTTCAACGTCATCTCGGAAACACAGGTTTTGTTGCCGCTGTCTGACTCATATAGAATAGGGCAGCAGCACACTGTTAATGCATTCACTTCTAAATACAAACAAAAGTCATCTCGGCTTGAGTGTTTTTTTGTTTTTTTTTGTCCCTCCGATTGAGGAATTTATTTCATAATTTTATATTAGCGTTCCTTAGTCCGTTAATATTTATTTATCATTTTCTTTCATGTTAGATTTATTAAACAATAAAAATAAACGTAAATAAATTCATTCGGCACTTTTCTCTTTTTATTTCTTGGTTATGATTTTTTTTTTTTTTGCTTAAATCTGTTCCACAGGGAAAACCCATAAGCTTTCTGTCCCTGAGGAACAGGACACAGATACCCCGGAGTTAGTAGACTGTCGTGGGTCGCATTCTGGGAAAGCACAAAAAAAATGGAAATAAACCACAGTGAGAGGATTGATTGGGTTAGCTTGGTTGACTGGCTGTGGCAGACACAGACTGCTGGAGCGGACATGAGGTTATGTAGGTCTGGCGGGGTAGTGCGCTGGGTTACAATGAACACCTGGGCACCTGCGCACAGGTGACGGGTGTCCCTACACCTCTTTACGTAGCTCCATAAAATGTAGGTTAGATACCTAGATGAGCCGGCAATAAACGCCACTTTACCGGAGCCGGATAAAATTTGGAGATGGGAAATTTTAGTCTACAGTTCGATCCCTCCTGGATTACTGTGAAGATCTGATAATGTTCCAGGACGGACCGACACGCAGCGAGTAGATGATCTACCTACTTACCTGGAGGTTGTTCTGGGGTCCTTGACCAGGTCTCCCGGTAGATCAGGGCCTGATTAACCAGGCTGTTACTGCTGGCTGCACGTAATCCGATGTACGAACCACAGCCCGGCTGATCGGACACTAACTTAAGGTATCTGTCCAGTTCTCTCTTGAAAACAGCCAGGTGTCTATTGGTAATCCCCTTTATGTATGACGGGAAGCTGTTGAACAGTCTAGGCCTCCTGACACTTATTGTGTTTTCTCTTAGTGTGCTCATGACGCCCTTATTTTTCATTGGGGGGTATGTTGCACCGTCTGCCTAGTCTTTTACTTTCATAGGGAGTGATTTCTGCCAACACATTTGGGTCCACTCCTAGGATTTTCTAAGTGTATATTATGATGTATCTTTTGCGCCTGCGTTCCAGGGAGTACATGTCAAGGGACTTCAAACATTTCCCCTAACTGAGGTGCTTGACTGAACTAATACGTGCAGTGAAGGTTCTACGTACATACTCTAGATCTGCAATTTCGCGTGCCTTGAGTGCGACTGTTAGTATACAACAGTATTCCAGGTGTGGTCAAGCATGAGGTGCTGTGGAGTATGAGGTGCTGCCAACGATACTGAAGAATAAGGGCGAGCTGCTAAAACTTCTCAGAGAGAAATGTTGATGGAATAAATGTTTTTGTAACTTGTGTCTTCCCTTCATCATAGGTTCTGCCTGGCCTGGGTCAATAGGCCTAGGGCAGCGTTCCACACACACATACACACACACACACACACACACACACACACACTAAGGCTTCCGGGGCCATGAGCTGTGAATCGACCTCTGCAATCCAATATAGGTGAGTACACACACACACACATATACACATACACACGTCTACCAACAACATACGTACATGTATTCACTTCTTGTCTTTCCTACGCAAAAAAAAAAATGATCTGAAATCTAGCTTGTGTAATTGCATTTTCTTTGGCGTTGATTACATTGACCAAAATAGAGGTAAAAGAGGCGACTGCAGTGATCAAGACGTGTGTCGAACCTGGCGAGGCCCATCAGGTTCGATCCAAGGAAGGTGATCCCACCGGCCTCACCAGCGCTGAGACACCGCCTAGCAAAACCTTCTTGAAGGGTATTATTGTCTCTGTGTTGTTGCATCCTGGGAACACTTGCTGGTCTATGTTTCCTCCCCTCCCCTCCCATATTACATCTGTGGCACCCAACCCGAGGGTAGGGGATGAGAAGGGGTGGGGGTACCCTGGGGAGGGGTGGGAGAGGGGAGGGGGAGGTACCCTGGACCTGGTCAACATGCCAAAAAATCTCTCTCTCTCACAACATCCGGAAATCATTAAGTAAACTCTGTGTGTATATTTACTACTGGTGTGTGTAGTAGCCAGAGTGGCTCTATTTCCGTAGCGGCGGTCCTGGGGGCCCTGGTGTGGCCCTGGTGTGGCCTTGGCGGGGCAGCGAGACGTCGTCGACGTTCAGATAGTCGGGAACGACACGCTCCTCTTTGAGGGTTCAACTGGCGTAGGAGAAAGCTGGAAGCTCCAGGTAAAACGCTAAACTCAATGGGGCCAAGCAGCGTCTGGAGAATTGGGGGAATGGGAGGCGATCAGGTTTGATCCAGGGAAAGGAAGGATAGTTCCGGTTTCCCCTGAATCAAGAGCCTGGATCGAGGAAACAAGAAATTACTTGAAATAATGACTCGGAAGCTTAGTAACCCAGTATAACCCAAGAAAGCCAGTCAGCGAACCTTATTTCCACTGGGATCCATTGGTCCTCTTTCCCCAGGGTGCGACCCACACCAGTCAGCTAACACCCGGGAACCTATTTACTACTAGGTGGAAAAGGGGCAGCACGTGTTACAAGACTTGCCCATACGTCTCGTCCCAGACTAGAATTGAACCCGTGTTGATGAATATGACATGTGCAACACCAAGCTGTTTTTATTGTTTCGACCAACCAATGTCTTTTTCACACCAGTACATAGAATATAAACACGAAACTGTAAAAGAAGTAGAAAAGTAATTTTGAAGTGGTTCAGTCCCTCAGCCCTGATAGGTGTTTACTCCCTCAGCCCTGATAAGTGTTCACTCCATTAGCTCTGATAAGTGTTCACTCCCTCAGCCCTGATAGGTGTTCACTCCATTAGCTCTGATAGGTGTTCGGTACCTCAGCCTTGATAGTTGTTCAGTAACTCAACCTTGACAGGTGTTCAGTCCCTCAGCCTTGATAAACCAAAAACAGATGCATGAAGATGGAGAGTTATATACGGAAGCCAAAGGAGAGGTGCAGCGGTTGAAGGTGTCGTCAAAGGTGGGCGGGGCTCAGTAGCGGAAGTAGGCTATGCCTAGCGTTATAGAAGACATCCTGTGTATCAAGATTCCATGGCATCAATCACTACACTGAAGTGTACCATTAGTATAATTAATCCGGTTACTTGTCTGAGTCGAACAAGCTATGATTGTAACAGTGACTCCAGCGCTCGCGAACGTAAACCTAGGAAGCTCCTGCAGCTACTGAACCTATTGTGAAAGACTTGACTCATCTCACTTTTGAAGTCTTCCACCTCAGGGTGACATACTTCTCTACCTCATGTATGCAACCCACCCTGTGTGAGGGAATATGACAGTGCAACCCACCCTGTGTCAGAGAATATGACAGAGCAACCCACCCTGTGTCAGAGAATATAACAGTGCAAACCCACCCTGTGTGAGGGAATATGACAGAGCAAACCCACCCTGTGTCAGAGAATATGACAGTGCAAACCCACCCTGTGTGAGGGAATATGACAGAGCAAACCCACCCTGTGTCAGAGAATATGACAGAGCAAACCCACCCTGTGTGAGGGAATATGAGAGAGCAAACCCACCCTGTGTCAGAGAATATGACAGAGCAAACCCACCCTGTGTGAGGGAATATGACAGTGCAACCCACCCTGTGTGAGAGAATATGACAGAGCAAACCCACCCTGTGTCAGAGAATATGACAGAGCAAACCCACCCTGTGTGAGGGAATATGACAGTGCAACCCACCCTGTGTGAGGGAATATGACAGTGCAAACCCACCCTGTGTGAGGGAATATGACAGTGCAAACCCACCCTGTGTCAGAGAATATGACAGTGCAACCCACCTTGTGTGAGGGAATATGACAGAGCAAACCCACCCTGTGTCAGAGAATATGACAGAGCAAACCCACCCTGTGTGAGGGAATATGACAGAGCAAACCCACCCTGTGTGAGAGAATATGACAGAGCAAACCCACCCTGTGTGAGAGAATATGACAGAGCAAACCCACCCTGTGTGAGAGAATATGACAGTGCAACCCACCCTGTGTGAGGGAATATGACAGAGCAAACCCACCCTGTGTCAGAGAATATGACAGAGCAAACCCACCCTGTGTGAGAATATGACAGAGCACCCACCCGTGTGAGGAATATGACAGACAAAAGTTGCTCCCACACAGTGTAGGTAGCAGCACACACCCAGTGTTAACAACTATAAAACTAAAAGCTCCACAACACACACACACAAACACTCACACACACACACACACAACACTACACACACACACACACACACACACACACACACACACACACACACACACACACACACACACACACACAAACACTCACAAACACTCACACACACACACACACACACAAACACTCACACACACACACACACACAAACACTCACACACACACACACAAACACTCACACACACAAACACTCACACACACACACACACACAAACACTCACACACACACACACAAACACTCACACACACAAACACACACACAACACACACACACACACAAACACTCACACACACACACACAAACACTCACAAACACTCACACACACACACACACACAAACACTCACACACACACAAACACACACACACAAACACTCACACACACACACACACACAAACACTCACACACACACACACACAAACACTCACACACACAAACACACACACAAACACACACACACACACACAAACACTCACACACACACACACAAACACTCACAAACACTCACACACACACACACAAACACTCACACACACACACACAAACACACACACACAAACACTCACACACACACACACACAAACACTCACAAACACTCACACACACACACACAAACACTCACACACACACAAACACACACACACAAACACTCACACACACACAAACACACACACACAAACACACACACACACAAACACACACACACACACACAAACACACACACACACACACACAAACACTCACACAAACACACACAAACACTCACACAAACACACACAAACACTCACACAAACACACACAAACACACACAAACACTCACACAAACACACACAAACACTCACACACATACACACAAACACTCACACACATACACACAAACACTCACACACATACACACAAACACTCACACACATACACACAAACACACACAAACACTCACACAAACACACACAAACACTCACACAAATACACACAAACACTCACACACATACACACAAACACTCACACACATACACACAAACACTCACACACATGGTACTCACCACAGTTCTTGCAGACAGTCTTCCGTACGATGCGTCTGAGCTTCTTAGTGGCTGGTTCTGGGGGTGCCACTGGCACTGGCTGGTCCTGCCCCCTGCCACCACTCAAGAAGAGAAGGTACTTGCGGCCCGGCTTGAGTATGGCACTCACCAGGCACTCACCGGCACTGTCACTCGACGCGGCACTAGTCTCACCCTGGAGGGGAGGGTGCCGGTAGGTTAGCGTCAGTGACGCACGTTTCTTGACGCGGGCACGACCCGTGTACGACCTCAGCTTCTTACTGACGACCACGCTGACAGTGTAGGGTCGTCCCGGGAGGCTAGGACTCACTTCCCTCACCACAGCCTCCACCACCTGGGGAGACACGTAGGCCTTGGAGGCCACGTCATGGGCATCTGTCCTGATGGGGCATTGGGCACTGCTGCCCACCACCACTACCACCCACCACCACACGCACAACATGTAAGTGTATGAGCCGCGGGGCCGCCCGGGGCGCGGGGCACGCTCTGGGGGCCGGGGCAGGGCACCCGCCCCCAAGAGACAGCAGGGCGCCTTCATGGCAGCAGCGAGGAGCAGTGAGGAGCGGGAGGGAGGCGGGACGACGTGCAACCACCCATACTCCTCACGCCAGACTGAGGCTTGGTTACTCGTTCCTACCCCAGGCTGGCCCCACCCCCCGCGCCGCCCACCCTCACCCACCACCGCCCACCGGAGCCCTTGCTACCATCGTTACCACCACCTGCAGCGTAAACTCCCGATTCAGGTGGAATTATGGTGGAGCATGGGTGGGTGGTTGGGCGGTGTGGGCAGTGCAGGTGAGCAGTGATGCCCTGGGCAGGTGTGGCACTCTGGGCGCCTCTCCTTCACGCCTCCTGCTCTTGTGGATTATGTGTGGCACCGCCCACCACCGCTACCAGCGCCGCCCACCACAGCCCCCAGTACCGCCCACCACCACCACCGGTACCGCCCATCACCAGTACCGCCCATCACCAGAACCGCCCACCACCACCAGTACCGCCCACTACCCCCGGTATCGCTCATCACCAGTACCGCCCATCACCAGAACCGCCCACCACCACCAGTACCGCCCACCACCACCGGTACCGCCCATCACCAGTACAGCTCATCACCAGAACCGCCCACCACAACCAGTACCGCCCACCACCACCTGTACCGCCCATCACCAGTACAGCCCATCACCAGCACCGCCCACCACAACCAGTACCGCCCGCCACCAGAACCGCCCGCCACCAGAACCGCCCACCATCAAATTCAACTTCAACAACAAGAACATCAACTGGGACCAGGTAAACTATGTCTTAACTGAAACATGTTAAAAAAATCAACTTTCTGGTAACTGAAGTATGTTCAAGGCATATTACCCTAAGAAAAAAGAAGAGAAGAAGTAAACTGGAGAGAGAGAGAGAGACGCTCCCTCTACAGGAGAAGACGAAGAATCACTGAGCTCCTTAAGAATGCCAGATTATCTGAAACACGGAAGGAAGCGCTAACCAGGGAAGTGGAAAATATTGAGCTTAAGTTAAAGGACTCATACAGGATCCAGGAGTGTCAAGAGGAGCTAAAAGCGATTATTGAAATTGAAACAAATTCGAAATATTTCTTTTCATATGCCAAAAAAAAGGCAAAAACCACTTCTAGTATAGGGCCCCTGCTCAGACAAGACGGATCCTGTACAGATAACAGCAAAGAAATGAGTGAGATACTGAAATCTCAATATGACTGTGTTCAGCGAGCCACTAATCAGTCTAAAGATAGACAATCCAAACAATTTTTTCATGAATGAGCCTCAAAACCCTGCCAATGTATGCCAAATTCCTCTCATAACCCTAACTCCACTAGACTTTGAGAAAGCCATCAACAACATGCCCATGCACTCAGCCCCAGGCCCAGACTCGTGGAACTCTGTGTTCATTAAAAACTGCGAAACCCCTCTCACGGGCCCTAAGTATGCTATGAAGAAGGAGCACAGACACAGAAGATATTCCACAGTCATTTAAAACAACGGATATAACCCCACTCCATAAAGGTGGCAGCAAAGCAATAGCTAAGAACTATAGAACGTCCCACATCATAAAAATCTTTGAAAGAGTTCTAAGAAGCAGGATTGCAATCCACTTGGACTCCCAACAATTGCACAGTTCAGGGCAACATGGGTTCAGAGCAGATCGCTCCTGCCTCTCGCAACTACTGGACCACTATGATATGGTCTTGGATGCACTGGAAAACAAACAGAATGCAGATGTAGTATACACAGATTTTGCAAAAGCCTTTGACAAGTGTGATAATGGTGTATTAGCGCACAAAATGCATGCTAAAGGGATAACTGGCAAAGTGGGTAGATATAAACCAAGTTTTCCAATGGGCAACAGAGAACAATATGATGTTCAATGAAGACAAATTCCAACTATTCCGTTATGGAAAACTGGAGGAAATAATAGCTAGAAATTAATATACTACAAACTCTAATCACACAATAGAGCGGAAAATTAATGTGAAGGACCTGGGAGTGGTAATGTCAGAAGATTTCACCTTTGAGGATCACGACAATTCCCGGCGGGGCGGAAACATTTCGAAGTGTTTCCTTACACACACACACACACACATACACACACACACAAAACAGGCCTAGTGTCTAATCGACATGTGCCTAGGACAAAATGGTAACTAACACACACATACACAAACCACACACACACACACATACACACACACACACACACACACACAAACCTACTGGAGTTCTATGACAGGGTGACAGCAGTAAGACAAGAGAGAGAGAGGGGTGGGTAGATTGCATTTTCTTGAACTGTAAGCAGGCGTTTGACACAGTTCCACACAAGAAATTAGTGCAAAAGCTGGAAGACCAGGCAGGGATAACAGGGAAGGCACTCCAATGGATCTGGGAATACCTGTCAGGAAGACAGCAGCGAGTCATGGAACGTGGCGAGGTGTTAGAGTGGGCGCCGGTGACGAGTGGGGTTCCACAGGGGTCAGTCCTAGGACCGGTGCTGTTTCTGGTATTTGTGAACGACATGACGGAAGGAATAGACTCCGAAGTGTCCCTGTTTGCAGATGATGTGAAGTTGATGAGAAGAATTCAATCGGACGAGGACCAGGCAGAACTACAAAAGGGATCTGGACAGGCTGCAAGCCTGGTCCAACAATTGGCTCCTGGAGTTCAACCCCACTAAGTGCAAAGTCATGAAGATTGGGGAAGGGAAAAGAAGACTGCATACAGAGTACAGTCTAGGAGGCCAGAGACTACAAACCTCAATCAAGGAAAAAAGATCTTGGGGTGAGTATAACACCAGGCACATCTCCAGAGGCGCACATTAACCAAATAATTGCTGCAGTATACGGGCGCCTAGCAAACCTAAGAACAGCATTCCGACATCTTAATAAGGAATCGTTCAGGACCCTGTACACTGTGTACGTTAGGCCCATATTGTAGTATGCAGCACCAGTTTGGAACCCACACCTAGCCAAGCACGTAAAGAAACTAGAGAAAGTGCAAAGGTTTACAACAAGACTAGTCCCGGGGCTAAGGGGTATGTCCTACGAGGAGAGGTTAAGGGAAATCGACCTGACGACACTGGAGGACAGGAGAGATAGGGAAGACATGATAACGACATATAAAATACTGAGAGGAATTGACAAGGTGGACAGAGATGGAATGTTCCAGAGATGGGGCACAGCAACAAGGGGACACAGTTGGAAGTTGAAGACTCAGATGAATCACAGGGATGTTAGGAAGTATTTCTTCAATCACAAAGTGGTCGTAAAGTGGAATAGTTTGGGAAGCGATGTAGTGGAGGAAGGATCTATTCATAGCTTTAAGAAGAGGTATGATAAAGCTCATGGCGCAGGGAGAGTGACCCAGTAGCGGCCAGTGAAGAGGCGAGGCCAGGAGCTATGACTCGACCCTGGCATCCACAACTAGGTGAGTACAACTAGCTGAGTACACACACATACACACACACACACACACACACACACACACACACACACACACACACACACACACACACACACACACACACACACACACAAACTAGAATGAAGACCAGGGGAAGAGAGGAAGAGTGGTCTGGAAAGGAAGAATGGATGGAAGTGCTAAGGAGAAGGATGGAACAAGAGTGGGAAAGGAAGCCAGGTGAGCTTATCACTAAAATGAAGGAGAGGATGGATGCACAGAGCAAGAAGTAGGAGCTGTGAGCCATAGCTGCAGAAGTTAAAATACAGAGCCTAGAAGACGAACTGAAAATACTGAAGCAGGATATAGAGCCAAAGAACAAAAGGGACACTGCATCAGGAGCAGGTACACCAATATCCAGTGAAGGAACCAAAGAAAAGGAAGGAGTTAAGTCCTATGTGTAGGCCCCTATCAGGCCACCAGGAAATGTCGAGGAATGAAAGTGACATGCTGTTGGGCACAGGGACAGCAGTGAGAAGGTTGTAGATAGAGAAGGTGATAGGCCCAGTGCAGAGGTGCGATCAGGCCACTGGGAGATCCAGGGAAGAATAAGGAAGGCAGCAGTAGCTATGTTTAAATGGGCCCCGGAGATGCAGAGATAAAAGCAATGGGAAGAGGAGAGGGAAAAGTCAGTTTTTATTCATGGGATTCAGGAGACTGAAGGAGGACATATGAAGAAAGACGACAGGGAGAGAAAAGAAATTGAAAATATCATCAAACAAATAGGAGAGGAGGACATGACCGACATGATAAATTTTCAGAGAATAGAGGGATAGTCGAGGGGAAGAAATCGGCCAGTCAAATTGATTTTCAAGACAGAAACAGTGTGAAACAGGATCCTGCAACAGAAACCACAGCTAAAGAAAACAACAATATACCAGTGGGTGTACCTAGACTACGACAGAACGAGAACAGAATGACAGAAACCAAGAGGGAGAATACAAAGACGAAAGGGGCAAGAAAGATAGACAAGGCTAGAGTAGGTGGGGACAACCAGAGTCGTGAGGAGCAGCAAGCACAACCACCCACAGAACCCACAACCAAACATATTAACCAAAAACAAACCACACTCACAGCCCCCCAGCACAAACTCCACCTACACAGTAGTCTCCCATAGCACCCTGCCATGTCTCCCACTCCCAAGCCCTCACAAACCCCCCAGAACACTGTGTTGGAGAGGAAACTGAAGGTATGGTACACCAACGTTAATGGAATAATGAATAAGTGTGAAAAGTGGCACGAAAGACTCAAAGAAGCATCACCGAACATCATAACTCACAGAAACCAAGCTCACAGGAATTATAACAGATGCCATCTTTCCAACGGGCTATCAGATCCTGAGGAAAGACAGAGGGAACAGAGGGGGTGGGGGAGTGGCACTGCTCATCAAAAACCGATGGGATTTTTATGAGCTAGAGAGGGGAGACAGTGAAGAAGCAAGAGACTACATAATACGAACGCTTCACTCTGGAGGTCCCAAGGTGGTAATTGCAGTGATGTATAACCCACCACAGAACAGCAGGAGGCCAAGGCATGATGAGAGTAATAGAGCGATGGTTGACACACTGGCTGAAGTGGCTAGAAGGGCTCATGTGAGCAGGGCAAACCTGCTGATTATGGGTGACTTCAACCACAAGGAAATCGACTGGGAGAACCTAGAGCCACATGGGGGGCCCAGAAACGTGGAGGGCTAAGATGATGGAGGTGGTACTGGAAAGCCTCATGTACTAACACATAAGGGACACTACCAAAGAGAGAGGAGAGGATGAACCAGCAAGACTGGACTTAGTATTCACCTTGAGTAGTGCAGACATTGAGGACATCACATATGAGAGACTCCTCGGGGCCAGTGATCATGTGGTTCTGAGCTTCGAATACATAATAGAGTTACAAGTGGAGAGGGAAGCAGGAAGGGCAGGATGAATGAAGCCAAACTACAAGAGAGGGGACTACACAGGCATTGAAGAATTTCCTGAACGGGGTTCAATGGGACAGAGAACTAGCAGGGAAGTCAGTAAACGAGATGATGGAATATGTGACAACAATATGAAAGGAAGCTGAGGAGAGATTTGTATCCAAGGGTAACAGAAATAACGAGAAAGCTAGGGTGAGCCCTTGGTTCACCCAAAGGTGTAGAGAGGCAAAAAACAAGTGTGCTAGAGAATGGAAGAAGTATAGAAGGCAGAGGACCCAGGAGAATGAGGAGAGCAGTCGTAGAGCCAGAAACGAATATGCACAGGTAAGAAGGGAGGCCCAACGACAATACGAAAATGACATAACAGCGAAAGCCAAATTTGACCCGAAGCTGTTGTACATCCACATCAGGAGGAAAACAACAGTCAAGGACCAGATAATCAGGCTGAGGAAGGAAGGAGGAGAGATCACAAGAAACGACTAAGATATGAGGAGCTCAACATGAGATTCAAAGAAGTGTTCACAGAGGAGACAGAAGGGACTCCAGAAAGACGGAGAGGTGGGGTACACCACCAAGTGTTGGACACAATACATACAACCGAGGAAGAAGTGAAGAGGCTGCTAAGTGAGCTAGATACCTCAAAGGCGATGGGGCCGGATAACATCTCTCCATGGGTCCTGAGAGAGGGAGCAGAGGTGCTGTGTACCACTAACAACAATCTTCAACACATCTATCGAAACAGGGCGACTACGGGAGTTATGGAAAACAGCAAATGTAGTCCCAATTTTTAAAAAAGGAGACAGACATGAAACATTAAACTACAGACCAGTGTCACTGACATGTATAGTATGCAAAGTCATGGAGAAGATTATCAGAAGAGTGGTGGAGCACCTAGAAAGGAATGACATTATCAACGACAGCCAGCACGGTTTCAGGGATGGGAAATCCTGTCTCAAACCTACTGGAGTTCTATCTAACGTCTCTTTAAGTTAAACCAGTTGAATTACAGTGCTCTGTAGTCTACAAACATAATGATCATAGTTGTAATGGTGTGTATGATGACACAAGTGAACGTCAACTGAACGTACTCATCTTTGAACAGATGTATTATAACAAATAAGTAATTGAGTAAACTAGCATTTAGTGCCATATACCAACACTGTGAAGCCTCCGACTACAAAATACACTTGTATTATAGAGTCTGCTGAGTGACACCATGTATTATACTGTCTACTGGGTGACACCGTGTATTATACAGTCTGCTGGATGTCACCATGCATTATACAGTCTGCTGGGTTACAACATGTATTATACAGTCTGCTGGGTGACACTATGTATTATATTGTCTGCTGGGTGGCATCATGTATTATACTGTTTGCTGGGTGACACCATGTATTATACAGCCTGCTGGGTGACACCATGTATTATACTGTCTGCTGGGTGGCACCATGTATTATACAGTGTGCTTGGTGATACCATGTATTATACAGTCTGCTGGGTGGCACCATGTATTATACTGTCTGCTGGGTGGTACCATATATTATACAGTCTGCTGGGTGGCACCATGTATTATACTGTCTGCTGGGTGGCACCATGTATTATACTGTCTGCTGGGTGGCACCATGTATTATACTGTCTGCTGGGTGGCACCATGTATTATACAGTGTGCTTGTTGACACCGTGTATTATACAGTCTGCTGGGTGGCACCATATATTATACAGTCTGCTGGGTGACACCATATATTATACAGTCTGCTGGGTGACACAATGTATTATACTGTCTCCTGGGTGACACCATGTATTATACAGCCTGCTGGGTGACACCATGTATTATACTGTCTGCTGGGTGACACCATGTATTATACAGTCTGATGGGTGACACCATGTATTATACTATCTGCTGGGTGACACCATATCACAGTCTGCTGGGTGGCACCATGTACTGTACAGTGCACTGGGTGGAACTATGTACTATACACTGTACTGGGTGGCACCATGTATTGTACAGTGTACTGGATGGCACCATGTATTGTACAGTGTACTGAGTGGCACCATGTATTGTACAGTGTACTGGGTGGCACCATGTACTGTACAGTGTTCTGAGTGGCACCATGTATTGTACAGTGTACTGGGTGGCACCATGTACTGTATAATGTACTGGGTGGCAACATGTACTGTACAGTGTACTGGGTGGCACCATGTACTGTACAGTGTACTGGGTGGCACCATGTACTGTACAGTGTACTGGGTGGCACCATGTATTATACAGAATAGATATATGGTGCACAATAAGCTTGACAATATCGTCCACAAGATGGAAATATAGTGCACAGTAAACTAACAACTTCTCAGGCAAAATTAAATCGAGCAAAGAAATAAGCACACAATGTATCACAAGTAGTTAGTTGAGATTGTGCTATTAAATCCACTGGCATTAAGTAGATTTAATGCAACAGCTAAAATTACAGAATAATTGTTAACAGTATGAGATTGAAAGCGAAATTTGAGAGGGAGGTAGAAGTTGATGATAGATCAACCAGCCACAAAGAGTTCAATTAAGGACGGGTGTGCTGTGTGAGACTGAGAGTCACCGTCTGGGGATTTATTCAAGAATAAATGAGATTCCTGACCTAAGTAATGACTGCTGAGAATAAATCGAGTTTAAATGGCCAGAGCACCTACCTGGAGACTTGGTAATCATCTCAGCGGATACTCTCGGCTTTATTTATTGGCTTAATTAGAATTGGATTAATGAGAGGAGCTCTCGTAATCTCCTTGTAAGCTTCTCGTTACCTTCTCGTAACCTCGCCACGTCTCCAGTCATCAGATTAAGTAGACTTTTGTCCGGGCTATTTTCTTGAGATTATTTCATCTTTCTGGAATTTTTTTTACTGATTTTATTAAACAAATATTTTAACAGCAGTACATTTATTTTAGTTATTATAGTAAATATTGAAGTAACAGTGTAGAATATATCTGTGAAGTGCAGTTCTTCACGTGAATTAATTTACAAGTGCATTCCAAAACTATACTTCATATGAGTACTGTAGTGTACATCATGTGAAAGTCATGTTTGTTCATGTATGTTCTGGATTAGCATAGAAGTTTATCAATGAGAAGCACTGCATGAGAAATGCTGTACGAGAGGTAATTACATGAGAAACACTGAAGGTCAGGTCACTCCTGACATACACACATGCTTACATATACCCACATGCTGACACATACCCACATGCTGACACACATCCACATGCTGACACATACCCACATGCTGACACATACCCACATACTAACACATAAGGCTCATATATAATGACATATGTATACCCACAGTCAGACACATACCTCCTGATATATACCCAAATTCTGACACATACGTACCGACATATACCAACATACAAATACACACATATGCCAACACACAATTACCCACATACAGACACATGTAGACATACTGACATATACGCTAATACATCCACATACATACTAACATATACCATTATACATATATATATATATATATATATATATATATATATATATATATATATATATATATATATATATATATATACATGCTGACATATACACTCACACAGAAACATACATACTGACATATACACTCATACAGACTCATACATACTGACATATATATACAGTGCTAGCCACGGCATTATACCGGGTGAGCGCCCCGACATAATGCCGTGACGAAAATCAAAGGCCTACCATACAGGGGGTCTTTATTCGTCAGTGCATTATGCCCGGTAACAGCCGTTAGCATGACGTCACGGCCTCCGCCACACTCCACAGTGACTCCTCAGTGCTCACGTGGCTGCCGTGGTGAGAGGAAGTGTTGCACTTTTGTCTCTCATCCGCCCCATCTTTTGTTTGGTGTTCCCTTTGGTTTTAGGGCTATACATGTTTGATTATGGGTAAAAGGAAGTCTTTAACATCTGAAACTATAGCTTCACAAAGCTGGGCACCAGACGAAAGAAATAGTGGAGAATGTTGGTGTGTGTGTGAGCGTTCAGTGAGGAACTGGGTGCAGTGTTTCAAGGCTGGTGGCGGTGTCGAGTTACCGTCTACCAAACCTCGGTCTGACCCCTCGAAGACATCTGTTTGTACCTTAACTGTGTTAAAGAAGCAGTTAGAGAGTACACCTAAGATAACTGCTAGAGAATTGAAAGAAAAGAACCCACATCTTCTCGCAGAGGTGTCTGTAAGAACTGTTAACAGACGTGTGTCAGAACTGGGCTACAGTAGTCACCGCCAGGTTAAGAAACCGATCCTCCCCAAGCCACAGAAGAAATGTAGGCTGGATTATGCAAAGAAATATCTTCACTGGACTCCTCAACAGTGGTCTGAAGTACTTTGGAGTGATGAAGCAACCTTCACCGTCACCTGTAACCGTGGGGGACATGTGTACTGGTCCAGAGGTAGTGACCTGCTAGACCCACGCTACACATGTGGGACCACCAAACACCCAGACTCGCTCATGGTTTGGGGGTATTTCAGTGCTCAGAGTGTTGGTGAACTCACTGTGCTTCCCAAAAACCAGTCTATGAACCAGTATAATTACTTGGAGTTATTGTGTGACAATTTATCTGAGGTGTTTGACAAGTGTTGGGCTACGGTTTTTATGCAGGACGGTGTACCGTCTCATACCACCAAATCTGTAGTTCAGTGGCTTAAGGACTGTTAAGTGAGGTTCTTTAATGACTGGCCAGGCAATTCCCCAGACCTAAACCCTAATGAGAACCTCTGGTCAATAGTGAAATGAAGTTTACTGGGCAAGGATATCAGTTCCATCCTGTGGCTGGAGGCTGCTCTACATGAGGCATGGAATAATATACCTCCTCAGACCCTCAAGAATTTGTGTGAGAGTCTTCCTACACGGCTGAGGGATGTGATTAATCGTAAAGGACGCACCACAAAGTATCAAAACCTCAGTAAGTGTGCAAATATATATATTATAATCTTCCATAATATGTGTTTGTGTTTTGGTACGTGTGTGGGGGAGGGTCGGCATAATGCCGTGACTAGCACTGTACATTCTGACATATACCCTCATACAGACACATTCATACTTACATATACACTCATACAGACACAATACAAACACATACATACTAACATATACACTCATAGAGACACAAACATACTGACATATACACTCATACACTGGTAAAAATATATTTCAGTAATATTTAGTATTAACACACTCTTCAGGAATCGCTAAACCTGTAAGACTCATACAGCGAGGAGAGGAGATGGAATTGCTCCAATTCCACGGATCGAGAGCACCAGTGGTGAAGCCACAGAACAAATAGAGTGTGTCCCTGGCCGGGTAAGAGAAATGTCATTGATGGGTGTAGGCATGGGCGTGTGGGCGGCCCGGCCAGTCATTACCCACGCCCGCACGCCCACCTCTGACACCCGACACCTCCACATCTCATCTCCACCTCCGACAAATACAACAAGTACAATATTCAACAAATGGAAAGACTTTTTTTTGTGTTTGGTCTGGATGCTGCGTTATTGTTTTTGTTTTTATTGAGTGTGTCAGACATAACGTGTCAATCATGGTGTGTCAATCATGGTGTGCCAGGCATGGTGTGTCAATCACGGTGTGTCAATCACGGTGTGCCAGGCATAGTGTGTCAGTCATGGTGTGTCAATCATGGTGTGTCAGACATGGTGAGTCAATCATGGTGTGTCAATCATGGTGTATCAGGTATAGTGTGTCAATCATGGTGTGTCAGGCGTGGTGTGTCACTCATGGTGTGTCAGGCATGGTGTGTCAATCATGGTGTGTCAATCACGGTGTGTCAGGCATAATGTGTCAATCATGGTGTGTCAATCATGGTGTGTCAGGCATGGTGTGTAAATCATGGTGTATCAATCATGGTGTATCAGGCATGGTGTGTCAATCATGGTGTGTCAGGCATAGTGGGTCAGACATGGTGTGTCAATCATGGTGTATTAGGCATAGTGTGTCAATCATGGTGTATTAGGCATGGTGTGTCAATCATGTTGTATTAGGCATGGTGTGTAAGACATGGTGTGTCAATCCTGGTGTGTCAATCATGGTGTGTCAGGCATGGTGTATCAGGCATGGTGTGTCAGGCATGGTGTGTCAATCATGGTGTATTAGGCATGGTGTGTCAATCTTGTTGTATTAGGCATGGTGTGTCAATCATGTTGTATTAGGCATGGTGTGTAAGACATGGTGTGTCAATCATGGTGTGTCAATCATGGTGTATCAGATATGGTGTATCAGGCATGGTGTGTCAGGCATAGTGTGTCAGGCATGGTGTGTCAATCATGGTGTGTCAGACATGGTGTGTCAATCATGGTGTGTCAATCATGGTGTGTCAGGCATGGTGTGTCAGGCATGGTGTGTCAATCATGGTGTGTCAGGTATGGTGTGTCAATCATGGTGTGTCAATCATGGTGTTTCAGGCATTGTGTGTCAATCATGGTGTTTCAATCATCTTGTTTCAGGCATGGTGTGTCAATCATGGTGTGTCAGGCATGGTGTGTCAATCATGGAGTGTCAATCATGGTGTGTCAGGCATTGTGTGTCAGTCATGATGTGTCAATCATGGTGCGTCAATCATGGTGTGTCAGACATGATGTATCATTCATGGTGTGTCAATCATGGTGTGTCCGACATGGTGTGTCAATCATGATGTGTCAATCATGGTGTTTCAATCATGGTGTGTCAGACATGGTGTGTCAGGCATGGTGTGTCAGACATGGTGTGTCAATCATTGTGTGTCAATCAAGGTATATCAGACATGGTGTGTAAATCATGGTGTGTCAATCATGGTGTGTCAGGCATGGTGTGTCACATATAGTGTGTCAATCATGGTGTCTCGCTCATGGTGTATCAGACATGGTGTGTCAATCATAGTGTGTCAGGCATAGTGTGTCAGGCATGATGTGTTAATCATGGTGTGTCAATCATGGTGTGTCAGACATTGTGTGTCAGGCATGGTGTGTCAATCATGGTGTGCCAAGCATGGTGTGTCGATCATGGTGCGTCAGGCATAGTGTGTCAGACATGGTGTGTCAATCATGGTGTGTCAATCATGGTGTGTCAATCATGGTGTATCAGACATGGTGTGCCAATCATGGTATATCAATCAAGGTGTGTTAGGCATGGTGTGTTAATCATGGTGAGTCAGGCATGGTATGTCAATCATGGTGTGTTAGCATGGTATGTTAATCACAGTGTGTCAATCATGGTGTGTCAGACATGGTGTGTCAATCATGGTGTGTCAGGCATGGTGTGTCAATCATAGTGTGTCAGGTATGGTGTGTCAATCATGGTGTGATAATCATTGTGTGTCAATCATGGTGTGTCAGACATGGTGTGTCAATCATGGTGTGTTAATCATGGTGTATCAGGCATGGTGTGTCAATCATAGTGTGTCAATCATAGTGTGTCAATCATGGTGTATCAGGCATGGTGTGTCAATCATGGTGTATTAGGCATGGTGTGTCAGGCAAGGTATATCAGGCATGGTGTGTCAATCATGGTGTGTCAATCATGGTGTGTCAATCATGGTGTATCAGACATGTTGTATCAGACATGGTGTGTCAATCATGGTGTGTCAGGCATGGTGTCATGCATAATGTGTCAATCATAATGTGTCAGACATGGTGTGTCAATCATGGTGTGCCAGGCATGGTGTGTTAGGTATGGTTTGTCAATCATAGTGTGTTAAGAATGGTGTGTCAATCATGGTGTGTCAGGCATGGTGTGTCAATCATGGTGTGTCAGACATGGTGTGTCAATCATGGTGTGCCAGGCATGGTGTGTCAGGTATGGTGTGTCAATCATGGTGTGTCAGGCATGGTGTGTCAATCATGGTGTGTAAATCATGGTGTGTCAGGCATTGTGTGTCAATCATAGTGTGTCAATCATGGTGCGTCAATCATGGTGTGTCAGACATGATGTATCATTCATGGTGTGTCAATCATGGTGTGTCAGATATAGTGTGTCAATCATGATGTGTCAATCATGGTGTTTCAATCATGGTGTGTCAGACATGGTGTGTCAGGCATGGTGTGTCAGACATGGTGTGTCAATCATGGTGTGTCAATCAAGGTGTATCAGACATTGTGTGTAAATCATGGTGTGTCAATCATGGTGTGTCAGGCAAGGTGTGTCACATATAGTGTGTCAATCATGGTATCTCAATCATGGTGTATCAGACATGGTGTGTCAATCAGGGGGTGTCAGGCATAGTGTGTCAGGCATGATGTGTTAATCATAGTGTGTCAATCATGGTGTGTCAGACATGGTGTGTCAGGCATGGTGTGTCAATCATTGTGTGCCAAGCATGGTGTGTCGATCATGGTGCGTCAGGCATGGTGTGTCAGACATGGTGTGTCAATCATTTTGTGTCAATCATGGTGTATCAGACATGGTGTGTCAATCATGGCGTATCAATCATGGTGTGTCAGGCATGGTGTGTTAATCATGGTGTGTCAATCATGGTGAGTCAGGCATGGTGTGTCAATCATGGTGTGTTAGATATGGTGTGTTAATCATAGTACTCACCTAATTGTACTCACCTAATTGTGGTTGCAGGGGTCGAGACTCAGTTTCTGGCCCCTCCTCTTCGCTGTCCGCTACTGGGTCTCTGCTCTCCCTGCTCTATGAGCTTTATCATACCTCGTCTTAAAACTATGTATGGTTCCTGCCTCCACTATATCTTTCTCTAGACTATTCCACTTCCTGACTACTCTGTGGTATGTCAGGCATGGTGTGTCAATCATGGTGTGTCAGGCATGGTGTGTCAATCATGGTGTGTCAGGAATGGTGTGTCAATCATGGTGTGATAATCATGGCGTGTCAATCATGGTGTGTCAGACATGGTGTGTCAATCATGGTGTGTTAATCATTGTGTATCAGGCATGGTGTGTCAATCATGGTGTGTCAGGCATAGTGTGTCAATCATGGTGTGTCAGGAATGGTGTGTCAATCATAGTGTGTCAATCATAGTCTGTCACTCATGGTGTATCAGGCATGGTGTGTCAATCATGGTGTATTAGGCATGGTGTGTCACTCATGGTGTATTAGGCATGGTCTGTCAATCATGGTGTATTAGGCATGGTGTGTTAGACATGGTGTGTCAATCATGGTGTGTCAATCATAGTGCGTCAGGCATGGTGTGTCAATCATGGTGTGTCAGGCATGGTATCATGCATACTGTGTCAATCATTGTGTGTCAGACATGGTGTGTCAATCATGGTGTGCCAGGAATGGTGTGTCAGGTATGGTGTGTCAATCATGGTGTGTCAGGCATGGTGTGTCAATCATGGTGTGTAAATCATGGTGTGTCAGGCATGGTGTGTCAATCATGGTGTGTCAGGCATGGTGTGTCAATCATGGTGTGTCAGACATGGTGTGTCAATCATGGTGTGCCAGGCATGGTGTGTTAGGTATGGTGTGTCAATCATCGTGTGTCAGGCATGGTGTGTCAATCGTAGGACAATCCCCTTAGCTCTGGGACTAGTCTTGTTGCAAACGTCTGCACTTTCTCTAATTTCTTAACGTGCTTGACCAGGTGTGGGTTCCAAACTGGTGCTGCATACTCCAGTATGGGCCTGACGTATATAGTGTACAGAGTCTTGAATGATTCCTTAGTGAGGTATTGGAATGCTATTCTTAGGTTTGCCAGCCGCCCGTATGCTGCAGCAGTTATCTGATTGATGTGTGCCTCAGGAGATGTGCTCGGTATTATACTCACCCCAAGATCTTTTTCCTTGAGTGAGGTTTGCAGTCTTTGGCCACCTAGACTATACTCTGTCTACGGTCTTCTTTGCCCTTCCCCGATCTTCATGACTTTACATTTGACAGGGTTAAATTTAAGGAGCCAGTTACTGGACCAGGCTTGTAGTCTCTCCAGGTATCTTTGTAGTCCTGCCTGATCCTCGACTGATTTAATTCTTTTCATTAACTTCACATCATCTGCAAACAGGGACACTTCTGAGTCTATCCCTTCTGTTATGTCATTCACATATACCAAAAACAGTACAGGTCCTAGGACTGACCCTTGTGGAACCCCACTCGTCACAGGTGCCCACTCTGACACCTCGTCACGTACCATGACTCGTTGTTGCCTCCCTCTCAGATATTCTCTGATCCATTGCAGTGCTTTTCCTGTTACGTGTGCCTGATCCTCTAGCTTTTGCATTAACCTCTTGTGAGGAACTGTGTCGAACGCCTTCTTGCAGTCCAAGAAAATGCAGTCTCTCTCTCGTGTCTTCTGTTACCTTGTCATAAAACTCCAGTAGGTTTGTGACACAGGATTTTCCTTCCCTGAAACCGTGCTGGTTGTCGTTTTATAGGTTTTTGTCTTTCTAGGTGCTCCACCACTCTCCTCCTGATGATCTTCTCCATGACTTTGCATACTATACACGTCAGTGACACAGGTCTATAGTTTAATGCCTCGTGTCTGTCTCCTTTCTTAAAAATTGGGACTACATTTGCCATCTTCCACGCCTCAGGTAGTTGCCCAGTTTCAATGGATGTGTTGAAGATTTTCGTTAGTGGCACACACAACATCTCTGCTCCCTCTCTAAGGACCCACGGAGAAATGTTGTCCGGTCCCACCGCTTTTGAGGTATCGAGTTCACATAGCAGCTTCTTCACCTCCTCCTCGGTTGTGTGTATTTCATCCAGCACTTGTTGGTAAACCTCCCTATTCTGAATTCCTGGAGTCCTCCCTGTCTCCTCTGTAAATACTTCTTTAAATCTCATGTTGAGCTCCTCACATACCTCTTGGTCGTTTCTTGTGAACTCCCCACCTTCCTTCCTCAGTCTGATTACCTGGTCCTTGACTGTTATTTTCCTCCTGATGTGGCTATACAACAGCTTCGAGTCAGACTTGACTTTTGATGCTATATCATTTTCATATTGTCGCTGAGCCTCCCTTCTTACCTGTGCATATTCGTTTCTGGCTCTTCGGCTAATCTCTTTATTTTCCTGGGTCCTTTGTCTTCTGTACTTTTTCCATTCTCTATTACACTTAGTTTTTGCCTCCCTACACCTCTAGGTGAACCAAGGACTCGTTCTGGTCTTCCCATTACTTCCGTTTCCCTTGGGGACAAACCTCTCCTCTGCCTCTTTGCATTTGGTTGTCACATATTCCATCATTTCTTTTACTGGTTTTCCTGCCAATTCTCTCTCCCACTGGACATCTTGTAGGAAGTTCCTCATGCCTGTGTAGTCCCCTCTTTTGTAGTTTCGTTTCTCCCTTCCTATTCCTGCTCCCCTCTCCACTTGTATCACGTGTATCAGGCATGGTGTGTCAATCATGGTGTGGCAGGCATGGTGTGTCAATCATGGTGTGTCAATCATAGTTTGTCAGGCATGGTGTGTCAATCATGGTGTGTCAGACATAGTGTGTCAATCATGGGGTGTCAATCTTGGTGTGTCAGACATGGTGTGTCAATCAAGATGTGTCAATCATTGTGTACTCACCTAGTTGTACTCACCTAGTTGTGGTTGCAGGGGTCGAGTCAAGGCTCCTGGCCCCGCCTCTTCACTGGCCGCTACTGGGTCACTCTCCCTGCGCCATGAGCTTTATCATACCTCTGCTTAAAGCTATGTATAGAGCCTGCCTCCACTACATCGCTTCCTAAACTATTCCACTTCCCGACAACTCTGTGACTGAAGAAATACTTCCTAACATCTCTGTGATTCATCTGAGTCTTCAACTTCCATCTGTGTCCCCTTGTTGTTGTGTCCCATCTCTGGAACATTCTGTCTCTGTCCACTTTGTCAATTCCTCTCAGTATCTTATATGTTGTTATCATGTCTCCCCTATCTCTCCTGTCCTCCAGTGTCGTCAGGTCGATTTCCCTTAACCTCCCTCGTAGGACATACCCCTTAGCTCCGGGACTAGTCTTGTTGCAAACCTTTGCACTTTCTCGAGCTTCTTCACATGCTTGGCTAGGTGTGGGTTCCAAACTGGTGCTGCATACTCCAATATGGGCCTAACGTACACAGTGTACAGGGTCCTGAACGATTCTTTATTAAGATGTCGGAATGCTGTTCTTAGGTTTGCTAGGCGCCCATATGCTGCAGCAGTTATTTGGTTGATGTGCGCCTCAGGAGATGTGTCTGGTGTTATACTCACCCCAAGATCTTTTTCCTTGATTGAGGTTTGCAGTCTCTGGCCCCCTAGGCTGTACTCCGTCTGCGGTCTTCTTTGCCCTTCCCCAATCTTCATGACTTTGCACTTGGTGGGGTTGAACTCCAGGAGCCAGTTGCTGGACCAGGCTTGCAGGCTGTCCAGATCCCTTTGTAGTTCTGCCTGGTCCTCGTCCGATTGAATTCTTCTCATCAACTTCACATCATCTGCAAACAGGGACACTTCGGAGTCTATTCCTTCCGTCATGTCGTTCACAAATACCAGAAACAGCACTGGTCCCAGGACTGACCCCTGTGGAACCCCGCTCGTCACCGGCGCCCACTCTGACACCTCGCCACGTACCATGACTCGCTGCTGTCTCCTGACAGGTATTCCCTGATCCAATGTAGTGCCTTCCCTGTTACCCCTGCCTGGTCCTCCAGCTTCTGCACTAATCTCTTGTGTGGAACTGTGTCAAACGCCTTCTTACAATCCAAGAATATGCAATCTACCCACCCTCTCTCTTGCCTTATCGCTGTCACCCTGTCGTAGAACTCCAGTAGGTTTGTGACACAGGATTTCCGTCCCTGAAACCGTGTTGGCCGTCGTTGATAAGCTCATTCCTTTCTAGGTGCTCAACCACCCTTCTCCTGACTATCTTCTCCATGACCTTGCATACAATACATGTCAGTGACACTGGTCTGTAGTTTAGTGCTACGTTCCTGTCTCCTTTTTAAAAATTGGAACTACATTTGCTGTCTTCCAAACCTCAGGTAGTTGCCCTGTTTCGATAGATGTGTTGAAGATCGTTGTTAGGGTACACATAGCTCCTCTGCTCCCTCTCTCAGGACCCATGGAGAGATGTTATCTGGCCCCATCGCCTTTGAAGTATCTAGCTCGCTTAGTAGCCTCTTCACTTCCTCCTCATTTGTGTGTATTGTGTCCAGCACTTGATGGTGTACCCTACCTCTCCTCCTTTCTGGAGGCCCTTCTATCTCCTCTGTGAACACCTCTTTGAATCTCATGTTGAGCTCCTCACACACTTCCCGGTCATTTCTTGTGACCTCCTCCTACCTTCCTCAGCCTGATCACCTGGTCCTTGACTGTTGTTCTCCTCCTGATGTGGCTGTACAGCAGCTTTGGGTCAGATTTGGCTTTCGCTGCTATGTCATTCTCGTACTGTCTTTGGGCCTCCCTTCTGATCTGTGCATATTCATTTCTGACTCTACGACTGCTCTCCTTATTCTCCGGGGTTCTTTGCCTTCTGTACCTCTTCCATTCCCTTGCACACTTGGTTTTGGCTTCCCTGCACCTTTGGGTGAACCATGGGCTCATCCTGTCTTTTTCGCTTCTCCTGTTACCCTTGGGTATAAACCTCTCCTCAGCTTCCTTGCAAATTGTTGTCATATATTCCATCATCTCGTCTACTGACTTCCCTGCCATCTCTCTGTCCCACTGAACTCTGTGCAGGAAGTTCCTCATGCCCACATAGTCACCTTTCTTGTAGTTTGGCTTCATTTGTGCAGCCCTTCCTGCTTCCCCTCCACTTGTAACTCTACTATGTATTCGAAACTTAGAACCATATGATCACTGGCCCCAAGGGGGCTTTCATGTGTGATGTCCTCAATATCTGCACTACTCAGGGTGAATACTAGGTCCAGTCTCGCTGGTTCGTCATTTCCTCTCTCTCTGGTAGTGTCCCTTACGTGTTGGTACATGAGATTTTCCAGTACCACCTCCAGCATCTTAGCCCTCCACGTTTCTTGGCCCCCATGTGGCTCCAAGTTCTCCCAATCAATTTCCTTATGGTTGAAGTCACCCATGATCAGTAGCTTCGCCCTGCTCGCGCGAGCCCTTCTGGCCACTTCTGCCAGAGTGTCAATCATCGCTCTGTTACTCTCATCATACTCTTGCCTTGGCCTCCTGCTGTTCTGTGGTGGGTTATACATCACTGCAATTACCACCTTGGGACCTCCAGACTGTAGCATCCCTACTATGTAATCCCCAGCTTCTCCTCCGTCTCCTCTCTCCATCTCGTCAAAATCCCATCGGTTTTTGATCAGCAGTGCCACTCCTCCACCCCCTCTGTTCCCTCTGTCTTTCCTCAGGATCTGGTATCCCATTGGAAAGATGGCATCTGTTATCATACCTGTGAGCTTGGTTTCTGTGAGAGCTATTATGTCCGGTGATGCCTCTTTGACACTTTCGTGCCACTCCTCCCACTTATTTGTTATTCCATCAGCATTGGTGTACCATACCTTCAGTTTCATGGTGTGTCAATCATGATGTGTCATTCATGGTGTGTCCATCATGGTGTGTCAGGCATAGTGTGTCAGGCATAGTGTATCAATCATGGTGTGTCAATCATGGTGTGTCGGTCATGGGGTATCAATCATGGTGTGTCAATCATGGTGTGTCAATCATGGTATGTCGATCATGGTGTCTCAGTCTCAATCATAATGTGTCAATCATTGTGTGTCAGGCATGGTGTGTCAATCTTGATGTGTCACTCATAGTGAGTCAGGCATAGTGAGTCAATCGTGGTGTGTCAATAATGGTGTGTCAGGCATAGTGTATCAGGCATGGTGTGTCAATCATGGTGTGTCAGACATGGTGTGTCAATCATGGTGTGTCAATCATGGTGTATCAGACATGGTGTGTCATTCATGGTGTGTCAGGCATAGTGTGTCAGGCATAGAGTGTCAATCATGGTGTGTCAATCATGGTGTGTCAGGCATAGTGTATCAGGCATGGTGTGACAATCATGGTGTGTCAGGTATGGTGTGTCAGGTATGGTAAGTAAGTCATGGTGTATCAGGCATGGTGTGTCAATCATGGTGTGTCAGGCATGGTGTGGTAATAATGGTGTGCCAATCATGGTGAGTCAGGCATGGTGTGTCAATCATGGTGTGTTAGGCATGGTGTGTTAATCATAGTGTGTCAATCATGGTGAGTCAGGCATGGTGTGTCAATCATTGTGTGTCAATCATGGTGTATCAGACATGGTGTGTCAATCATGGTGTGTCAGGCATAGTGTGTCAGGCATAGTGTGTCAATCATGGTGTGTCAATCATGGTGTGTCAGGCATAGTGTATCAGGCATGGTGTGTCAATCATGGTGTGTCAGGTATGGTGTGTCAGGTATGGTATGTAAGTCATGGTGTATGAGGCATGGTGTGTCAATCATGGTGTGTCAATCATGGTGAGTCAATCATGTGTCAATCATGGTGTATCAGGCATGGTGTGTCAATCATGGTGTGTCAGGCATGGTCAGTTAATCATAGTGTGTCAATCATGGTGAGTCAGGCATGGTGTGTCAATCATGGTGTGTCAATCATGGTGTGTCAATCATGGTGTGTCAATCATGGTTTGTCAGTCATGGTGAGTCAATCATGTGTCAATCATGGTGTATCAGGCATGGTGTGTCAATCATGGTGTATCAGGCATGGTGTGTCAATTATGGTGTGTCAGGCATGGTGTGTTAATTATAGTGTGTCAATCATGGTGAGTCAATCATGGTGTGTCAATCATGGTGTGTCAATCATGGTGAGTCAATCATGTGTAAATCATGGTGTATCAGGCATGGTGTGTCAATCATGGTGAGTCAGGCATGGTGTTAATCATGGTGTACTCACCTAGTTGTACTCACCTAGTTGTTTTAGCAGGGGTCGAGACATAGTGCTCCTGGCCCCGCCTCTTCACTGGACGCTACTGGGTCACTCTCCCTGCGCCATGAGCTTTATCATACCTCTTCTTAAAGCTGTGTCAATAATGGTATGTCAATCATGTGTCAATCATGGTGTGTCAGTCATGGTATGTCAATCATGTGTCAATCATGGTGTGTCAGGCATGGTGTGTCAATCATGGTGTGTCAATCATGGTGTGTCAATCATGGTGTGTCAGACATGGTGTCAGACATGGTGTCAGACATGGTGTCAGACATGGTGTGTTGGTTGTTAAGGAGAAATGTGGAAATGAAAGGTGCTGATGTTCTACCACGTGGATGATGCGGGAGATGATGGCGTGTGTGATGCGGGAGATGATGGCGTGTGTGATGCGGGAGATGATGGCGTGGATGTTGCGGGAGATGATGGCGTGTGTGATGCGGGAGATGATGGCGTGGATGATGCGGGAGATGATAACGTGTGTGATGCGGGAGATGATGGCGTGTGTGATGCGGGAGATGATGGCGTGTGTGATGCGGGAGATGATGGCGTGGATGATGCGGGAGATGATGGCGTTTGTGATGCGGGAGATGATGGCGTGGATGATGCAGGAGATGATGGCGTTTGTGATGCGGGAGATGATGGCGTGGATGATGCGGGAGATGATGGCGTGTGTGATGCGGGAGATGATGGCGTGGATGATGCGGGAGATGATGGAGTGTGTGATGCGGGAGATGATGGCGTGAATGATGCGGGAGATGATGGCGTGTGTGATGCGGGAGATGATGGCGTGGATGATGCGGGAGATGATGGCTTGTGTGATGCGGTAGATGATGGCGTGGATGATGCGGGAGATGATGGCGTGTGTGATGCGGGAGATGATGGCGTGGATGATGCGGGAGATGATGGAGTGTGTGATGCGGGAGATGATGGCGTGAATGATGCGGGAGATGATGGCGTGTGTGATGCGGGAGATGATGGCGTGGATGATGCAGGAGATGATGGCGTGTGTGATGCGGGAGATGATGGCGTGGATGATGCGGGAGATGATGCCGTGTGTGATGCGGGAGATGATGGCGTGGATGATGCGGGAGATGATGGCGTGTGTGATGCGGGAGATGATGGCGTGGATGATGCGGGAGATGATGGCGTGTGTGATGCGGGAGTTGATGGCGTGTGTGATGCGGGAGATGATGGCGTGGATGATGCTGGTGATGATGGCGTGGATGATGCGGGAGATGATGGCGTGTGTGATGCGGGAGATGATGGCGTGTGTGACGCGGGAGATGATAGCGTGGGTGATGCGGGAGATGATAGCGTGGGTGATGCGGGAGATGATAGCGTGGGTGATGCGGGAGATGATAGCGTGGGTGATGCGGGAGATGATAGCGTGGGTGATGCGGGAGATGATAGCGTGGGTGATGCGGGAGATGATGGCGTGGGTGAGGACTTCTTGTTGAACATTGGCGGTGAAAAAAAAATGTCATTGGCACACCTTGTAGTTAACATTAACTTAACTGAGCACATTTAACCCTGCACACCATACACTGACACCATCAACTGTAACACTTCTCACTCCTATGACTCCTATAACAGTGATCTCGATTTTAGATTTAGATTTTGCCGTCCAAGCCTCAATATTTATCTTCCATGACCAGATATACAATACTCTCTCAGAATAGTATTGTATTTTCATTGAAACGATGTCTTGACATATCCCATAAGTTATTGCACATTCTCTGTTAGGTTATTGCATTGTCTGTCTCTATATTTCGTAGTAAGTGCACAATCAAGCGCATAGTATTGAAGATAGTCATCATAGGACTGACCACATACTGTGCATTTAGTTTGTTCAACATCCGTGAGTCTGCTATATTGCTATTAGTACTTGCAACCAGGCATGGCTACTGCTGTACTGCATCTGCAGGTTGCACCGTAAACGTACTTATTTAAGTTTATTTCATCACAGTGGGTTAGAGATTTACTCACGCGTTTAACTGCATTTCCTATGGCATTCAAAATCGTTATTTAACTTTTATCAATATCGTTCTCTCCTTTCGGAGTAATTTACTGCAGGAGTAATTTACTGCAGGAGTAATTTACTGCAGGAGTAATTCACCGTGAAATGGGAATCCACATTAACTATACATTAGGTTCTTTCTCTAAAGTTTCTGAGTGTCTGTACCTGGCTTCTGCAATGCGCATGTTGTTAGAGTCATTATGCGAGTCAAGTACATTTAGTGGTGGGATGGAATCAGTAATGATCACGGGGTCAAGCTCAGTGTCGTATGTTAACTCTAGAGTCACCATGACGGCAAACAGTTTGTAAGGTACACGCTCACCTGTACCTTACTCAACGTGGTTGCTATAATTTTGGCCTAAAGAAGGAAGAACACGAACAAATGCAGTCTTTTCAGCAGACTCCTGTTGAGATACTTCACTGTGGTTGAGGGGTTGTGGTGGTAGAGTGGTTGTTGTGGTAGTAAAAAGGTTGCTGTGGTAGTAGAGGGGTTGTTGTGGTAGCACAGGGGTTGCTGTGGTAGTAGAGGGGATTACTTACGCTAAGCTATTGCGAGGGCCTTTAAGAAAGATAATATTAAAGAGCACTGCTTCCACGGAGTGACCAGCTACTGTTGTCTGTAGAGGAAGATGTCAAGCAGATTCTGGAATCTAATAAGTCAGGAAGACATAATGGTGATAGTGTCCGATTCCTTTCTCAACATTTTAACACGAAGGACAGCGCTAAGTTCAACTACACTACCACTGACACCTGATACTGTCTAGTGACACAGTAAAACCCCAGGAAGATGCTTCGAAATCATTATCCTACGTTGTATAAGCCTTCAAAAGTCTTCTAGTAAACAATCCAGTTCTTTTAAACCCCGTGATCTTAAGCTGTTTGAATTCCTCCCGCATCCATTTGCGTTGATTTATGCACGCTTCATGAGCATAATAAATAAAACGATCATCTATAGACGGGTTTCATACGGTTTAATTCACCAGAGACGCCCTCTAACATATGTACCTTCGGCAGATCTTGTAACTCCAAACCAGACGCAATATTCTATAATTTTGAGCGCAACGAATCGCAACGCGGCGAACACTTTATTGTGGTCAATACTCCGTATATTTGCACTCGAAGACAGGAACTGTAACATTGTTTTTAATGGCTCGTCAATATATATATATATATATATATATATATATATATATATATATATATATATATATATATATATATATATATATATATATATATATATATATATATATATATATATATATATATATATATATATATATATATATATATTGTGGTTGTTTCCAGCATTTATTGGTTGTGTTTACGAAAACTGAAGATTATTTTTCATTTATTTGCTCGATTTGGGATCGGCTTTGGAACCTCGGAAGCTTGACCAACCTCGTTGTTTGTATCAGGAAGTATCGACAGGTGATGGTTGACCCATGTCTCTACCTGAACTCTTGTTGTATCTGACGTACTCTCAACTCTTGCTGTATCTGACGTACTCTCAGCTCTTGTTGTATCTGACGTATTCTCAGCTCTTTTTTTTTGTATGTGTATTTGTATAGTACCTGTTACCGCTAGTACCAGTTACTTCTAGTACCCGTTATTTCTGATACCTGTTACTGTTAGTACCAGTTACAGCTATTATCTGTTACTACTAAAACCTGTACTTAATGGGGTTAAGTTGATGGAAATTCCATGAAATATTTTCTCATTTGCTGTAAGGAAGACGAGCTATGATGGCTGCAAGGGGCGGAATGGCTTCTGTGGTGGTAAATGGACTGCTGTTGCGGTAGAAGAGGGCTGCTGTTGCGGAAGAAGAGGGGGCTGATGTTGCGGTAGAAGAGGGGGCTGCTGTTGCGGTAGAAGAGGGGGCTGCTGTTGCTGGAGTGAGGGTTGTGGTGAACACAGAGGCACCATCAGCGCAGGGTGGCCACCACAGACTAGAACCTACCGCCCACGCTAGGGTTCGTGAACCTGGAACACCATCAGTGTGACGGGGAGTTCACCAGGCATCCAGCTATACCACGTCACTCACTAACATGCCGAACCTGAGGGGATCTCGGAGGTTTTCATTCAGTGATGAGAATCTTTGCTATAGGGGTCTCTGCTGACTCTCGGGGGCCTCTGCTGACTCCCAGGAGTCCTACTGACTCTCGGGGGCCTCTGCTGACTCCCAGGAGTCCTACTGACTCTCGGGGGCCTCTGCTGACTCCCAGGAGTCCTACTGACTCTCGGGGGCCTCTGCTGACTCCCAGGAATCCTACTGACTCTCGGGGGCCTCTGCTGACTCCCAGGAATCCTACTGACTCTCGGGGGCCTCTGCTGACTCCCAGGAGTCCTACTGACTCTCGGGGGCCTCTGCTGACTCCCAGGAATCCTACTGACTCTCGGGGGCCTCTGCTGACTCCCAGGAGTCCTACTGACTCTCTACGAACAGAGCAAACCTTACCAGTGAAACACCTTCTACGAGCGAGCAGAGCAAAACTTACCAGTGAAACACTTTCTAGAGGTAAAATACCTCCTCTGCTGACTCCCAGGAGTCCTACTGACTCTCGGGGGCCTCTGCTGACTCGGTAACTTCCGAGAGATTTTAAAGCAAGTTTGTTGGCTCTCTCCAATCCTTATATAATTAAAGATTATTATTATTATTATTATTAGTAGTAGTAGTAGTAGTAGTAGTAGTAACAATATTAATAGCAGTAGTAATAGTAGTAGAAGTAGTAGTAATAGTAGTAGTAGTAGTAGTAGAAGTAGTAGTAATAGTAGTAGTAGAAGAAGTAGTAGTGATAGTAGTAGTAGTAGTCGTAGTAGTAGTAGCAGTAGTTTTTAAATCCTGTTATTTAAACCGATGTTTCTAAAACCTCTGGTTTTTAAAGCTTCTGTTTTTTTTAAACCTCTTCTTTACATGGTGTCTGGTTTCCAAAATCTGGATTTTTAGAATCTTTAGTATATAAAAACCTCTGTTTTTTAAAACTTCTGTTTATACAACATGCTTCTTTAAACCATGTTGTAAAACATCGTGTTTTTTTTAGTTTGTTACATATGTTTCCTGTTTTGATACATCTGTCTTGATACATCTGTTTCCAGTCTTAATACATCTGTTTCCTGTCTTGATACATCTCTCCTGTCTTGATATATCTGTCTCCTGTGTTGATACATCTATCTCTTGTCTTGATACAACTGTCTCTCCTGTATCGTTTATAGTACAGTTCATTACAACACAGAGATACCAGTATCTGTGACAGTGGTCTCTATCTATAGGGACCAAGTACAACAGGTGTCGAGGCAGTGCCTCACAGGTAACCTCAAGTGAGACACTTATACGAGCGTGACATCAGCCGTGGGGGAGGGGGAGGGGAGGGAGGAGGAGAAGAAAGAGGTGCCAGGTGAAGTCACCTTTTGGCACTGAGCATCTCTCTGGCCCAAACTGTGTATGGGGCAGCGGGAGGAGGGGGGGGGGGAAGGAGAAGAGGGAGAAGAGAGGAGGGAAGGAGGAGGAAGAGGAGGAAAGAAGTTGAGGGAGGAGGAGAGGAGGAGGAGGAGGAAAAGTTGAAAGGGGAGGAAGGAAAGAGGAGAGGAGGAAGGAGGAGCGAAAAGTAGGGGAAGGAGGAAGAGGAAGATGAGGATGATGATGAGGAGGAGGAGGAGGCTTGCTATTTCACCGTTGTCGTCATCATTATTCAGAATGACAGCCCTCACAACACTGGAAGACCCTCACAACACTGGAAGACCCTCACAACACTGGAAGACCCTCACAACACTGGAAGACTCTCACAACACTGGAAGACCTCACAACACTGGAAGACCCTCACAACACTGGAAGACTCTCACAACACTGGAAGACCCTCACAACACTGGAAGACCCTCACAACACTGGAAGACTCTCACAACACTGGAAGACCCTCACAACACTGGAAGACTCTCACAACACTGGAAGACCCTCACAACACTGGAAGACTCTCACAACATTGGAAGATCCTCTCAAAATTGGAAGACTCTCACAACACTGGAAGACCCTCACAACATTGGAAGACTCTCACAACACTGGAAGACATTCTCAACATTGGAAGACTCTCACAACATTGGAAGACCCTCTCAACATTGGAAGACTCTCACAACATTGGAAGACCTCTAAAACTGGAAGACTCTCACAACACTGGAAGACCCTCACAACATGGAAGACTCTCACAACACTGGAAGACCTCTCAACATTGAAGACTTTCTCAACATTGGAAGACTCTCACAACATTGGAAGACTCTCACAACACTGGAAGACTCTCAACATTGGAAGACTCTCACAACCTGGAAGACTACAACTGTCACAACACTGGAAGACTTCAACAAACTGGAAGACCCTCCAACATTGGAAGACTCTCACAACACTGGAAGACTTCACAACACTGGAAGACCCTCACAACACTTGGAAGACTCTCACAACACTGGAAGACCTTCCAACATTGGAAGACTCTCACAACACTGGAAGACTCTCACAACACTGGAAGACCTCACAAACTGGAAGACCTCAACACTGGAAAACTCTCACAAGCATGGAAGACCTCACAACACTGGAAGACCCTCACAACATGGAAGACCTCACAACACTGGAAGACCCTCACACACTGGAAGACTTCACAACACTGGAAGACCATCACAACACTGGAAGACCCTCACAACACTGGAAGACCCTCACAACACTGGAAGACCCTCACAACACTGGAAGACTCTCACAACACTGGAAGACCCTCACAACACTGGAAGACTCTCACAACACTGGAAGACCTCACAACACTGGAAGACTCTCACAACACTGGAAGACCCTCCAACACTGGAAGACCCTCACAACACTGGAAGACTCTCACAACACTGGAAGACCCTGCCACAACACTGGAAGACCCTCACAACACTGGAAGACCTCACAACACTGGAAGACCTCCAACACTGGAAGACTCTCACAACACTGGAAGACCTCACAACACTGGAAGACTCTCACAACACTGGAAGACCCTCACAACACTGGAAGACTCTCACAACATTGGAAGATCCTCTCAAAATTGGAAGACTCTCACAACACTGGAAGACCCTCACAACATTGGAAGACTCTCACAACACTGGAAGACATTCTCAACATTGGAAGACTCTCACAACATTGGAAGACCCTCTCAACATTGGAAGACTCTCACAACATTGGAAGATCCTCTCAAAATTGGAAGACTCTCACAACACTGGAAGACCCTCACAACATTGGAAGACTCTCACAACACTGGAAGACCTTCTCAACATTAGAAGACTCTCTCAACATTGGAAGACTCTCACAACATTGGAAGACTCTCACAACACTGGAAGACCCTCTCAACATTGGAAGACTCTCACAACACTGGAAGACCCTCACAACACTGGAAGACTTTCACAAAACTGGAAGACCCTCTCAACATTGGAAGACTCTCACAACACTGGAAGACTCTCACAACACTGGAAGACCCTCACAACATTGGAAGACTCTCACAACACTGGAAGACCTTCTCAACATTGGAAGACTCTCACAACACTGGAAGACTCTCACAACACTGGAAGACTCTCACAACACTGGAAGACTCTCACAACACTGGAAGACTCTCACAACATTGGAAGACTCTCACAACACTGGAAGACCCTCACAACATTGGAAGACTCTCACAACACTGGAAGACCTTCTCAACATTGGAAGACTCTCACAACACTGGAAGACCCTCACAATATTGGAAGACTCTCACAACATTGGAAGACCCTCTCAACATTTGGAAGACTCTCACAACACTGGAAGACGCTCTCAACATTGGAAGACTCTCACAACATTGGAAGATCCTCTCAAAATTGGAAGACTCTCACAACACTGGAAGACTCTCACAACATTGGAAGATCCTCTCAAAATTGGAAGACTCTCACAACACTGGAAGACCCTCACAACATTGGAAGACTCTCACAACACTGGAAGACCTTCTCAACATTGGAAGACTCTCACAACACTGGAAGACCCTCTCAACATTGGAAGACTCTCACAACACTGGAAGACCTCTCAACATTTGGAAGACTCTCACAACACTGGAAGACGCTCTCAACATTGGAAGACTCTCACAACACTGGAAGACCCTCTCAACATTTGGAAGACTCTCACAACACTGGAAGATTCTCTCAACATTGGAAGACTCTCACAACACTGGAAGACCCTCTCAACATTTGGAAGACTCTCACAACACTGGAAGACGCTCTCAACATTGGAAGACTCTCACAACATTGGAAGATCCTCTCAAAATTGGAAGACTCTCACAACACTGGAAGACTCTCACAACACTGGAAGACCCTCACAACATTGGAAGACTCTCACAACACTGGAAGACCCTCACAACATTGGAAGACTCTCATAACACTGGAAGACCCTCACAACATTGGAAGACTCTCACAACACTGGAAGACCCTCTCAACATTGGAAGACTCTCACAACACTGGAAGACCCTCACAACATTGGAAGACTCTCACAACACTGGAAGACCCTCACAACACTGGAAGACTCTCACAACACTGGAAGACTTTCACAAAACTGGAAGACCCTCTCAACATTGGAAGACTCTCACAACACTGGAAGACTCTCACAACACTGGAAGACCCTCACAACATTGGAAGACTCTCACAACACTGGAAGACTTTCACAAAAGTGGAAGACTCTCACAACACTTGAAGACTCTCACAACACTGGAAGACTTTCAGAAAACTGGAAGACTCTCACAACACTGGAAGACTCTCACAACACTGGAAGACTCTCACAACACTGAAAGACCCTCTCAACATTGGAAGACTCTCACAACACTGGAAGATGCTGGCGGCACCTTGAGAGACATCTTGTTGTGCTGTGTATCAACCAATGTGTTCCGGGAACAAGTGAAGCAAGAGGCGTCGCGTGTGTGTGCTGCTCAGTGTTCCTTAATGCGGTTTTGTTTGTGTTTAACAGCTGATTTATCTTTTTTGATTCTCCTTAATTTTGTTGTGTGTATATGACAGCTGTTCCCTGGCATTTCCTCCCGGGTCTGTTTCCTATCTTATTTATCAGCCTTGCCTTGTCCCACACCACGAGGCGTTGTGGTGAAGAATAGACACGTTTCACAACGACCTGTAGCTGGGACGACGTTTCGCTCTATAAAGAGCTTAATCGGGTACTGTTGACTCTTTTTGGGGCCTAGTTCCAAGGTTTTTTTTGTGTGTAGGCATATACTCTTGTCCTGCTATCCACAGGATGGATACTGTATACACAGTTCACTAGCCACTACCATCCACAGGATGGATGAGGGGTGCACAATACACTATCCACTACCATCCACAGGATGGATGAGGGTGCACAATACACCATCAACTTTACGTTCACATAGCGAAACGTGAACTAATAAAGCTTACGCAGCGCGAAATGTCGTCCCATTGTAAAGATGCTTTGCGACGAGTGTCTTTTCACCACTATTGTACGTCATCTTGATCCAAGGTGTGGGAGTTTTTTGACGAGGATACATGCATACATACCCACGTACGTACATAAATCCATCCATCCATTCATCCATCCATCCATACATTCACACATACATACATACATACATATATACATACATTAATTCATACGCACAATACTATGAGTATTTCTGTCATTGACGTGCTGAAGGATCTGAGGACCAGCTTCTCTTAGAGGCTTGGTCTCAGACCAGGCCTCCTGGTTGATGGCATGGGTATAAGAAAGCGCTAAACACGTATGGGTCATATAAAGGCTGAGAGAGAGAGAGATAGGGACACACACACCACTCAGTGTATACATTCTCCAGGCTCCTCTCCACATGACCTTGTCATTTCAACGGCACTCGTGGAGGCGCCCAGGCCATTTGGCCAGCCTGCCTTACTCAGTATTCAGTCTGCCTGCGACGACTGTAATGCATATTGCATAATCTCAGATCACTTGCGTTTTAAATACCAAAGTAAAGCAGCGGGCACGTTGCTAAGATGTTGACCTTACTCTTCATGCCTCTCTCTCTCTCTCTCTCTCTCTCTCTCTCTCTCTCTCTCTCTCTCTCTCCCAGCAACCAACACTGCCACTAGAGGTCAGGACCATACATAAAGCCTACTAAAGAGAACTAAGATTTGTTTTCGAGAAATTCATGTATAAGTTTATTTAGGTACAGGTACGTATAAATACAGCAGCACAAATTATCATACATAGTAACATATGTATAAATTACGAAGGATAACCCCCTCAAAAGTCAAAGTAACTTATTTCCACTGGTAACTAGAAGGATAAGTCCACTGATTGATGCGTAGTGTCTGGTGTCGTACTGGATGATACGTCCCAGTCAGGATTTAGAGAGAAAGAATTAACTTCGTTTCCGGACCACAGATTCTCTCATGATGCTTTTTGATGGGTTTGAAGAGTATCGACTGTGCTAGTGTCATTAAAAGGCTGAGCGTCACTTTTACATGACCAGACAAGAATACTATAATCCCTGAAAGAAATACCAAAATGTTCTCAGTGTATATACACAGAGAAATACAAATCTCTTGGTATATACACTGAGAGATATATACCAAGAGATACACACCTCTATGTTTAAGTGCTCTAAGAGATACGAACCTCTCGATGTATATTCAGTGAGAGATATAAACCTCTCAGTATATATACACTGGGGAACACACACCACGCTGTGTATATATACAGAGACGCACAACTCTCTGTGTATTTACGCAGAGATACGCACCTCTCGTTGCAAATACGCTGACAGTTACCTGTCAGTGGTCATACCCAGGACCTCATAATACATGAAGCAAAGTTTACAAAACAGTGTTGATCTACAAATTATAATATACTGTGCATGTGTCTTATTTTTTTACAAGCGCAGCCCACGACACTGTACTGCTTTTATATTCATGTTTACGTCCGGATATTTTGACTTTCATTTACTAAATTAGTGACCACTATAGTGGCTCCAGGAGGAGGAGGTCGCTATACGAGCCTATGCCCACTAGGTAACACTGTATATCAGGGGTGGATAAAGTCTCCAGGTGGTATTATCCCCCCTCGGTGGATAGTCTCCAGGATGTGTTATCCACCCAGCGGTGGATAGTCTCCAGGTGGTATTATCCACCCTGCGGTGGATAGTCTCCAGGTGGTATTATCCACCCTGCGGTGGATAGTCTCCAGGTGGTATTATCCACCCTGCGGTGGATAGTCTCCAGGATGTGTTATCCACCCTGCGGTGGATAGTCTCCAGGTGGTATTATCCACCCTGCGGTGGATAGTCTCCAGGTGGTATTATCCACCCTGCAGTGGATAGTCTCCAGGATGTATTATCCACCCTGCGGTGGATAAAGTCTCCAAGATGTGTTATCCACCCAGCGGTGGATAGTCTCCAGGTGGTGTTATCCACCCAGCGGTGGATAGTCTCCAGGTGGTGTTATCCACCCCGCGGTGGATAGTCTCCAGGTGGTGTTATCCACCCCGCGGTGGATAGTCTCCAGGTGGTGTTATCCACCCGCGTGGATAGTCTCCAGGTGGTGTTATCCACCCCGCGGTGGATAGTCTCCAGGTGGTGTTATCCACCCGCGGGATGTCTCGGTGTGTTATCACCGCGGATAGTCTCCAGGTGGTGTTATCCACCCCGCGGTGGATAGTCTCCAGGTGGTGTTATCCACCCGCGGTGGATAGTCTCCAGGTGGTGTTATCCACCCGCGGTGGATAGTCTCCAGGTGGTGTTATCCACCCCGCGGTGGATAGTCTCCAGGTGGTGTTATCCACCCCGCGGTGGATAGTCTCCAGGTGGTGTTATCCACCCCGCGGTGGATAGTCTCCAGGTGGTGTTATCCACCTCGCGGTGGATAGTCTCCAGGTGGTGTTATCCACCCCGCGGTGGATAGTCTCCAGGTGGTGTTATCCACCTCGCGGTGGATAGTCTCCAGGTGGTGTTATCCACCCCGCGGTGGATAGTCTCCAGGTGGTGTTATCCACCCCGCGGTGGATAGTCTCCAGGTGGTGTTATCCACCGCGCGGTGGATAGTCTCAGGTGGTGTTATCCACCCCGCGATGGATAGTCTCCAGGTGGTGTTATCCACCTCGCGGTGGATAGTCTCCAGGTGGTGTTATCCACCCCGCGGTGGATAGTCTCCAGGTGGGTTATCCCGCTGTGATAGTCTCCAGGGGTGTTATCCCTCGCGGTGGATAGTCTCCAGGTGGTGTTATCCACCTCGCGGGATAGTCCAGGTGGTGTTATCCACCGCGGTGGATAGTCTCCAGGTGGTGTTTCACCGCGGTGGATAGTCTCAGGTGGTTATCCACCCGCGGTGGATAGTCTCCAGGTGGTGTTATCCACCCGCGGTGGATAGCAGTGTTATCCAGGTGGATGCTCAGGTGCGACTGACAGTGTCAGCGTTATTGAGCGTGCACACGTGCAGGGACTGACAGTGTCAGCGTTATTGAGCGTGCACACGTGCAGGGACTGACAGTGTCAGCGTTATTGAGTGCGCACGTACAGGGACTGACAGTGTCAGCGTTATTGAGTGCTCACGTGTAGGGACTGACAGTGTCAGCGTTATTGAGCGTGCACACGTGCAGGGACTGACATTGTCAGCGTTATTGAGCGTGCACACGTGCAGGGACTGACAGTGTCAGCGTTATTGAGTGCACACGTGCAGGGACTGACAGTGTCAGCGTTATTGAGTGCGCACGTGCAGGGACTGACAGTGTCAGCGTTATTGAGTGCGCACGTTCAGGGACTGACAGTGTCAGCGTTATTGAGTGCGCACGTTCAGGACTGACAGTGTCAGCGTTATTGAGCGTGCACACGTGCAGGGACTGACAGTGTCAGCGTTATTGAGTGCGCACGTACAGGGACTGACAGTGTCAGCGTTATTGAGTGCGCACGTGCATGGACTGACAGTGTCAACGTTATTGAGCGTGCGCACGTGCAGGGACTGACAGTGTCAACGTTATTGAGCGTGCGCACGTGCAGGGACTGACAGTGTCAACGTTATTGAGTGCGCACGTGCAGGGACTGACAGTGTCAACGTTATTGAGTGCGCACGTGCAGGGACTGACAGAGAGAGAGAGACTGAGTAGCAGTTTGAAAATGACAACATCAACACAAGCCAAGACAGTGCCAGAAGTACCTCACAGCCACACCAGAAGAGCGAAGACAGAAAGAGACAACGTAATTCGACTCTAGGAAGGATAGATCATTTGTAACGGCAAAGAAGTCTTCGAAGTATTGAATAAACGATTTACAGAGGTATTCTCAATACAAACAGCAATAACAGAGGGTCTAGAGCAATGGGTACACCAACGGGTATTGAAAAACATATACTCAACAGGGTTATAGATCAAAACAAATTTAAGTGAGGTGGATACATCAGTGACAATGGGACCCGGATAGGTGTCACAATGGATGCTTTGAGATGGAGGAGAAGCACTGTATGAACCACTAGCTAGGATCTACAACTATGTGTGAACCACTAGCTAGGATCTACAACTATGTGTGAACCACTAGCTAGGATCTACAACTATGTGTGAACCACTAGCTACGATCTACAACTATGTGTGAACCACTAGCTACGATCTACAACTATGTGTGAACCACTAGCTACGATCTACAACTATGTGTGAACCACTAGCTAGGATCTACAACTATGTGTGAACCACTAGCTACGATCTACAACTATTGTGAACCACTAGCTAGGATCTACAACTATGTGTGAACCACTAGCTAGGATCTACAACTATGTGTGAACCACTAGCTACGATCTACAACTATGTGTGAACCACTAGCTACGATCTACAACTATGTGAACCACTAGCTACGATCTACAACTATGTGTGAACCACTAGCTACGATCTACAACTATGTGTGAACCACTAGCTACGATCTACAACTATGTGTGAACCACTAGCTACGATCTACAACTATGTGTGAACCACTAGCTAGGATCTACAACTATGTGTGAACCACTAGCTACGATCTACAACTATGTGTGAACCACTAGCTAGGATCTACAACTATGTGTGAACCACTAGCTAGGATCTACAACTATGTGTGAACCACTAGCTACGATCTACAACTATGTGTGAACCACTAGCTACGATCTACAACTATGTGTGAACCACTAGCTACGATCTACAACTATGTGTGAACCACTAGCTAGGATCTACAACCCATGTGTGAACCACAGCTACGATCTACAACTATAGTGAACCACAGCTATGATCTACAACAATGTGTGAACCACTAGCTAGGATCTACAACTATGGGAACCACTAGCTACGTCTACAATATGTTTGAACATAGACGATCACAACTGTTGAACCACTAGCTACGATCTACAACTATGTGTGAACCACTAGCTACGATCTACAACTATTCAAGGAACACCGGATAATTCCCACATATCTGGAAAACAGTGAATACCATCCTAATATCTAAGAAAGAAGAAAGTAATTAATGAATTAAAGGGTAAGGTAATGGAGAAGATAATCAGAAGTAAAGTAGTAGAACACTTGAAAGAAAGTGATTTCATAAGCAGTAATCAGCACAGGTTTAGAGATGACAAATCTTATCTGACTAACTTGCTGGAGATCTATGACAAAGTGACAGGAGAGAGAGGGATGGGTAGCTTGCATATTCTTGGACTGCTAAAAGGCATTTGACATTGTACCTCACAAGAGACTAGGGCAAAAACTTGAGGTGCAGACAGGAATAACAGGGAACGTACTCCTGTGGATCAAAGAGTACCTTAGAGGAAAGAAAGAAAAAGTGATTGCCCGGGAAGAGATGTTAAAATGGGCAAGTGTGACAAGCTGGGTTCTGCAGTGATCGGTATTAGGACCAATACTGTTTCGGATATATGAGATGGGATTGAGGCAAATTCACTGTACTGAAGATTGGAGAAGGGGCAAGAAGACCAGACGCAGAATACAGAGTTGTGGTACAGAGACTGCAGACTTCACTAAAAAAAAAATTGGGAGCGAGCATAGTGCCAAGCATATCGTTGGAGGAGCACGTCAACTTAATTTCATCTGGAGGTAATTCTCGTCTGGCAAATCTAAGAGTAGCCTTCAGAAATATCGACAGATTCATTCAAGACCTCCGAGCAACATATGTGAGGCTCATCTTGTAGTATGCGACACCAACATGGAGCCCACACCTAATAGAACATGTTAAGAAACTGGAGAAAGTGCAGAGGTATACAGTGAGACTGGTCCCATGGGTATGAGCGATAAGGAAAGTCTAAAATAAGTGATTCCGATGACATTAGAGGAAAAATGAACAAGGGATACTTGATAGCAGCATACAAAATGCTTGGGAGAATTTATAGGGTATACAGGGATTGACTGAGACGCATAGTTAGAAGTTAAAGCCGCAGATGAGTCAGAGAGATGTCAGGAAGTACTTCTTCAGTCTCAGGATGGTCAGGAAGTGGAATGATCGTAACGAAGATGTGGTGGAGGCAGGACCCATGCATAATTTTAAAAGCATATACGACAGGCCCCACGAGGCTTGAGTGAGAGCATCTGGTAAACTGCAAGTTGAGAGGCAAGGCCATATATATGTAGGTACATATAGATAAGTGCTAGGTAGTAAGTTAGTAGACAGCAACCGCCCAGGGAGGTACTACCGTCTTGCCAAGTGAGTGTAAAACAGAAGCCTGTAATTGTTTTACATGATGGTAGGATTGCTGGTGTCTTTTTTCTGTCTCATAAACATGCAAGATTTCAGGTACATCTTGCTACTTCTACTTACACTTAGGTCACACTACACATTCATGTACAAGCATATATATACACACCCCTCTGGGGTTTCTTCTATTTTCTTACTAGTTCTTGTTCTTATTTCCTCTTATCTCCATGGGGAAGTGGAACAGAATTCTTCCTCCGTAAGTCATGCGTGTTATAAGAGGCGACTAAAATGCCGGGAGCAAGGGGCTAGTAACCCCTTCTCCTGTATACATTACTAAAGTTAAAAGAGAAACTTTTCTTTTTCTTTTTGAGCCACCCTGTCTCGGTGGGATACTCCAAGTTTGTTGGAAGAAAGATAAAGGAAAGTACAGTAGACAATGTCACAAACTTTCTTTTATTACTCAACAAAGCCTTATTTAATCGGCTTCAAAATTTCAAACGTTTTTTTTTTAATGTATTTTGGGCAAGAGTCATGGGACTATTTGGGTAGTCTGGGTAGTCTGGGTAGTCTGGGTAGTCTGGGTAGTCTGGGTAGTCTGGGTACCGCGCTACATACACCATTCCCACATTTTCGTTTCTATGTCATTACTAGAGAAAGGCTCATCTCATCGGCCATTTTGCCATTTTTAACCTCATAAAAGTATAGTATTATTTAACCTTATTGCATTATTTTCCCCTTTGATGCTGGTGATAGGCTTCTGATCTAAGGAGCTGGAGTTATCTCGAACTTGAATACCACAGGCGCTAAGTGACGTCTAAGGATTTAGCGCTTTCTTCTGAGTTGCTATATATATATATATATATATATATATATATATATATATATATATATATATATATATATATATATATATATATATATAATATAAGAATGTAAAATCCCCCAATGAAGAGCAGGGGTGCCACTAGCACGTTGAGAGACAACACAGTAAGTGTCAGGGGCCCAAGACTGTTCAACTGCCTCCCAGCATACATCAGGGGGATTACCAACAAACCCCTGGCTGTCTTCAAGCAGGCACTGGACAGGCACCTCAAGTCGGTACCTGACCAGCCAGGCTGTGGTTCGTACGTTGGACTGCGTGCGGCCAGCAGTAACAGCCTGGTTGATCAGGCTCTGATCCAACATTAGGCCTGGTCACAGACCGGGCCGCAGGGGCGTTGACCCCTGGAACTCTCTCCAGGTATACTCCAGGTAACGTAGTGGAGAGGAATAAAAAAAAAGATCTGCGTCAAAGTATTGAAGGTTCTGAGGTTCCGGTTGCCTATCAGGATGATGCTGAGGGTTTACGTGGAGCTGGAGGCCAACCACAGGCAGGGAGGTAGGCTGGTTAATTGAGCTTAATGCTTATTATACTCATAGGGTCATTAAGGCTACATGTCACCTGCACACCATCAGTCAAGAATACCATAACTCTCCGTGTATATACACTTAGAGACATACACCTTTCTTACAATGAAATACATATAATCACAATGAAAAGTGATATTAATTCAGGCGATTTCGTGATATCTTACATTATCAAGGAATTAAAATATTCCTTGATAATGTGTGAGATCACGAAAGTGCTTTAAATAATAATAATAATAATAATAATAATAATAATAATAATAATAATAATAATAATAATAATAATAATAATACCACTTTCCACTGAGGCTATATTGCTCACCTCTCGGTGTAACTATCATGTGAGGCTGGGAGTGGAATGCAGACACGAAGAAGAATAGTTTGAGGTGTGTTGGGCGTGATGCAAGAGACTCAGGGTGAAGGAGAGGTGAACAGTACCACCACAAAACAGTCGACGCCTCAACTGTCTATTAGCCAGTCAGGTCTCGTATCTGGGCCGACCCACCGCCCGCCCCGAGACCACGGCCCACCCCCGACCCACCGCCCGCCCCGAGACCACCGCCCACCCCCGACCCACCGCCCCCGACCCACCGCCCGCCCCGAGACCACCGCCCACCCCGATCCACCGCCCGCCCCGAGACCACCGCCCACCCCCGACCCACCGCCCGCCCCGAGACCACCGCCCACCCCCGACCCACCGCCCCACTCACATATCATATATATTCTCGAACAGAGTTTTAGGTCGCTAACGTGCAGGTGTAATTATATACTTGCAGTAATGGAAAAATTATTATTATTATTATTATTATTATTATTATTATTATTATTATTATTATTATTATTATTATTATTATTTTTTTTTTTTTTTTTTTTTTTATTGAGAAGCTCTAAACAGTAGAGGTTATACAGAGTGGGGGGGGGGAAATGAGGTAAAGAGGTTTGATCCAAGAAAACGTATGGTATATGAGATTCTCTGATTCACAAGATGAGAGCTCGTTACTCTGTAGGCCTAAATTTAGGCCATGCAAGTAAAAAAAGCAATAAAGAACGAAACGTTTCAGTAACAACGACACCAACTGATTTTTTAAATAAATTTTATTTTCTTCTTTAATGGTACAAAAAAAATGAAACATGCCAGAAATGAGTTATTTTCTTCAGTTCGGAATAAAAATACATGTTCCTGTCTTGACTGGAAATAAGAAATAGGCCTCAGCGCTGGATATTAGTGGAATGATTGATCCAGTACAAAGGAGGACTGCATTTCTCAGGTTGACACAGTTATAAGAGGAATTGCCAGTATAGACCCCTGGCTACTGCTGCTGCTGCTGTTGCTGCTGCTGCTGCTGCTGCTGCTGCTCCTGCTGCTCCTGCTGCTCCTGCTGCTGCTGCTGCTGCTGCTCCTGCTGCTGCTGCTGCTGCTGCTGCTGCTCTGCTGCTGCTGCTGCTGCCTGCTGCCTGCTGCTCGCTGCCCTGCTCCTGCTGCTGCTGCCTGCTGCTGCTGCTGCTGCTGCTGCTGCTGCTGCTGCTGCTCGCTGCTGCTGCTGCTGCTGCCTGCTGCTGCTGCTGCTGCTGCTGCTGCTGCTGCTGCTGCTGCTCTGCTGCTCCTGCTGCTCGCTGCTGCTGCTGCTCTGCTGCCTGCTGCTCCTGCTGCTGCTGCTGCTGCTGCTGCTGCTGCTGCTGCTGCTGCTGCTGCTCCTGCTGCTGCTGCTGCCTGCTGCTGCTGCTCCTGCTGCTGCTGCTGCCTGCTCGCTGCTGCTGCCCTGCTGCTGCTTCCGCGCGGCTGCTGGTCTAGCTCTGCTTCACCAGGGAGCTGGACGTACCTGGATAAGTGGCCAGCTATCCGACCAGCCGGGTTGGCCCTACCGGACGTTCGGCAGAGACGCCGGACGGCCGTGACCCCTGGAACGGACCCCCCTACGGGAAGCACCAGTCACCGTGCCACGCTACTCCAGAAAAACCTTTACGAGTAGAGAATTTTTTTTTAAATAACAGACATTTTTTTTTTTTGGGGGGGGATTAATTTTATAGAATATCACAGACACACAGAAAGTTATTTTTGTATTTGCTTGAAATTTCGAATTAAACAATAGGTAAAAATTAATGGGCGCCACCTAGAGTCATTTAAGGTCGAATGGGTCACCTGGGGGCTACCTGGCGTTGCTTGGCCTCACCTGGGGCCACTCGGGGTCACTTGGGGTCATCTGGGGTCATCCAGGGTCACCCGGATCACTCGGGAGCACCTTGGGTCTCTCGGGATCACCTGGAGTCACCTGGGGCCACTTGGGGGTCACTCGGGGTTACCTGGGGTCACTCGGTGTCACCTGGGGTCACTCGGGGTCACCTAGATAATCCACTTCTTTATTTCCAAACAAAATTGCGCCTCTAATTATTTTGGATTAAACAGAAGATGGTCGCTCTCATGGCATTTCTTCCCCTGATAAACAGTCAGTTTGCTCCATTATAACCGTACATATTGTCTACATACTGTTTCCCCCCACGAGGGGCGAAACGTTGCTATTACAACCCATCGACCGCCAGGATCATTAAATGCTAAATTTAAATCACATGGTTCAAGACGTCGAGTATTCTTTGATTCGCCCAGACACAGGTATTAAGGCGAGTTTTGTATGTATATACATCCACATGTATGCGCATACATGTGTTTGCCCTCCATGGGAAGTGCATAGCTTGTTAAGTTTGACGCCTGTCGATTAAACCATAGTTTTCGAACTATGAAGATTGACTTAAACTCGTGGCTGTATGTCTCTCAGTATGCATACACTCAGAGGTGTATGTCTCTCAGTATGCATACACTCAGAAGTGTATGTCTCTCAGTATGCATACACTCAGAGGTGTATGTCTCTCAGTATGCATACACTCAGAAGTGTATGTCTTTCAGTATGCATACACTCAGAGGTGTATGTCTCTCAGTATGCATACACTCAGAGGTGTATGTCTCTCAGTATGCATACACTCAGAGGTGTATGTCTCTCAGTATGCATACACTCAGAAGTGTATGTCTCTCAGTATGCATACACTCAGAGGTGTATGTCTCTCAGTATGCATACACTCAGAGGTGTATGTCTCTCAGTATGCATACACTCAGAGGTGTATGTCTCAGTATGCATACACTCAGAGGTGTATGTCTCTCAGTATGCATACACTCAGAGGTGTATGTCTCTCAGTATGTATACACTCAGAGGTGTATGTCTCTCAGTATGTATACACTCAGAGGTGTATGTCTCTCAGTATGTATACACTCAGAGGTGTATGTCTCTCAGTATACATACACTCAGAGTTTTTTTTCTCTCATTGTATGTACAGACTGAGATATGCATTTGTAAGGTATCCCTGTCACTACAAATACACTGTAAGGTATGCATTTAAGGTATCCCTGTCATTGTATATTCGTCAAAGGTTTTTGTTTATGACATGAAGTTCTTCATCCGAGTGGCTTCACATTTTGACAGCTGGTGTACTGGAACTAGGACTGGAACTAGGACTGGAACTAGGACTGGAACTAGGACTGGAACTAGGACTGGAACTCGGAAGAGTGTCTTGCAGCTACTGCCTTCGTCAGGTGCCAGCTGATCATTTTTATATAAACCATTTCCGATTCTGGTTTCTGCGGGATAACGTGAGAAAGCCTCTTCTGATTAGCATCAAAATTTTTCAATTTCTTTTAAAATGATGTAATGTCGTTTTCCGTGAAATGGGACGAATATGCCTCTTCTGAAGCGCATCTGTCTGAGGTACATTATGGATAGGTTGGTACCTGATAGGTGTGGGAGATGCAACTGTGCCAATTCGTTAACATGTCTACTAACCTTAGAATCTTTGGATTCCGAGCAATAACTGGAAAACATCTCTTCTGATAGGCTTCAAACTTGGCGTCATGGTCGGTTTTGCTCAAAGGATGGTTCCCATTGATTTTGGGCTGTGCCGGTTTCCAGTTACCATTGTATCAAATAAACCGGTTTCCATTCAATAATTGGAGAATGACCCTTCTGATTGACTTCAGAATTCCATTTCCAAGTAGTTAAATTGGCTATTATTCTTTGTTGCTTTGCTGCTTATAAGTAGTTTGTATGTCGAATTTGTTAGTTTATATATTGCATATAGTCATCGTTGCTACGGGGGTTTCGGGGGGTCAACGCCCCCCCCGGCCCGGTCCATGACCAGGCCTTGCGGTGTGTCAGGGCCTGATTAATCCGTGGCCTGGTAGGCAACGCTTTCGCTTCACACACAGAGTTCCCGTGGTTCGATCCCCGGCAAGGGTGAAAACATTGGGCGTGTTTCCTTACACCTGTTGTTCCCATTCACCTAGCAAGCAAGTAGGTACCTAAGTGTTAGTTGGCTGGTATGGGTTGTATCCTGGGGGACAAGATTGAGAACCCCAATAGAAATAAGACAGACAATCCCTAAATGACGCACTGACTTTCTTAGGTTATCCTTCGGGTTAAAAATCCGAACAAAATCTTATCTTACTGCTGGCTGCACGCAAACCGACGTAGGAACCACAGCCCAGCTGGTCAGGTACTGACTAGCCGGATGAAAGTTTACCTTAATCCATATTTTTGTAGTGAACAGGAGCCTTTATGATCCTCGTGTAGTTTATAGGCTTTAAACCCCATTAACTACTTCCTCAAAGGGATTTAAATCTACTGACTATGTTGTTATGTTTCGTCTTAGTTTCTCGACGTAGCTGGTCCAGCTGGTCTTCCATGTTCATGTTGTGAGTAAACAGAATGATCACTAACTTTCTGGCATGAGTGAGAGATATGGAAGGGAGAGAAGTGAGAGGGAGGGAACGAGAGATGAGAGAGGGAGCGAGAGATGAATTAGGGAGTGAGAGGTAAGGGAGCGAGTGAGATGAAGTAGTGAGGGAGAGATGAGAGAAGCCAAGAGTGAGTAAGGAAGGCGAGTCATGAAACACACAAGTCACCCCTGTAACACACACACCTCCCACCATTCTCTACACACTCTTCAAGAGGGAGCACTGCGATGTTAGTGAACGACTTCCTTTCCGAGGTATTGGAGCTAACCTCCCCTTGCCTGGATCAAACCTCATTCCCCCATTTCCCAAAGGCTCTTACGGGCTTAGCGCTTCCCTCCGATAACAAAAAAGTGAATAACAATGTCGCTCTTATCAACAAGATGAAACCATTAGTTTAATACCCATTTATATATGGGTATTAAATCCACCGTAACATTGTTATACTCACTGACAAGTGTATATATCTCAGTGTATATACCCCTAGAGGCGTATATCTCTCAGTGTATATACAAGGGTGAATATTTCTCATTGTACATGTGCCGAAAGTTTAGGTATTAAAGTATCCTTGACTGGTGGTGTATAAGTGTGTAGTCGATAGGCTTTAAAGTATAGTAAAGTATGTAAAGTAAATTTTATTTCATTGCAATTTTACATATATATTTGTAGTTACAATCATAAACTGAAGTGCAAGGAGAGCCACTGACATGCCATGGTGAAGTGCAAGGAGAGCCACTGACATGCCATGGTGAAGTGCAAGGAGAGCCACTGACATGCCATGGTGAAGTGCAAGGAGAGCCACTGACATGCCATGGTGAAGTGCAAGAGCCCACTGACATGCCATGGTGAAGTGCAAGGAGGGCCACTGACATGCCATGGTGAAGTGCAAGGAGAGCCACTGACATGCCATGGTGAAGTGCAAGGAGGGCCACTGACATGCCATGGTGAAGTGCAAGGAGAGCCACTGACATGCCATGGTGAAGTGCAAGGAGAGCCACTGACATGCCATGGTGAAGTGCAAGGAGGGCCACTGACATGCCATGGTGAAGTGCCAGGAGAGCCATTGACATGCCATGGTGAAGTGCAAGGAGGGGGAGGAGTGGGAGGAGGATGAGGAGGAGGAGGAGGAGGAGGAGGAGGGGAGGGTGGTGGTGGTGCAGCCATAGAAATATCGCACCTGAGATCATTGTGATGTGAAGGTTACGTAGGGAATAAAGGAATTAGTAAATATTGTGGTGGTCTGAAGCGTATAAAGCAAACATTGTGTGGGACTGAAAAGAGAAACTGTTCATTTCCTGGATAAAGTCTTTCCCAGACTGAATCCCCATGTGCCGGTACAGGGATACACACTGAGAGGTATATCTCTCAGTGTGTATATATCTCTCAGTGTGTATATATCTCTCAGTGTGTATATATCTCTCAGTGTGTATATATCTCTCAGTGTGTATATATCTCTCAGTGTGTATATATCTCTCAGTGTGTATATATCTCTCAGTGTGTATATATCTCTCAGTGTGTATATATCTCTCAGTGTGTATATATCTCTCAGTGTGTATATATCTCTCAGTGTTTATATATCTCTCAGTGTGTATATATCTCTCAGTGTGTATATATCTCTCAGTGTGTATATATCTCTCAGTGTGTATATATCTCTCAGTGTGTATATATCTCTCAGTGTGTATATATCTCTCAGTGTGTATATATCTCTCAGTGTTTATATATCTCTCAGTGTGTATATATCTCTCAGTGTGTATATATCTCTCAGTGTGTATATATCTCTCAGTGTGTATATATGTTCAGAGTTCACTTTAATTCCTATTTTTAAAGGGGGGGGGGACCGGTAGACCAGCGGAAGGCCTCGGTCAGATCAGAAGCTGCAGCAGCGGGTCATTAAATGACTAAGACCCGCTTCAGGAAACACTTGTCGTTTCCTGACAAATCTTATCTAACCTAAACTAACCTTAATACCTGTTTTGGGGAGTATCGTGTAGACGATAGGCTTTAGGTCCCATTAATCAACCTACCCATCTGCAGGTACAGTGTATGTGGTTGTCCTCAGGAGGGTTATTGTACCTGCTGGTTATTGCTTGTCAAAGGGCAATCCTCGCCCAGCCTCTTATTATTATTGTTAGTAGTAGTAATAGTAGTAGTAGTAATTGTAGTTGTAGTAGTAGTAGTAAAGCATTCGTAGAAGATGTACTAGTAGTAATAGCAAAAGAAGATTATCCATTTTGGGTTTATTGACCGTGAGGAAAAGTAAATTTGGATAAGCCAGGAAAGCCACTCAGACTGGTTTACTTCCATCCGGATGCTTTCCTCTTCCACTCCAGGATGCGACCCTCAAAAAGCTGGCTAGCACTCGGGTACCAACTTACTACTGTGTGAAAAGTACGCAACAGGTGTAAGGCAACATGCCAACCGCCTCCACCCGCTCCAGGGTCAAGCCCCGGTCTCTCGGCTGCAACCCGAAGGTATTACATCTGATCCACGAGGCTGGTTGCCCACTTGAAGAAGCGGTAATGATGAGCACAGTTTCTCGCGTTGTTATTGAAAGAGTGTCACCTGGAATGACTGAGTCATGTAGAGTACAGTAAGGATGTAAAGGCACAGTAAACAATAAATACGATACAGTCAATTGCTTCTAAAAAAATATGATTTTATCGTTCCTTATGACATGCTGTTGCGAGTTATCGTGATGTTGTTGCGTATGAGGCAGCGCTCTTGTACATGCAGTGAGTGAAGTGTTGGTGGTGTGACCAAGGTAACATATTACGGGGTGCGATCTGTTCCAAGTGTTACATTGGTATTCAAGTAGCACGCTGATCCTCGTCAACGTCTCAGGCTGCACTGCCATAGTGTTCATAATAAGGAAAGCTGTGCTGGGACTTGTCATAAAAAACATGTATCTGGACATTGTCTCTGACTGGAGTACAGTGCCTTCGTCCCAAACTGTTTTTTTTTTTATGAAGTTTATCGTGGAGAAATGCTTCCTTATAAAATACCTCGATCAATACATACGAGTCTTAACTACAGTATATATGAGATCCTAACAGAAATCCATGTTGGAGTATTTATTGTCTGGAATATCAATTGTTTAATACAGTTCGGTGAAGGCGTTCAAACTCGTGGATCAAGTATTGTCAAGTAGAGTGAGTCACCAGCACCAGCCTTAAGCCTCCAAGAAATTTCAGGGTACAGAGGAGACGCGTGTGACAATACATTATTATTTCTAGGTATTATGGTGGACGATAGATCTGTAAGGTCGTCATACTGTCTTCGGTAACATATTGGTGCGTGAACATCCGTGACTAGGTGAGTGTTCTGAGAATTACACGAAAATAGTCATTAATAAGCGAAATATCTGCAGTATGCTCAGCGTCTCAACTCTTGTCCTTGTGGTACAGAAGGCTTCGTGTGGTTAATAAATACCACTGTTCTAACAACATTTCCATATTTATGGTCTCCGTGTCCTCCACTATCGTGTTAGACTGGAAGACATTCGCTAGACGGCCCAAGGTAGAATCCATCAGTCACATATTATTTTTTTTTTCACTGCTAATCACTCAAACTTCATGAATCATTTATTTCATCCTTTACTTCATACTTCTTCAGTTGCCTTACTGTCTATCCCTCCTGTCCTAATAATAGTGCCAAATTAATCACCTCTTTGGTAATATCTTTTATTAATAAGTTTACCCTTTTTATATTAATTTCCAAATGAATTATCGAGCAAGAAATTATAAACTCTTTTATTTTTGTCCTTCCGCTGGTCTCCTCCTCATTACTCTCTGTTATTGAATTCGATTCTCTTTGTTCTCTGCTTCTATCACGACTTCCCAAAATATTTGAGGCCTAACCCTTGAAACTCCCCTGTCGATTTATTCTCTTCTTCTTCTTTCATCAACCTATTCGGACTTTTCATCCCGACCAACAGAGCAGTGTGTAGAAAGGCTGGCAGGTGGTGCTGAAGTCAGCATACCTCTGAAGTGAAAGTTTCTACAGTGAAACAACACCTCAGCACAATCACTCACTCATGCACACAAAATTATGTATGTACAGGTGAGCTGTCTCTCACAATTACTAGGTCCAGGTATTTAAACGATCGTAGGTAAGGTACCAACCAATAAAACAATTGCATATATATGGTCATGTATTTAAACGAGAGCAGATAAGACAGTAATTCACAAGAGGGGAAGAGGTAGACCCAAGAAGAGGGTGGGAGGAGAGATGAAGGGTGTCAGTGACGACCCATGAGGCTGCAGTGTCGGGTAGATCGTATTGGCAACTTTTACAAGCTATCAGATCTGTAACTCCGTAGTGGTGAATTTTAGGACCTTACGATTCTCAGGGAGGAAAGGGAAAGTGAGACCACAAGGCCTTAATAGTCTTAGCAAAGGTCATGACACGCGAGTTCCTACGTGAAGTACCTTTAAAGGTCCGCCTGACCTACATTTTATACAGGTGACATTCATAAACGAAGACTGTGGTAAGAGACGCAAATGGTGAGTGATCGGAAGGGAACTGCTCAGAAATGAAACAAAGAGTACTGGTCTTCCCCTATTATGTAGATCTGGGCACTGGTCTCTACTGTTATGTAGACCAAGGCATATATATATATATATATATATATATATATATATATATATATATATATATATATATATATATATATATATATATATAAAGTTTTACCTATAACGCTCCCCCTATCGTGTCCGCACATAGTGTCAACACCACAGTGCCAACCCCACAGTGCCAACACCACAGTGCCTATACAACAGTGCCAACACCACAGTACCAACACCACAGTACCAACACCACAGTGCCAATACCACAGTGCCAACATCACAGTGCCAACATCACAGTGCCAACTCAACAGTGCCAACACCACAGTGCTAACACCACAGTGCCTATACAACAGTGCCAACACCACAGTGCCAACACCACAGTACCAACACCACAGTACCAACACCACAGTGCCAATACCACAGTGCCAACATCACAGTGCCAACATCACAGTGCCAACACCATAGTGCCAACACCATAGTGCCTACACCACAGTGCCAACACCATAGTGCCTACACCACAGTGCCAACACCACAGTTCTAACACCACAGTGCCTACACCACACTGCCAACACCACAGTGCCAACACAGTGCCTACACCACATTGCTAACACCACAGGGCCAACACCACAGTGCCAACCCAATGAATACACCACAGTGCTAACACCACAATGCCAACACCACAATGCCAACACTACAATGCCAACACTGCTTACACCATAGTGCCAACACCACAGTGCCTACACAGTGCCAACACAACACCATTGTGCTAACATTACAGTGCCAACACAACACCATATTGCTAACATCACAGTGCCACCATCACAGTGCCAACACCACAGTGCCTACACCACAGTGCCTAAATCACAGTACCAACACCACAGTGCTAACACCACTGTGCCAACACTACAGTGCTAGCACCACAGTGCTAACATCACAGTGCTAACACCACAGAGCTAACACAAAAGTGCAACACCACAGTGCTAACATCACAGTGCCAACACCACAGTGCAAACACCACAGTGCTAACACTATAATGCTAACACCACAGTGCCATCACCACAGCGCCAATACCACAGTGCTAACACCACAGTGCCAACACCACAGTGCCAACACCACAGTGCCAACACCACAGTGCCAGCACCACAGTGCTAACATTACAGTGCCAACAAGACAGTGCTAACACCACAGTGCCAACACCAAAGTGCTAACATCACAGTGCCAACACCACAGTGCTAACACCACAGTGCCAACACCACAGTGCTAACATTACAGTGCCAACACCACATGCCAACACCACAGTGCCAACACCACAGTGCCAAAACCACAGTACCAACACCACAGTGCCAACACCAACATCACAGTGCCAACACCACAGTACCAACAGCACAGTGCCAATACCACAGTGCCAACATCACAGTGCCAACATCACAGTGCTAACACCAAAGTGCCAACACCACAGTGCTAACACCACAGTGTCAACACCACAGTGCCAACACCACAGTGCCAATACCGTAAGTGTATATATACGGAGATATTCACCCCTTGGTTTAGTGTATATTCCCTGCTGATCTCAATGCAGGAGGCACATTAAGGCTGTGTATGACCTAAAACAGAGATGAAAGTAAACTATCAGTGTATATACACAGATACACTCTTCCTGGTGTATACACTTTCCATCGTATGGTTGGTTATGGGGCTTAAAGCCTGTCGCCTACTCGATTATTACTATTATTATTCTAATTAAATTAAGCGCTAAACCCGACAAGGTCATACATCACTTAAGGCTGCACGTCACCTGTTCGCCACTAGTCAGGAACATTTTAATGCTTACAAGAAAATTCTCAGCGTATATACACTGAGCGATGTACATCTCGTGGTGTATATGCCTTCCCTCGAAGATACACCCCTCGGTATATACACAAAAAATGTCAATCATGATTTCTGCTGCTGTTACTGCAAATAAACCAGGGAACGGGTGGGGTTTGCACCCATAGCGAGTGAGTCGTCAAACTCCAGACACCGACCTGGAATTTTAAGACTCACTCGCGAGGGGTTCAAACCCCCACCCGTTCCCTCGTTTGTTTATAATCGTGTTATTACGATTTGGTGAGTCACTAGTGGCTGTGATCCTTCCTCCCAGGAGTCCGGCAAGTGGGCCGGGGCGCTCACACATGTACCCTGAGGTCTGACTGGCCCCTGACACGTCATTTAGATTTCTGACTGGGCTGGAATATTCTGTGGTGGATGGCGAGCCCAGGAGCGTAGACCAAACTCTCCTCACACTTACGTATTTTCGTGTTAATTCTTGAAAGTTCTTCTACCATTGCTGGTCGGATCGTGTCAGTGATTTACAGCAAATTACGGCATGTTTAAGTGGCATTACGTCCGGCAACTTTGTAAAGCTCTGAAAAGAAGTGGATATACGCTTAATATATACGTAGCGACAGATGTAGCGGCAGATGTAGCGGCAGATGTAGCGGCAGATGTAGCGGCAGATGTAGCGGCAGATGTAGCGGCAGATGTAGCGGCAGATGTAGCGGCAGATGTAGCGACAGATGTAGCGACAGATGTAGCGGCAGATGTAGGGACAGATGTAGCGGCAGATGTAGCGACAGATGTAGCAACAGATGTAGGGACAGATGTAGCGGCAGATGTAGCGACAGATGTAGCGACAGATGTAGCGGCAGATGTAGGGACAGATGTAGCGGCAGATGTAGCGACAGATGTAGCGACAGATGTAGCGGCAGAAGTAGGGACAGATGTAGCGGCAGATGTAGCGACAGATGTAGCGGCAGATGTAGCGACAGATGTAGCGGCAGATGTAGGGACAGATGTAGCGGCAGATGTAGCGACAGATGTAGCAACAGATGTAGGGACAGATGTAGCGGCAGATGTAGCGACAGATTTAGGAACAGATGTAGCGGCAGATGCAGCGACAGATGCAGCGACAGATGTAGTGGAAGATGTAGCGGCAGATGAAGCGGCAGATGTAGCGGCAGATGTAGCGGCAGATGTAGCGACAGATGTAGCGGCAGATTTAGCGGCAGATGTAGCGGCAGATGTAGCGGCAGATGTAGCGGCAGATGTAGCGGCAGATGTAGCGGCAGATGTAGCGGCAGATGTAGCGGCAGATGTAGCGGCAGATGTAGCGGCAGATGTAGCGGCAGATGTAGCGGCAGATGTAGCGGCAGATGTAGCGGCAGATGTAGCGGCAGACGTCGCTGCCTGGGAGTGAGGATAAGGAAGTCTTCATCGTATATTAAGTGTAATAATAATAATAATAATAATAATAATAATAATAATAATAATTATTATTAATTATTATTATTATTATTATTATTATTATTATTATTATTATTATTATTATTATTATTATTATTATTATTATTATTATGATGATGATGATGATGATGATTGTTATAATTACTGTATTCACGGGGATGCGCAAAACCCGAAGGGCTTGTACAGAGTCTTGGGGAATTGGACAGTGGTCAGGTTCGATCCAAGGAAAGGGAGAATAAATCCAGTGCCTTGGATAAAGAGCTATTCACCAGCACTAATCCATCTTGTACATCACACTTGAAAGTATCTCACGATCTCCGTAGAGTTTTATGACAGCCTTTACTAGGAGATCTGACGAGAGAGACAGCCTTTGCTAGGAGACCTGACGAGAGAGACAGCCATCGCTAGGAGACCTGACGAGAGAGACAGCCATCGCTAGGAGACCTGACGAGAGAGACAGCCTTTACTAGGAGACCTGACGAGAGAGACAGCCTTTACTAGGAGACCTGACGAGAGAGACAGCCTTTACTAGGAGACCTGACGAGAGAGACAGCCTTTACTAGGAGACCTGACGAGAGAGACAGCCATCGCTAGGAGACCTGACGAGAGAGACAGCCATCGCTAGGAGACCTGACGAGAGAGACAGCCTTTACTAGGAGACCTGACGAGAGAGACAGCCTTTACTAGGAGACCTGACGAGAGAGACAGCCTTTGCTAGGAGACCTGAAGAGAGAGACAGCCTTTGCTAGGAGACCTGACGAGAGAGACAGCCTTTGCTAGGAGACCTGAAGAGAGAGAAAGCCTTCGATAAGAGACCTGACGAGAGAGACAGCCTTTGCTAGGAGACCTGAAGAGAGAGAAAGCCTTCGATAAGAGACCTGACGAGAGAGACAGCCTTTGCTAGGAGATCTGACGAGAGAGACAGCCTTTGCTAGAGACCTGAAGAGGCAGCTTTGCTAGGAGATCTGACGAGAGAGACAGCCTTTGCTAGGAGACCTGACGAGAGAGACAGCCTTCGCTAGGAGACCTGACGAGAGAGACAGCCTTCGCTAGGAGACCTGACGAGAGAGATAGCCTTTGCTAGGACACCTGACGAGAGAGACAGCCTTCGTTAGGAGACCTGACGAGAGAGATAACCTTAGCTAAGAGACCTGACGAGAGAAATAACCTTAGCTAGGAGACCTGACGAGAGAGACAGCCATCGCTAGGAGACCTGACGAGAGAGATAGCCATCGCTAGGAGACCTGACTAGAAAGACAGCCTTCGCTAGGAGACCTGACGAGAGACACAGTCTTCGCTAGGAGACCTGGAGACAGCCCTCGCTGTCATACTCATGAACAAACGTTATCAGCTCATGGGCAAGGTTATCATACTCATGGGCAAGGTTATTATATCATGGGCAAGGTTATCATATCATGGGCAAGGTTATCATACTCATTGGCAGGGTTATCATATCATGGGCAAGGTTATCATATCATGGGCAAGGTTATCATATCATGGGCAAGGTTATCATATCATGGGGAAGGTTATCATATCATGGGCAAGGTTATCATATCATGGGCAAGGTTATCATACTCATGGGCAAGGTTATCATATCATGGGCAAGGTTATCATATCATGGGCAAGGTTATCATATCATGGGCAAGGTTATCATATCATGGGCAAGGTTATCATATCATGGGCAAGGTTATATCATGGGCAAGGTTATCATATCATGGGCAAGGTTATCATATCATGGGCAAGGTTATATAATGGGCAAGGTTATCATATCATGGGCAAGGTTATATCATGGGCAAGGTTATCATATCATGGGCAAGGTTATCATATCATGGGCAAGGTTATCATATCATGGGCAAGGTTATATCATGGGCAAGGTTATCATATCATGGGCAAGGTTATCATATCATGGGCAAGGTTATCATATCATGGGCAAGGTTATCATATCATGGGCAAGGTTATCATATCATGGGCAAGGTTATCATATCATGGGCAAGGTTATCATATCATGGGAAAGGTTATCATATCATGGGCAATGTTATCATATCATGGGCAAGGTTATCATATCATTGGCAAGGTTATCATATCATGGGCAAGGTTATCATATCATGGGCAAGGTTATCATATCATTGGCAAGGTTATCATATCATGGGCAAGGTTATCATATCATGGGCAAGGTTATCATAACATGGGCAAGGTTATCATATCATGGGCAAGGTTATCATATCATGAGCAAGGTTATCATATCATTGGCAAGGTTATCATATCATGGGCAAGGTTATCATATCATGGGCAAGGTTATCATATCATTGGCAAGGTTATCATATCATGGGCAAGGTTATCATATCATGGGCAAGGTTATCATATCATTGGCAAGGTTATCATATCACGGGCAAGGTTATCATATCATGGGCAAGGTTATCATATCAGGCGCAAGGTTATCATATCATTGGCAAGGTTATCATATCATGGGCAAGGTTATCATATCATTGGCAAGGTTATCATATCATTGGCAAGGTTATCATATCATGGGCAAGGTTATCATATCATGGGCAAGGTTATCATATCATGGGCAAGGTTATCATATCATGGGCAAGGTTATCATATCATTGGCAAGGTTATCATATCATGGGCAAGGTTATCATATCATTGGCAAGGTTATCATATCATTGGCAAGGTTATCATATCATTGGCAAGGTTATCATATCATTGGCAAGGTTATCATATCATTGGCAAGGTTATCATATCATGGGCAAGGTTATCATATCATTGGCAAGGTTATCATATCATGGGCAAGTGATATCCTTTGTGTCTATACATCTGCAGCGACTGAGGTTAATTTTTCAACTTAGTGTCTTCGTGGAACCAGGAGCTGTATTGTACTCCACGAGTTCTGTGGTACTCCACGAGTTCTGTGGTACTCCACGAGTTCTGTGGTACTCCACGAGTTCTGTGGTACTCCACGAGTTCTGTGGTACTCCACGAGTTCTGTGGTACTCCACGAGTTCTGTGGTACTCCACGAGTTCTGTGGTACTCGCCGAGTTCTGTGGTACTCCACGAGTTCTGTGGTACTCCACGAGTTCTGTGGTACTCCACGAGTTCTGTGGTACTCCACGAGTTCTGTGGTACTCCACGAGTTCTGTGTACTCCACGAGTTCTGTGGTACTCCACGAGTTCTGTGGTACTCCACGAGTTCTGTGGTACTCGCCGAGTTCTGTGGTACTCCACGAGTTCTGTGGTACTCCACGAGTTCTGGGAAAAGAGAGTGTAAACATGGGTATTTGACTGGAGGACACAGGGGATACTGGAGATACAGGAGACGCTGGAGACACAAGAGAAAGACACACACACACCACTGCAAATATTTGAGTCATTCTGGCAGATAACTGCCGGACCTTCACTGAAACCTGTGTTGGCAGATCCTTTTGAGAGGTAGTGTGGCAATATGATGGTAGTGTGGCACTATGGTGATGTGGCACTATGGTGGTAGTGTGGCACTGTGGTGGTAGTGTGGCACTATGGTGGTTGTGTGGAACCATGGTGGTGGTGGTGTGGCACTATGATAGTAGTGTGACACTATGGTGGTAGTGTGGCACTATGATGGTAGTGTGGTACTATGGCGGTAGTGTGGCATTATGGTGGTAGTGTAGCACTATGCTGGTAGTGTGGCACTTTAGTGGTAGTGTGGCACTATGCTGGTAGTGTGGCACTATAGTGGTAGTGTGGCACTATGGTGATGGTGTGGCACTAGGGTGGTAGTGTGGCACTATGGTGGTAGTGTAGTACAATAGTGGTAGTGTGGCACTATTGTGGTGGTGTAGCACTATGGTGGTAGTGTGGCACTATGGTAATGGTGTGGCACTATGGTGGTAGTGTGGCACTATGATGGTAGTGTTACACTATGGTAGTGATGTGGCACTATGGTAGTAGTGTGGCACTATGGTGGAAGTGTGGCTCTATGGTGGTAGTGTGGCACTATGGTGGTGGTGTGGCACTTTGCTGGTTGTGTGGCACTATGGTGGTAGTGTGACACTATGGTGCTAGTGTGGCTCTATAGTGGTAGTATGGCCCTATGGTGGTGGTGTGGCACTATTGTGGTGTGGCACTATGGTAGTAGTGTGGAACTATGGTGGTAGTGTGGCACTATGGTGGTGTGGCACTATGGCGGTAGTGTGGCATTATGGTCGAAGTGTGACACTATGGTGGTAGCGTGACACTATAGTGGTAGTATGGCACAATGGTGGTGTTGTGGCACTATTATTGCAGTGTGGCACTATGGTGGTGGTGTGGATTTATGGTGTTAGGGTGGCACTATGGTGGTGTGGCACTATGGTGGTAGTGTGACAGGGATAGGAGAGGGAGGGAGAGAGGAGTGTGGGAGAGGGGTAAAGGAGTGAGAGAAGCAGGAAAGGGAGAGAGAGGGCAGGGAAGGGAGAGAGGGGGAGGGAAGGGAGAGAGGGGCAGGGGAGGGAGAGGGCAGGGGAGAGAGAGGGCAGGGAAAGGAGAGAGGGGCAGGGAAGGGAGAGAGGGCAGGGGAGGGAAAGAGAGAGAGAGGGGTAGGAAAGGGAGAGAGAGAGGAGGGAAGGGAGAGAGGGGCAGGGAAGGGAGAGAGGGGCAGGGAAGGGAGACAGGGGCAGGGAAGGGAGAGAGGGGCAAGGAAAGGAGAGATGGGAAGGTGAGAGAGAAAGGTGATTAGGGCAGAGAGAGATGGGTCTATGAGGGACAGGCATCGTGGCGCCAGACATACTCTACCATTCCACCTTTAAGGCGGAAGTTGCTGGAGGACTGAGGCGCCAGGGGTCATGGTGTATACACACACACACACACACACACACACACACACACACACACACACACACACAAAACACACACACACACACACACACATACAGTGAGGCATAGGGTCCACTTCTGGTGCAATACATGGAGTTCTTTATCCTTGAAGAAGTAAGTGAAATATCTTCTAAGAAGAGTCTAGAGACACTTCCTAGAATCCAAGTGAGCACTAGTCCTCTCTTACCGCCCCATATATATATATATATATATATATATATATATATGTCGTGCCGATTAGGTAAAACTTGCGATTTTGGCTTAAATAGCAACGCTCTTCTTGCCATATAAGACAAGTGAAAATTTGTGTATGCAATAATTTCGCCAAAATCATTCTGAGCATAACGAAAAAAAATATATTTCATTGTGTTTGTTTATTATTAAATTAATGTTAACGTATCTAAAATATATTTTGTTGGGTTAGGCTAAATTAAATTGCGCTTGTTGTAATAAGGTTAGGTAGGTTTTCAAAGTTTCTCTTGGTACAAAATTATAAATTTTTACATTAACATAAATGAAAAAAAATATATTTTTAAACGTATAAGAGAAATTTTTAGAAAGGACTTAATTTTAGATGAGTTCTTGCTAATTGACCAGTTTTACCTAATCGGCACGACATATATATATATATATATATATATATATATATATATATATATATATATATATATATATATATATATATATATGTCGTGCTGGAGCTCATTTAAAATTAAGTCTTTTCTAAAATTTTCTCTTATAAGTTTAAAGATATATTTTTTCATTCATGTTATTGTAAAAAATTAATAATTTTGTACCAATATAGTCTTCGAAAACTTACGTAAACTTAATTCAAGTAAAACTTGCGATTTTGGCTTAAATAGCAACGCTTTTCTTGCCGAATAAGGCAAGCGAAAATTTGCGTATGCTATAATTTCGTAAAAATCATTCTGAACCTAAAGAAAAAAAAAATTTCATTGTGTTTGTTTATTATTAAATTATTGTAAACTTATCTATAATATATTTAGCTGGATTAGGCTAAATTAAATTGCGCTTTTTATAATAAGGTTAGGTAAGTTTTCCAAGATTCTTTTGGTACAAAATCATTAATTTTTACATTAACATAAATAAAAAATATATATATTTAAACGTATAAAAGAAAATTTTAGAAAAGACTTAATTTTAAAGGAGTTCTTGCTAATTGACCAGTTTTACCTATTCGGCACGTAATATATATATATATATATATATATATATATATATATATATATATATATATATATATATATATATATATATATATATATATATCATTTCATAGTAAAAATATATTACAAATTTTCCATGCGTATGGGCAGGTGAAGTGGAAATATAGGAAGAGGGCGATTGAGAAGAAGGAAGTAGCATTGGAGGAGGGAGGAAGGGGAGAGAACATAGGAGGAGAGAACATGGGAGGGAGAGAAGGGGAGAGAACATGGGGAGGGAGAGAAGGGGAGGGAACATGGGGAGGAGAGAAGGGAGAGAACATGGGGAGGGAGAGAAGGGGAGAGAAGGGGAGCGAACGTGGGGAGGGAGAGAAGGGGAGAGAACATGGGGAGGGAGAGAACATGGGGAGGGAGAGAAAGGGGAGAGAACATGGGGAGGGAGAAGGGGAGAGAACGTGGGGGAGGGAGAGAAGGGGAGAGAACATGGGGAGGGAGAGAAGGGGAGAGAACATGGGGAGGGAGAGAAGGGGAGAGAACTTGGGGAGGGAGAGAAGGGGAGAGAACATGGGGAGGGAGAGAAGGGGAGAGAACGTGGGGAGGGAGAGAAGGGGAGAGAAGGGGAGAGAACATGGGGAGGGAGAGAAGGGAAGAGAACATGGGGAGGGAGGGAAGGGGAGAGAACATGGGGAGGGAGAGAACATGGGGAGGGAGAGAAGGGTAGAAAACATGGGGAGGGAGAGAAGGGAAGAGAACATGGGGAGGGAGAGAACATGGGAGGGAGAGAAGGGTAGAAAACATGGGGAGGGAGAGAAGGGAAGAGAACATGGGGAGGGAGAGAAAGAGAGAAGGATCGATGGTTGATCTTCGTAGTGTTCACTGTCAACTCACTCTCAAGACTTCACCTTCCAAGTAAAACCAATTTTCAACTCCCATAGTATGTTTGACGAACACCTGTTATGTTCTTTGTTATATTGCAGAGAACACGTTTCACGGAGTGTTGCTCCAGCAACACAAGATCAGCAGTGTAAGTAGCACTACGGTGGCCACACACTCTCCAGATTGACTTAGATACAACAAAAATGCTTTAGGAAAGATTTTTTTTGTACTAGAAACTAAGATTAAGTTGAAGAATTCCACTTGACATTTTCTTGACCATTTATTACCTAAGATATCAAAACGACAAGAGAATTATTTGGAAGGAAAGTAATGGAAATTATTGTTGATAAAGAAGAAAGCTGGATTTTTTACTCCCCTCTTTTGGTTTAAACTTTATTTTGATGATATAATCAGAGATATTTCTGTAATGTACATTGGCAAGCCATTACCAGCTGGAAATTTATATACAAACAACGTCATAGGTAAATAATAAAGTTAACTCCCTATCAATAAAGTTAAATGTGTGGAATTTAGATGTTATGCGTCCGATGATGCAGACAATATTAAATTAACTCAAAATAAGTTGGAAAGTGTAAAAAAAATTCTAAAGCCACAACATCAGGGGAGCGTTGGGGAGGGGAAGACCCATTGAATGTGTCCGTCACGCCCTTACCATCTGCCAGGGAACTTCATGTTAGGATAATTGCACCATCGGAAGCAGAGAAAGACATTTACATATGTTACCATAGATTTGTGATAAGTTTTTTTTTTTTTTTGGAAAAGGTCTTTATGGACCAACTGTAGCTGTAACAGTGACTCGACTAGTCTAGATAAACCTGCTGACTTGTGACTATCAATGCAATACTGAATTCTATCGACCTCTTCCCTTCCCCCCACTGTCAAAGCACCCCTCTGCTTCCCCCTCCCTCGCTGCACATTATATGTCACCTCCGAGACTTCATTTCTTAATGTCCTTCTTATCAACATCTCACTTCCTCCTAGTCTTTTCTTTCCTTCCTGTCCTCAACAATCCAATAATCTGTCCCCCCTCGTCAACCACTGTCTGCCCGACTTGCTTCTCCTCTACCTCCACTATTCCTCCTCCTCCACCTCTGCCGTCCCTCCGCCTCTCAACTCCTAGAACGCCTCCTTCAATTATTTTCCCCCGGAATTTTCGATCAAGTGGTAATGTAATAAGCTAGGAAAAAGTGGTGTTGGCGTGGGTCCAAGACCCCTCCGTGCCTGGCCGGCGCCACACCCCAGGTGAGCACCACAACCTCCCTGATACACCCCATTGGATGATGTGGAGGCATGGAGTAAAAGCTCGCTGGATCCTGATTGGCTGCGAATCACGTGCTGTCCGATCATTGGCTGTGACTGTTGCTGCGCCGACCTGTTGGACTGCCAATCAGCGTGTCTCCCTCGCTCTCTCTCAGACTCTTCCGGCGTGCACGACTCATAGCCTCTTGTTTAAGCTTTCAGGTGACCTTGACCTGTACTGTGACGCTAGTCGTGACCTTTGACGCCAGCCCTGAATTGGTCGACCTTAGCTTATCCTTTCGTGTGACCTTGCGTGGCCTTGGCTACTTCCGTCCGCCCTCAGCAACGCTGATTTTGGTGGCGGCAGCAAAAATGATGACTCCAGGAATTTGTGTCTCCCTGAAATGTCTCCTTCCTGAACTCCATTTGACTTGATTACTGCGCTCGCTTCTTTGGCTGAGTTGGCGCTCTCCGCCTCTCTTCATCTCTTTCAGAGATCTATTTTTTTTACTGTCTCTGGGATCTCGTGCTGTCTCAAGGGTTTCCTCCTGTCTCTGGAATCTTCTTCTGTCTCCGGGATTTCCTCTTGTCTTAGGGATCTTCTCCTGTCTGTGGGATCTTCTCTTGTCTGTGGGATCTTCTCCTGTCTCTGAGATCTTCTCCTGTCTCTGGGATCTTCTGTCTCTAAAATTTCTTGTTGTCTCTTGCATTTTGTCCTGTCTCCCAGAAATTTTCATGTCTCTTTTACATCTTCCTTCTCTTAAAATCTTCTTCCATCTATTGCAGATCTTATTTGTCTTTGATCTTCCTTTGTTTCTCGTCGATCTTTTTCTGTCCCCATTTACGAATCTTCTTATCTTTTTCGGATATTCGTGTTCTCTCAACGGACCTTCCGAACTGTACTAGAATATTCCCTCCTGTCTTTCTGAATTCTTCCGCATCATCGTTATAAGACCCTCTGGTCTCAGAAGACCCTCTGGTCTCTTTTGATCCTTCTGGTCTCCTTAGAAGGCCCTCTGGTCTTCAGAGGCCCTCTAGTTTGCCCTGGAACACCAAGACTCCACAAGTTGTGCCTGTGTTCCTTACGTCTTTGCAGTTATCTTAAGAATTTCCTACGTATCTCTTTGAGATTTTCACTGAAGCATCTTCTGTGCTTCAAATTTATTTCTGTAGCGAGCTCTTCGAGTACAACCTTTAAATATGGGTTGGACATTTATATGATTGAGTGTGACTGGGTGTAAGACACGTGTGGAACACTGTGTTTCTTTATTGACAAATCTTTTCTCCTATGTTGTAGGCTTCTTCAGTCGAATACAGATATGAATTACAATCCTGGAGAGAGTAGACGACGTGGACTTTAATGGAAGAGCAAGGCTAAGAGATTATTTTCCATCAAGGCTGAGGGACTGTTTACCTCAAACTGTCTCTACATCTTGTCTACTGTCTCCAGGATTATCATTCGTCTCTGTATTAAACTGAAGCCTGCAGCGCCGGCGAAACGAACCCTCAACAAACTTATCTAGTGAGGTCATCAACTTGCCGGAATTGTATACTATTTACAATAAGATGTAAGAAGGACGTACCTACCATGGGCTAGAAGGCCTACCGTAGTGCTTCTCTGTTCTTATATTTTACGTTCTTCGTTTACGTTGTTTCGATATGTTTAGCTCTGCGTTGACTTGAGTTCACTGTCCTGCTGCAGTGCCGAACTTGGGTCATTACTCAACACTGAACTGATGGGGCAGTGCCTCCGACGATGCTCCCCTAACCTGAACTGATGGGGTCAGTGTTACACCTCGTAACACTGAACTGATGGGGTCAGTGTTACACCTCGTAACACTGAACTGATGGCGTCAGTGTTAAATCTCGTAACACTGAACTGATGGGGTCAGTGTTACACCTCGTAGTCAGGCTGTGGCTTGACTTACTTTCCTTGGATTTAAATGTGTGTTGTGTGTGAGAGGAGTGAATGAGGTGTGAGGGATGAGTGGTGTGCGAAAGGTGAAGGGTGGAAAGGGCTCATGAAGGTGTGTGAGAGACGAGTGTGTGTGTGTGTGTGACGGCTGTGACAGTGACTGGAAGTCGGGGAGTAATAGGTGAGTGGGACGGGTGGGAGGAGTGAGTGGGAAGTGTGAGCAGTAGAGCTTGTTCTATCCTTTGCTAACCTCATCAGGCATACTCAGTAAATAACTCTCACTCTTGTAGAGCAACTCTCACTCTTGTAGAGCAACTCTCACTCTTGTAGAGCAACTCTCACTCTTGTAGAGCAACTCTCACTCTTGTAGATTCGCTTACATTTACAGATGTCAAAATCTTGCCATGCGTAACCGCAGTAATGGAGGTCAACGAGCCTGCAGGGTTCCATCGTACCTACTCCTGAAGATGCGCATGTCGTTTGCATCCATCAAGGTGCTCTCTCCTGCAGTCCACTTACCACCTGAAGGCTGAAAAAGTACTTCCTGACTACCCCTTCCCCTACGTCTCATCTACGTCATTAAGCTACCATCTATACCCCATGCTTCCCTCTTGTTGCAACTCTCCCCTGACTGCTCTATCAAATCCCCCGAGTATTTTGTATGTCGTGGTCATGTCTCTCCCTCGGACCTCCTCTGTTCTGCGTGGGGCACTGGCACGCAACAAGTGTCTCTCACGCACGGATAAAAGTGAGGATATATGACCAGGGATAATACATCCTCCAGCGCTGAGAAATATTTCCCTCAGTAGAGACGTAACTTCACAAGAATGGAAAGTGAAGCCTTGATACACCAGACTGTTGAAGCTTGTTGATGTGTCGCCTGTGTCCTCTCCTCAGCACGAGGGTGTCTTCTGTGTCCTCTCCTCAGCACGAGGGAGTCTTCTGTGTCCTCTCCTCAGCACGAGTGTGTCTTCTGTGTCCTCTCCTCAGCACGAGTGTGTCTTCTGTGTCCTCTCCTCAGCACGAGAGTGTCTTCTGTGTCCTCTCCTCAGCACGAGGGAGTCTTCTGTGTCCTCTCCTCAGCACGAGAGTGTCTTCTGTGTCCTCTCCTCAGCACGAGGGAGTCTTCTGTGTCCTCTCCTCAGCACGAGCGTGTCTTCTGTGTCCTCTCCTCAGCACGAGGGAGTCTTCTGTGTCCTCTCCTCAGCACGAGGGTGTCTTCTGTGTCCTCTCCTCAGCACGAGGGTGTCTTCTGTGTCCTCTCCTCAGCACGAGGGTGTCTTCTGTGTCCTCTCCTCAGCACGAGTGTGTCTTCTGTGTCCTCTCCTCAGTACGAGTGTGTCTTCTGTGTCCTCTCCTCAGCACGAGGGTGTCTTCTGTGTCCTCTCCTCAGCACGAGGGTGTCTTCTGTGTCCTCTCCTCAGCACGAGAGTGTCTTCTGTGTCCTCTCCTCAGCACGAGGGTGTCTTCTGTGTCCTCTCCTCAGCACGAGGGTGTCTTCTGTGTCCTTTCCTCAGCACGAGGGTGTCTTCTGTGTCCTCTCCTCAGCACGAGCGTGTCTTCTGTGTCCTCTCCTCAGCACGAGGGTGTCTTCTGTGTCCTCTCCTCAGCACGAGGGTGTCTTCTGTGTCCTCTCCTCAGCACGAGCGTGTCTTCTGTGTCCTCTCCTCAGCACGAGGGTGTCTTCTGTGTCCTTTCCTCAGCACGAGGGTGTCTTCTGTGTCCTCTCCTCAGCACGAGCGTGTCTTCTGTGTCCTCTCCTCAGCCGAGCGTGTCTTCTGTGTCCTCTCCTCAGCACGAGGGTGTCTTCTGTGCCCTCTCCTCAGCACGAGCGTGTCTTCTGTGTCCTCTCCTCAGCACGAGGGTGTCTTCTGTGTCCTTCCTCAGCACGAGGGTGTCTTCTGTGTCCTCTCAGCACGTGTCTCGTCCTCTCCCGCGAGGGTGTCTTCTGTGTCCTTCCTCAGCACGAGGTGTCTTCTGTGTCCTCTCCTCAGCCGAGCGTGTCTTCTGTGTCCTCTCCTCAGCACGAGCGTGTCTTCTGTGTCCTCTCCTCAGCACGAGGGTGTCTTCTGTGTCCTTCCTCAGCACGAGGTGTCTTCTGTGCCTCTCCTCAGCACGAGGGTGTCTTCTGTGTCCTTCCTCAGCCGAGGGTGTCTTCTGTGTCCTCTCCTCAGCACGAGGTGTCTTCTGTGTCCTTCCTCAGCACGAGGTGTCTTCTGTGTCCTCTCCTCAGCACGAGGTGTCTTCTGTGTCCTTCCTCAGCACGAGGGTGTCTTCTGTGTCCTCTCCTCAGCACGAGGTGTCTTCTGTGTCCTCTCCTCAGCCGAGGGTGTCTTCTGTGTCCTCTCCTCAGCACGAGCGTGTCTTCTGTGTCCTCTCCTCAGCACGAGCGTGTCTTCTGTGTCCTCTCCTCAGCACGAGGGTGTCTTCTGTGTCCTCTCCTCAGCACGAGCGTGTCTTCTGTGTCCTCTCCTCAGCACGAGCGTGTCTTCTGTGTCCTCTCCTCAGCACGAGGGTGTCTTCTGTGTCCTCTCCTCAGCACGAGCGTGTCTTCTGTGTCCTTTCCTCAGCACGAGTGTGTCTTCTGTGTCCTCTCCTCAGCCCGAGGGTGTCTTCTGTGTCCTTTCCTCAGCACGAGGTGTCTTCTGTGTCCTCTCCTCAGCACGAGGGTGTCTTCTGTGTCCTTCCTCAGCACGAGGGTGTCTTCTGTGTCCTCTCCTCAGCACGAGGGTGTCTTCTGTGTCCTTCCTCAGCACGAGGGTGTCTTCTGTGTCCTCTCCTCAGCACGAGGGTGTCTTCTGTGTCCTTTCCTCAGCACGAGGGTGTCTTCTGTGTCCTCTCCTCAGCACGAGGTGTCTTCTGTGTCCTTCCTCAGCACGAGGGTGTCTTCTGTGTCCTCTCCTCAGCACGAGCGTGTCTTCTGTGTCCTCTCCTTCAGCCGAGGTGTCTTCTGTGTCCTCTCCTCAGCACGAGGTGTCTTCTGTGTCCTTCCTCAGCACGAGGGTGTCTTCTGTGTCCTTTCCTCAGCACGAGGTGTCTTCTGTGTCCTCTCCTCAGCACGAGCGTGTCTTCTGTGTCCTCTCCTCAGCACGAGGGTGTCTTCTGTGTCCTCTTCCTCCGCCCAGCACGAGCGTGTCTTCTGTGTCCTCTCCTCAGCACGAGGGTGTCTTCTGTGTCCTTTCCTCAGCACGAGGGTGTCTTCTGTGTCCTCTCCTCAGCACGAGCGTGTCTTCTGTGTCCTCTCCTCAGCCCGAGGTGTCTTCTGTGTCCTCTCCTAGCCGAGCGTGTCTTCTGTGTCCTCTCCTCAGCACGAGCGTGTCTTCTGTGTCCTCTCCTCAGCACGAGGGTGTCTTCTGTGTCCTTTCCTCAGCACGAGGGTGTCTTCTGTGTCCTCTCCTCAGCACGAGCGTGTCTTCTGTGTCCTCTCCTCAGCCCGAGGGTGTCTTCTGTGTCCTCTCCTCAGCACGAGCGTGTCTTCTGTGTCCTCTCCTCAGCACGAGCGTGTCTTCTGTGTCCTCTCCTCAGCACGAGGGTGTCTTCTGTCCTCCTCAGCACGAGTGTCTTCTGTGTCCTCTCCTCAGCACGAGCGTGTCTTCTGTGTCCTCTCCTCAGCACGAGCGTGTCTTCTGTGTCCTCTCCTCAGCCCGAGGGTGTCTTCTGTGTCCTTTCCTCAGCACGAGTGTGTCTTCTGTGTCCTCTCCTCAGCCCGAGGGTGTCTTCTGTGTTCTTTCCTCATCACGAGGGTGTCTTCTGTGTCCTCTCCTCAGCACGAGGGTGTCTTCTGTGTCCTATCCTCAGCATGAGTGTGTCTTCTGTGTCCTCTCCTCAGCACGAGGGTGTCTTCTGTGTCCTCTCCTCAGCACGAGGGTGTCTTCTGTGTCCTTTCCTCAGCACGAGGGTGTCTTCTGTGTCCTCTCCTCAGCACGAGGGTGTCTTCTGTGTCCTCTCCTCTGCACGAGGGTGTCTTCTGTGTCCTCTCCTCAGCACGAGTGTGTCTTCTGTGTCCTCTCCTCGGCACAAGGGTGTCTTCTGTGTCCTCTCCTCAGCACGAGGGTGTCTTCTGTGTCCTCTCCTCAGCACGAGGGTGTCTTCTGTTTCCTCTCCTCAGCACGAGTGTGTCTTCTGTGTCCTCTCCTCTGCACGAGGGAGTCTTCTGTGTTCTCTCCTCAGCACGATGGTGTCTTCTGTGTCCTCTCCTCAGCACAAGGGTGTCTTCTGTGTCCTCTCTTCAGCACGAGTGTGTCTTCTGTGTCGTCTCCTCAGCACGAGGGAGTCTTCTGTGTCCTCTCCTCAGCACGAGGGTGTCTTCTGTGTCCTCTCCTCAGCACAAGGGTGTCTTCTGTGTCCTCTCTTCAGCACGAGTGTGTCTTCTGTGTCCTCTCCTCAGCACGAGGGTGTCTTCTGTGTCCTCTCCTCAGCACGAGGGTGTCTTTTGTGTCCTCTCTTCAGCACGAGGGTGTCTTCTGTGTCCTCTCCTCAGCACAAGGGTGTCTTCTGTGTCCTCTCCTCAGCACGAGGGAGTCTTCTGTGTCCTCTCCTCAGCACGAGAGTGTCTTCTGTGTCCTCTCCTCAGCAGGAGGGTGTCTTCTGTGTCCTCTCCTCAGCACGAGGGTGTCTTCCGTGTCCTCTCCTCAGCACGAGTGTGTCTTCTGTGTCCTCTCCTCAGCACGAGTGTGTCTTCTGTGTCCTCTTCTCAGCACGAGTGTGTCTTCTGTGTCCTCTCCTCAGCACGAGAGTGTCTTCTGTGTCCTCTCCTCAGCACGAGTGTGTCTTCTGTGTCCTCTCATCTGCACGAGTGTGTCTTCTGTGTCCTCTCCTCAGCACAAGGGTGTCTTCTGTGTCCTCTCCTCAGCACGAGTGTGTCTTCTGTGTCCTCTCCTCACCATAAGGGTGTCTCTGTGTCCTCTCTCTTCCACGAGGACGTCTTCTGTGTCTTCTCCTTCCACAAGGATGTCTTCTGTGTCCTCTCTTCACCACAAGGATGTCTTCTGTGTCCTCTCCTCACCACAAGGATGTCTTCTGTGTCCTCTCCTCACCACAAGGATGTCTTCTGTGTCCTCTCCTCTTTGGCATCCTGGCTCCTTAGCTCACTGACTCTGGCTCCCTGACCAGCTCTCTTCCCATGCCAAACAATGTGTCCCTGTCCACTCTAACTCTCTAGGTGCTGCACATGTGGTGACCATGTCTCTCATGGTCCCATCACTTTTGTGTTGTTAGGTAGTTTTCCTGAAGTCTCTCCTGTTAGTTCCTGCCTCTTAATTCCGGCACTAATCACCATGAAAACCTTAGCATCTTCACAAGCGTATCTGTTTATGTCTGGACACTCTGGTGTGTGTGTGTGTGTGTGTGTGTGTGTGTGTGTGCGTGTGTGTGTGTGCGTGTGTGTGTGTACCTGGAGAGATACAAATCACTCGTCCTCGCCAGATTTGCGAAACTAATGAGTTATGTTCTATTTCTTTTTTTCAAAGTGTCGACTTTTACAAACTTGTTTCTTCCCACCTGAGTTCTGCCGTTGCCTCGCGTGTCATCCCTCCTGCGATGGTTCTAGTTTAGTGCCAGGTGCCACCGTGCTGTGTATATGGCAGCAGATGGCGAAAAACCCTGGCACTCACGACCGCTAAATTTGCTTACACGCTCTCCTAAGACTCTCACTGACTCCTCAATTGGACATTTTTTATTTTTGCCTCCACACAGGAAAGAAGCGGAGACGCGGCGGATGAGACGGGAATGTAGCAGCTGGTGACCTGGGTGCTCTTGTAAACAAGGCGAGGAACCTCGCTGGTGCTGCTGCTTGTACACCAGGTGTGGCACTGCTTGCCTCAGTGCCACTCCTGGTGTCTGAATCATAGTGTGAAGCAAGTAAACAGGTGTATCCTTCAGTGTCACTGACAGGGAGGGAGGTTCTCCAGAAAGAAGAGATGGAGGAGGAGGAGGAGAAGAAGAAGAAGAGACAGAACACACACAAGAACAAGAAAACGAAAAAGAAGAAGGAGAGACAGAACAAAAACAAGAACAAGAAAACGAAAAAGAAGAAGGAGAGACAGAACAAAAACAAGAACAAGAAAACGAAAAAGAAGAACAAGGAGAAGGAAAGCACGAACAAGAACAACAACAACAAATCCGACAACAGCACAAACAAGCAACATACAACAAACAAGGAGAAAAAACAGAAAATGAAAAAGAAGGAAATAAGACTTTATTCTTGTTATTTTGTCCTTGTGGCTTAATAACCCAGGATAACTGAAGTCAGTCAATGTGGCTTAATAACCCAGGATAACTGAAGTCAGTCAATGTGGCTTAATAACCCAGGATAACTGAAGTCAGTCAATGTGGCTTAATAACCCAGGATAACTGAAGTCAGTCATTGTGGCTTAATAACCCAGGATAACTGAAGTCAATCATTGTGGCTTAATAACCCAGGATAACTGAAGTCAATCATTGTGGCTTAATAACCCAGGATAACTGAAGTCAATCATTGTGGCTTAATAACCCAGGATAACTGAAGTCAATCATTGTGGCTTAATAACCCAGGATAACAGAAGTCAATCATTGTGGCTTAATAACCCAGGATAACTGAAGTCAATCCTTGCAGATTGTTTCCACTGTGGTCCTCTGATCGTCTCCCCAGGATGCAACTCACCAGTGGACTAACACTCATGTACCTACTTACTGCTAGGTGAGTAGGAGCGGCAGGTGTAAGGACACATGCACAACGTCTCCACCAACTCCAGGATCGATCCCGGGTCCATACATTGTGAGCTGAAGGGGGCTAATATTGAGCCATGAGCCACCTATAGACGACCCTTTAAGGAGAGTGTAGAGAGGCAGATACAGAGCTCTTGATGCAAGGAACCGGAGCTACCTACGCTAGATGCAGTGTATCTAGTAACAATGACTCTATACGGCCTTCAGATTTCTATTTAAAGTTGATATGGAATGAATATATCAGTCCACTGAATCTCAATCCACTGAATCTCAGTCCA
>WNWK01000193.1:0-12500 GCA_009830355.1 Cherax destructor | reverse complement strand
GCTTCTGTGGTCACTGGTCAAATATAAAGTTAGTAAAAGTTAGTGTTAATTGAAAAAAAGGTATTTGCTTCTGGGGGGGGTTCTTGGGGGTTATGGGGGTGTTATTCCCCATAGCACCTCCATAACCCATTGGGAGTAATGGGTTACACTTTCGTTATTACGTAGAGAGTCAGCTCTTTACGTGGGCTCCCGTGACTGACAGTGGTCGCTGCCTCCTACAACAACAGTTCGTCAACACACTCTTACTGGCATCGTAATTAACGTAAATAATCACTACATGTTGCAATATATAAACTGAAGTAATTATCTACACCCGTGTGGTTTTCCCTTGAATTAATACTGGACTTAAATACTGCACAACCTGGGGAGGATGAAAGGGGGTGTTTGGAGCTACCCCTCCCTCCCTCCCTTCCCCCTCACCTTGCCTGCCGAAGATAATTCATGGTGTATCTTGTCTGTGGGACGGCACACGATGGCTCACCCCAAAGTTATCCCCTGATTACTGCTGAGGTATCGGTTCCTGTTGACGTATCTGTTCGTTCCAGCTGCCAGTTAAGTTCCAGAACTTGCAAATTAATCATTGAGAATATCGCTGAAGTAGTAATAAATTATTATGTCATTATTTTGAATAAATTAATTGGCACTCTAAAATTTTATTGAATATTTTCCGTTTTAATAAATTTTAATGAAACTTCATGTATCCGAATAATAATAATAATCATAATAATAATAATAATAATAATAATAATAATAATAATAATAATAATAATAATAATAATAATAATAATTATTATTAATAATAATAATATTATTATTATTATTATTATTATTATTATTATTATTATTCATTATTTTTATTGTCTACCTCTAATTAGTATAATTAATAGTATAATAATAATAATAATAATAATAATAATTCTTATTCTTATTATTATTATTATTTTTATTATTTTTGTCTTCCTCTAATTAATATAATTAATAGTATAATTATTATTATTATTATTATTATTATTATTATTATCATTATTATTATTATTTATTGTCTACCTCTAATTAGTATAATAGGACAATATATAATAACAATTAGTTTCATTGTTTAATACTTGTATTTAGTGAGAGTTGGTTGACAAGACGCAGGAGTGGAGGTCCTGACTGTCACTCTGCTGTCCCCACAAGTTCCTTTACTCATCACAGACCGGTGGGCAATCAGCGGACGGAGAGTCGAGCCTGCAACGAGCCATGCTTTGAATGATTCACGCGGGTTTAACGCTCTGTGATAACGTTACTGGTGGTGTTGATGGTGGTGATGGTGAGGATGGTAGGGGGTTGGGGGTGGAGGTAGGAGTAGAGGGGGTCAAGGGAGGGGGGACGTGTGTGTGTGTGCGCGCGCGGTGTGTGTGTGTGTGTACGTGTGTTTGTGGGGGTCTCAAGTTGGCACTGCCTCTAGGGAGACCTGGCACTATGCCAGCCACCAGCTTAGCGACCGTGAGGGATACCATCGTGGATATATCACCGTGGGGATGCCACTGTGGGGATACCTACACAGCCGTACACAGTCTGGCAGCGCCTACACAGACATACACAGTCTGGCAGTCCGCACACAGACGTACATAGTCTATGTGCACACACACACACAACAAAGCGTTGGCATAACAAATGACTTGAATCACAAAATGTTTAGATATCCCCACGTGAAGGATACCTTCCCGTCTGAGGGATACCTCTCCGTCTGGGGGATACCTACCCGTCTGGGGGATACCTTCCCGTCTTGGGGATACCTCCTGTGCTTCACCGAGGCTTCTTCCGGGTTGAACTTCCATTGTGTCGTAACTTGAGAATATCTTCACCGATCAACTTGAAACTTCATGTCTTAGAAATCTAAGTGCAACGAAGACTGGTATTGTCAGCAGTTTTGAAGCTGTAGAAGGACTCTTAATCCAAGGGATTATAGCTATCGTCCCTTTTTCTGGAGTCAAACCTGGCTACCTCACAGTCTTCCAGTTCCACCGGGGCTGTATTATGTACGTGGCCCTTCAGGGTTTAGCGTTTCCTCTTGAATATAATTAATTCCGAGTTATGTTGAGTAACTAAACCTGACTGTGCCAGTCAGAGTTCTCTTTGACACTGAGAGAAGTCACTGTGCCACAGTCACTGTCCCACTGAGAGTGAGGTCACTGTGCCACAGAGGTCATTGTGTCAGTGGAGAGAGAGAGAGAGAGAGAGAGAGAGAGAGAGAGAGAGAGAGAGAGAGAGAGAGATCACTATTCTACTAAGAGCCTGTGACATGTGTGACAGCAGGTGGAAGAGTGAACAACTAGCCACGAGTGTCAACCACCATCCCAGTACTCACCTAACAGGTGAAAATCAAGAGTCCCGCCTCTTGTCCTCATCCACTCTTTACAAGATCCAACGTCGTGAGAGAATCCCAATTACTTCCGTAGATCACCTGCCCAGGACTCCGCTCCAGATGTATTGTAAGTGGCATTAGTGCCTGAGATGCTCCCAGCTTTACCTAGACGGACTGTTAAACTGGGCCGTTAAGACAGGAGTCTGGCTGCCTTAGACGACATAATTAATGTGTTTGTCACTAAACTTTTTATTTTATAAGAATTACAGTATACATGAGATTGAGCCGAGGGTTACAAACCAGTTTGAAAAAGCCATAACCATGACCATATATATATATATATATATATATATATATATATATATATATATATATATATATATATATATATATATATATATATATATATATATATATATATATATATATATAAGGCAATGCTTAAGAACATGATTGACCTATTATTGCGCATGATTGTATCTTATTCTTGCTCATGATGATGGTAAGACGCCTCGCACCTGCGCTCCATCTCAGGCGCTAATCTACACCTGAAAAATGTTACCCTACGTGCGTGAGTCACCTGGGACACGTCACGACAAACAAGTATCTGCTATAACACGTGACTGCATAAGAGCGAAAATCCCGTGGCAAAGAGGCAGGGAATGGGGAGGGAGGGTCAACTGACCCAGGTGGTGACACTCCCTCGTGACGTCACCCAGACAACATGCCTGCCACCACTGCCAACCATGCTGCCAAGGTCGTCTGACTCACCAAGTTGTTATGGTGGTTGTTACGGTGGTGCGGTAGTTATGGTAGTGTGGTAGAATGGTACTTTAATTTTCCCGAATCATAGTTCTCATTCGATGATTTTGCACAAAATTTCTGACTTATGAATAAAAATTCTGGATGTTGCAGGGGACGCCGTCAACAAGCATTATCTCGTTGCAAAATTCAATGGTCTCTCTCTCAAACTCTCTCTCTCTCTCTCTCTCTCTCTCTCTCTCTCTCTCTCTCTCTCTCTCTCTCTCTCTCTCTCTCTCTCTCTCTCTCTCTCTCTCTCTCTCTCTCTCTCTCTCTCTCTCTCCCTCTGGTCTCTGACAAGTGTCGTGAGGCGCCGTAAGTCTAGGGACCTGACTCGCCATGTTTGGTTTAGGTTGTCAGAAATTAAGGTAAAGATAAGGTTAATAAAGGTTATTAGACATTGTTAATATTGTCAGAAATGTTGTATTCTAGCTCACTATCATGAATGTTGTATTCTAGCTCACTATCATGAATGTTGTATTCCAGCTCACTATCATGAATGTTGTATTCTAGCTCACTATCATGAATGTTGTATTCTAGCTCACTATCATGAATGTTGTATTCTAGCTCACTATCATGAATGTTGTATTCTACCTCACTATCATGAATGTTGTATTCTACCTCACTATCATGAATGTTGTATTCTACCTCACTATCATGAATGTTGTATTCTACCTCACTATCATGAATGTTGTATTCTACCTCACATTACTGTATTCGTGGGTAAAATTTGAACCTATGTGGGTCATGACCCTTGGGGAATAGCAGGTCGTCAGGTCTAATCCGAGGAAACGAAGCGTAACTCTGGTTCCTTTGATCAAGAACCCTTCGTGAGCACGCGTGTCACGGTCGCCGCCACAGTGGCTGGCACGGCACCAGGGAAGATTTTCCGATTTCTTCCAACAAGACATTGAAAAATCCTTCTAACAAGATATTTAATGGTTCCTTACAGGAAAAAAAATTAAAGCTCCTTCCAGGAAGACATTTAAAGTTTCTTGTAATAAGACAGTCAAAGCTTCTTGTAATAAGACATTTAAAGCTTCTTGTAATAAGACATTTAAAGCTTCTTGTAATAAGACATTTAAAGCTTCTTGTAATAAGACATTTAAAACTTCTTGTAATAAGACAGTCAAAGCTTCTTGTAATAAGACATTTAAAGCTTCTTGTAATAAGACATTTAAAGCTTCTTATATTAAGACATTTAAAGCTTCTTGTAATAAGACATTTAAAGCTCCTTCCCACAAGACATAGAGACTCTTACCTGTGTAGTTGTGGTTATGCTTGATCATCCTGGGGTCACCTACGTGACAGTGGACCTCACAAAAGAGTGTGGTGGGCTCAACTCACCTCAACAACCTCTGCTAACTTGGCAGCCCACATGACAGGTAATTACCACCTGTTATGTCTTCGTGGGGGGCTCTCCTCACTCACCGTCTACCCACCCTCACTGCCTCACCCCACCATCCCTGCCTCCACCAAACCTCCCATCCCCTACCCTCCCTTACATACTCCACCCTCCAGCCACAATATACGCCTCCCAGGTGAGACATCAAACATAAATCACTACAAACTAAGACTGTGCTGACAACTATGATAGCTCCCACATAGTGGTGTTACATCTCCAGTGTGTCTGACGTCTACAATATAAAGAGGAGGAAGAGGTAGTGGTCCTTGTACTGTAGTGTTCTGTTATATATTTCTGAAAGCCAGTATGCCTGGTAGGTACCTGGAGTAGTAAGGAGGCCCCAGTAACTGATTAGAATAGGTTAGACAAGTCACAAATATTTCTGCGTGCTGCAGTGATTCTCCATTCTTATGTTCTAACATCTGTGACTCTGACAAAAAATCATTCTGCTTAACTGACCAAATATCATCTCACTCTCATTTACATTATCTTATGTTAAAAATTGTATGTGTTCAGGAGTGAAGGAAAGGTAGATAGACGTACTCCCTCGTCTGATCACCACACCTTGACTTGAATAATTGCTTCCGTAACCAGTGAGGGCCAGAAGAAACTCCCTGACATCGTGAGGTGTGTCTCTCAGTCTATATACACTAAGAGTTTACTTCAGTCACTACTTTTGGGACGTGTTTGAGCTACTCCATCTCCATGAAACACACACACACACACGCACACACACACACACACACACGCACACACACACACACACACACGCACACACACACGCGCGCGCACACACACAATTTGTAATAATTGTCTTGTGTGGACTTGGGTTCTTGGTGAACGAAGCTTGTGGCTCCACACTGTTGTGTGTGGACTTGAAGATTTAGTGTGCTGGTTGTGCCTGTACACTATTAGTCTTGTGTGGACGTTGCGTTAGCGTACTGGTTGCGTATCTAAACCACTATTCTCGTGTTAAACTTACAGCATTTGTAGGATGGTTGTGTCTTCATGTCATCTTAACTGCAACATTTTTAGCATCTGGCTTGACGGACTTGTGAACTTCTTGCGTGAACCAAACCTAACCTAACCTGGAGCACTGGTAAATAACATGATGGTTCTCGTGGTCCACCTTTTAGGGCAATGACAGTTGGTTCTCTTGCACGACTTTACGTACTGCACAGCAATGATGTTCTTTATAAAAATAATAATGTATTTGATGTTTCTATTTTTTTCCTAAACTGGCGTTTGAGTTTACTTGTCATCCGTGATGTGACTGTTGAAGACAGGCACTGTTAGTGTAGCTGTGAGGTGATTATAACACAGCAAGAGAGGAGGGGGAGGGAAGGAAGGGGGGGAGGGAAGGAGGAGGGGGAGGGAAGGAAGGGGGGATGGAAGGAAGGGGGGGAGGGATTGCAGAGAGTGATACAGTAAGTGGAAAGGTAAGTGGTAGCTTCATTTGGCAGTAGGCAGATGTTGGGGGTATGTCTTGCCCCTCCCCCACCCCTGTAACCCTCTATATCCTCCCCCCTCCTCCCTCTAGTCTGATGTACACAAGCAGGTGACCTCCCTCTCCTGCTGCTGACGGTGTGCTTGCTGCTGCTGTCAGTGCAACTGCTGTTGCTGTTACTACAAGTGCTCTTGTTATCGATGGAGCTGTTGCTGTCCTAACTGCAGCTTCTGCTGTTCTCTCTGCAGCTCCTGCTGTTCTGACTGCAGCTGCTGCTGCTGTTGTCGCTGCACCTGCTGCTGCTTTCGTTTCGGCTGCTGCTGTTGTCACTGCGGCTGCAGCTGCTCTCACTGCTACTGCTACAGCAACTACTACTACTACTACTATTATTACTATTACTACTACTGCTGCTACTGCAACTACTGCTACTACTGATGCTGCTGCTACTACTATTACTATAATTTCTACTGCTGCTACTACTATTACTATAATTTCTACTGCTGCTACTACTATTACTACTACTTCTGCAGCTGCTGCTGCTGCCGCCTCAGACACTGGGATCTGACCGGTTAACACATGCCTCCTGGAGGCTCCTGCTACCACTTGATAAAGACTCCTTCACCTCCTTCCCTCACTTTCTTGGGTCATCCCCATTACTCTCTCCCTCATACCCTTCACCCTTCCCTTATACACTCTCCTTATCACCTTATATTGTTCCACGCGTTCTATAGGAACCATCAGATACCCTTCACTGATGACAACTGACCAATGCGCAGCATCTGTACACAAAGGCCTAAGAATATAAGAACGGAGGAACATTGCAGTGCATTGATAAGGACCTGCCTATGCAAGGCAGGTCCTTATCAAGCCCAAACCCACTAACAAAAATATTTGTCCAACCCATATTCAATGCTATCCAAGAAGTGGAAGTGGAACAGAATTCTTCCTCCGTAAGCCATGCGTGTCGTAAGAGGCGACTAAAATGCCGTGAGCAAGGGGCTAGTAACCCCTTCTCCTGTATATATTACTAAATGTAAAAGGAGAAACTTTCGTTTTTTCCTTTTGGGCCACCCCGCTTCAGTGGGAAACGGCCGACGTGTTGAAAGAAAGAACTCTACTAACTCATGTGCAAGTTCCACTTAAATCCAACCCCCTCTCACTCATGTACATATCTAACCTAAATTTGAAGGTACCCAAGGTTTTAGCTTCAATGGTCCTACTAGGAAAACTGTTTCACTCATCGACTACTCTATTTCCAAACCAATATTTTCTAGCCCATATGCATCTAGATTACCCGGTGGCAAGCATCCATCTCGGGTCATGGGCATGGAACTACTGTGCCCCAGTCATAGGGATGGAACTACCGGGCCCCAGTCAAAGGGATGAAACTACTGTGCCCCAGTCATAGGGATGGAACTACCGGGCCCTAGCCATGGAGATGAACACATTGGGCAGCAGACATAGGACCTTCATCGGTACCTTCAATGTAGCATCAGTCATCATCCTCCGCCAGTCGGTGAGCGGGTCGTCATCTGAGAAAGACCAGCATCAGAACGCTGTCCCGGACGTATAAACGAACCAACAAAACAGCGCTGCCACAACAGCGTGGATCAGGGAGGCCGCCCGTTAAGGAATGCGCCTTCATGCAGGGAAACTGCTTTTGCTTCAAGGAATTTGAGTTACTCTTACATTCCTTACATCAACCGTGATTACCTCCTATTTCCCAGGCGCTTTATGACGTCTACACTTGACACTAGGACTGTAGGCTTCCGTATCCATCACTGCCAAGACAGCAAGGCTTAAAATAGGCTTGTAAGTTTCCTTTATCCAGTTCCATTAGGTTTGTAAGGCTGAGTTATCCAGTTCTGCTAAGACAGAAAGACTTAAAATAGGCTTGTAATCTTCCTTAATCTAGTTCTAATAGGCTTGTAGAGTTCATTTATCAAATTCTGCAAAGACAGCAGGTCTCACAATAAATAGTATTATATGTTTTCCTTCACCAGCGCTACTAACTCCTTGATACCCAAGTGGCTTGTAATTAGAGCTACGGTGAGATACCTGGTACGGTGAACCTTCTGTCTTTGTTGTTGTTGTTGTGATGCCGGTGGAGGAGCCACGTGGCTCCAGGTTGAAACATCTTCAGTCAAGCTACGAGTTTATTACTAGATCATGGATATATAATACTGATAAGATGATGGATCAGACACATGTGCAACACCTGGATATCTTTCTTTGAGATATCTTTATTTATTAAATAAAATTAAGATAAATTTCGCCTGCGCAGCAGGGATTATTAATCTAATAAAACGACATGTGTGTGGAGACTTGTATACCTGGAGAGAGTTCCAGGGGTCAACGCCCCTGCGGCCCGGTCTGTGACCAGGCATCATGTTGGATCAGAGCCTGATCAACCAGGCTGTTACTGCTGGCCGCACGCAGTCCAACGTACGAACCACAGCCTGGCTGGTCAGGTACCGACTTTAGGTGCCTGTCCAGTGCCTGCTTGAAGACAGCCAGGGGTTTGTTGGTAATCCCCCTGATGTATGCTGGAAGGCAGTTGAACAGTCTTGGGCCCCTGACACTTATTGTGTTGTCCCTCAACGTGCTAGTGGCACCCCTGCTTTTCATTGGGGGGATGTTACATCGCCTGCCGAGTCTTTTGCTTTCGTAGGGAGTGACTCTCGTGTGCAAGTTTGGTACTAATCCCTCGAGAATTTTCCACGTGTATATAATAATGTATCTCTCCCGCTTGCGTTCTAGGGAGTACAGGTTTAGGAACTTCAAGCGTTCTCAGTAATTGAGGTGGTTTATCGCAGTTATGTGTGCCGTGAAGGTTCTCTGCACATTTTCTAGGTCAGCAATTTCACCTGCCTTGAAAGGTGCAGTTAGTGTGCAGCAATATTCCAGCCTAGATATAACAAGCGACCTGAAAAGTGTCAACATGGGCTTGGCATCCCTATTTTTGAAAGTTCTCATTATCCATCCTGTCATTTTTCTAGCAGATGCGATTGCTACGGTGTTATGATCCCTGAAGGTGAGATCCTCTGACATGATCACTCCCAGGTCTTTGACATTAGTTTTTCGCTCTATTGTGTGGTTGGAATTTGTTTTGTACTCCGATGAGATTTTAATTTCCTCAAGTTTTCCATATCTGAGTAATTGAAATTTCTCATCATTGAACTTCATATTGTTTTCTGCAGCCCATTTAAAGATTTGGTTGATATCTGCTTGGAGTCTTGCAGTGTCTTCAACGGTGGGCACTGTCATGCAGATTCGGGTGTCATCTGCAAAGGAAGACACTGCACTGTGGCTTATATCCCTATACTGGAGCCAGAGGAGAGGTGCACCAATTGAAGACATTGTCATAAATTGGCGGGGCCCAAGTGTAGAAGTATATCAAACACGTAAGGTGAGCCACAGACTTAGCAGTAGAGGTGTAGAAGATATTCTCTGTACCAAGGTACCATGGTACTGCTGTGTCAGGCAAGTATCATAAGATCAATTGTATAATACCGACAAGTGGATGACGAAGACACATATGTAACACCTGGTGGGTGGACGCACCTGGTGTGGCTCAGTGAGGGCCCCATGTGTCCCGTGTGAAGCTGACGTATGCAGAACTGTGGAAGAACAAGTGGAGTACAAAGAACTGTAATCTGTTACGAGAAGAGCTTTGATCTTTCTACGTTATAACAATGGTTACATAGGATCCTGAGTTGTGTTCTTCTGTATTGATCTTCCTGCTTCTAACAGTAAGTACACTGGATCCCGTATTGTGTTTTCTTCTGTTGATCCTCCTGGTTATAACAGCAGATACACTGGATCCCGTGTTGTGTTGTGTTGTCTGGGTCTAATTGGAAGTACAAAGTCACTGTAATAACGTATAATGTGATTCTTCTCTGTATTGGACTGATGAAGGCACTGACTGGCGAAACGTTTCTTCACTAAAGATACCCAAGTGTTACACCAGTGTCTCATTTATCATATTATTACTTACGGTGGCATTTGTATGTATGCAATCATTTCTATTAACTCTTTGCATGGTACCCCTACAACTTTAGTGCTTCTCATTTAATTCAACAAAAACAACAACAGCAGCAGCAACAACAACAACAATAATAATAATAATAACAAAGCCTGTACGATACCTGTCAATAGCCACGTGTTATCTTAGGTACGTAACGCTGACGTCACGATGTCACAAGTAATAACTCCACACATATACCAAGTGCCTCGTGACGTCACTGCACGGACCACTCACTGGTTTTATCACTCGCTAGATGAAGCCAGATGTGGCACCTTGTGTATATTGTGAGAAGTAGACTTCTCTTGATGTGTACACACCCAGAGCGCCACTGTGCATACAAAGAGCATACATCTCTATTATACATTATATATATATATATATATATATATATATATATATATATATATATATATATATATATATATATATATAAACAAAGAGGAAACACTTTCACCATCATGCCAGAAGTGTGTTAACGTCACAGATGATCCTCCGAACTGAAACATCCCTCACCCGTCCTCCCGGAGGCAGCACTGTACTCCCCTCCGGAGTGCAGGCCTGTTTGCCCTGATGCAGGCACTGCTTCACCCCGGAGTGCAGGCCGTGCCACCCGAGTCAGGCCTGTACTTGCCACCTCCGGGTGGGCACTGCCTTCCACCTGGTCGGCACTTGCCACCTCCGAGTGCAGGCACTTACTTGCACTCCGGAGTGCAGGCACTGTCTTGCACCCCTGCAGGCACTGTATCCACCTCCGGAGGCAGGCACTGTACTTGCCACCTCCGGAGTGCAGGCACTGTACTTGCCACCCCGGGAGGCACTGCTTGCCACCTCCGGGGGAACGTCTTGCCACCTCCGGAGTGCAGGCACTGCTTGCCACTCCGGGGAGCACTGTACTTGACTCCGGAGTGCAGGCACTGTACTTGCCACCTCCGGAGTGCAGGCATGCTTGCCACCTCCGAGTGAGGCACTGTCTTGCCACCTCCGGAGTGCAGGCACTGTACTTGCCACCCCGGAGGAGATACTGCACTCCGGAGTGCAGGCACTGTACTTGCCACCTCCGAGGCAGGCACTGTCCACCCGGAGGCAGGCACTGTTTGCCCCCGAGTGCAGCCTTTTGCCACCTCCGGAGTGCAGGCACTGATTGCCACCTCCGAGTGCAGGCACTGTACTGCACCTGGAGTGCAGGCACTGTACTTGCCACCTCCGGAGTGCAGGCACTGTCTTACCTCGGGTGCAGGCACTGTGCCACCTCCGGAGTGCAGGCACTGTACTTGCCACCTCCGGAGTGCAGGCACTGTACTTGCCACCTCGGAGTGCAGGCACGATTGCCACCTCCGGAGTGCAGGCACTGTACTTGCCACCTCGGAGTGCAGGCACTGTACTTGCCACCTCCGGAGTGCAGGCACTGTCTTGCCACCTCGGAGTGCAGGCACTGTACTTGCCACCTCCGGAGTGCAGGCACTGTACTTGCCACCTCCGGAGTGCAGGCACTGTACTTGCCACCTCCGGAGTGCAGGCACTGTACTTGCCACCTCCGGAGTGGGCACTGTACTTGCCACCTCCGGAGTGCAGGCACTGTACTTGCCACCTCCGGAGTGCAGGCACTGTACTGCCACCTCCGGAGTGCAGGCACTGCTTGCCACCTCCGGAGTGCAGGCACTGTCTTGCCACCTCCGGAGTGCAGGCACTGTACTTGCCACCTCCGGAGTGCAGGCACTGTACTTGCCACCTCCGGAGTGCAGGCACTGTACTTGCCACCTCCGGAGTGCAGGCACTGTACTTGCCACCTCCGGAGTGCAGGCACTGTACTTGCCACCTCCGGAGTGCAGGCACTGTACTTGCCACCTCCGGAGTGCAGGCACTGTACTTGCCACCTCCGGAGTGCAGGCACTGTACTTGCCACCTCCGGAGTGCAGGCACTGTACTTGCCACCTCCGGAGTGCAGGCACTGTACTTGCCACCTCCGGAGTGCAGGCACTGTACTTGCCACCTCCGGAGTGCAGGCACTGTACTTGCCACCTCCGGAGTGCAGGCACTGTACTTGCCACCTCGGAGTGCAGGCACTGTACTTGCCACCTCCGGAGTGCAGGCACTGTACTTGCCACCTCCGGAGTGCAGGCACTGTACTTGCCACCTCCGGAGTGCAGGCACTGTACTTGCCACCTCCGGAGTGCAGGCACTGTACTTGCCACCTCCGGAGTGCAGGCACTGTACTTGCCACCTCCGGAGTGCAGGCACTGTACTTGCCACCTCCGGAGTGCAGGCACTGTACTTGCCACCTCCGAGTGCAGGCACTGTACTTGCCACCTCCGGAGTGCAGGCACTGTCTTGCCACCTCCGGAGTGCAGGCACTGTACTTGCCACCTCCGGAGTGCAGGCACTGTACTTGCCACCTCCGGAGTGCAGGCACTGTACTTGCCACCTCCGGAGTGCAGGCACTGATTGCCACTCCGGTGCAGGCACTGTACTTGCC
>WNWK01000192.1:635937-676636 GCA_009830355.1 Cherax destructor | reverse complement strand
TTAAGTTGGATATATAGCTGCTCGTAGTCGAGGGAAGCCATCATCCAATCTCAGGTAGCTAAGAACGGAGAGCACAGTAGAAAAGTCTTCACACAGCAAAGATGGTTCAGTCCACAGAGAGTACACTAGACACGTCCTCACTGAGCTAAGTACAGGTCACAGAGAGCACACAAGACACGTCTTCACAGAGCTAAGTACAGGTTAGGTCTGAGATTGGACAAGGTATATATAAGCTACAGTCAGTGTATGAAACCAGGAATCATTGAAGAATTTTTTTTCAGGGCAGTTTAGTTTGGAAATAAATGGTATAAAATACCGACACAATGGAAAATAAACACATAAGCAGTATAATGTGATCCTTTATTGACAACGTTTCGCCCACGCAGTCGGCTTTATCGAGTTGGTGTTGGTGGTAGTCACCCCATACCCATGGTGTTGGCGGTAGTCACCCCATACCCATGGTGTTGGCACACCATACCCATGGTGTTGGTAGTCACCCCATACCCATGGTGTTGGCGGTAGTCACCCCATACCCATGGTGTTGGCGGTAGTCACCCCATATCCATGGTGTTGGCGGTAGTCACCCATACCCATGGTGTTGGCGGTAGTCACCCACACCCATGGTGTTGGCGGTAGTCACCCCATACCCATGGTGTTGGCGGTAGTCACCCCATACCCATGGTGTTGGCGGTAGTCACCCCATACCCATGGTGTTGGCGGTAGTCACCCCATACCCATGGTGTTGGCGGTAGTCACCCCATACCCATGGTGTTGGCGGTAGTCACCCCATACCCATGGTGTTGGCGGTAGTCACCCCATACCCATGGTGTTGGCGGTAGTCACCCCATACCCATGGTGTTGGCGGTAGTCACCCCATACCCATGGTGTTGGCGGTAGTCACCCCATACCCATGGTGTTGGCGGTAGTCACCCCATACCCATGGTGTTGGCGGTAGTCAGAAGATTCCACAGGTATATAATGGGTACACTATTTGTGGTTAAATTTTATAGAGAAATTCAATTTTTAGACTTGTTATCTTAGCCAGTCAACATATACTTTTTATTTTTACTTGTTATATTTTATACATTCCTTATGAAATTATTATACAAATTTTTTTCATTGGCATAAATTTTTTTCATCGGTACAAATTTTTTTCATAGGTATAAATTTCTCTTTTGACGTTGACCTGTCTCCTTTGATACATTTTTATCCCTGTAAATGGAATACCCATATTTTCCTATCATGTTTCCTAGAACTTCTACGTCAAAGATATGAATAAACTTAGTAAGTTTATTCAGGCATACACAAATACAGTTACAGATTATCATACATAGCAGCATGTGTAGAAAACCCAGGATAACCCAAAAAAGTCAGACAGAGTGACTTATTTCCATTGGGGTCCATTACATAGGCTAGATATTATAATTATAATGGAATTGCATGATTTTCCTAAAGTGTCCTGGAGGTGTACGACCATAACAGTGTTAATATTTGAAGTGTTCTTTAAGATCCATCGTAAATTAACTAAAAAGTAAACAACAGGTGAAGAAGCCTTTCTTGGCCGTTATAAGCTGCCCTCTCCTAATAGGTTGTTATAAGCTGCCCTCTCCTAATAGGCTGTTATAAGCTGCCCTCTCCTAATAGGCTGTTATAAGCTGCCCTCTCCTAGTAGGCTGTTATAAGCTGCCCTCTCCTAGTAGGCTGTTATAAACTGCCCTCTCCTAATAGGATGTTATAAACTGCCCTCTCCTAATAGGCTGTTATAAGCTGCCCTCTCCTAGTAGGCTGTTATAAACTGCCCTTTCCTAATAGGCTGTTATAAGCTGCCCTCTCATAATAGGCTGTTATAAGCTGCCCTTTCCTAATAGGCTGTTATAAGCTGTCCTCTCCTAATAGGCTGTTATAAGCTGCCCTCTCCTAATAGGCTGTTATAAGCTGCCCTCTCCTAGTAGGCTGTTATAAACTGCCCTCTCCTAATAGGCTGTTATAAGCTGCCCTCTCATAATAGGCTGTTATAAGCTGCCCTTGCCTAATAGGCTGTTATAAGCTGTCCTCTCCTAATAGGCTGTTATAAGCTGCCCTCTCCTAATAGGCTTAATTTTTACAAAAAGAGGATTGAACCAATTTTTTTCTTGAAGTTAGACGGTTCTGATTTCTTCCTTCTTTTGTCATCTGTTACAGGTCGGGGTCATTTGGATGGGGGACCGGAGGTGGGTTGTCCTGAGATGTGTGACTTTCCAAAAATCGACACACTGTAGAGGGGAAAGCTAGAATCATGGTCAAAGTCGTGCGGAAATCAGATGTATCAAAGGGGTCAGTCAAAGCCTTGGTACCAAAGTTGGGCAACGAGATGTCACCCGAAAAAGGTACCGGGATCTTTGAGAGGTCCAAAGGGTCAGAGGACACGACTAGGTCTTGGGAGAAAGCTGCTGGGGAAGGAAGGAAGGAAGGGGTCCAAGAGGAGGGATTTCATGCGTAAGGCCATAAAGTTTACTCTCCCCACCCCTTCCCCCCAAAAATAAAGTGTGTGGAGGGATAACTCCTAGGAGAAATGAAAGGGATCACATATCCTCCTCCATGCCCAAGAGAACCTTCAGTGTGGCCGGTAGTGCAGATGCTACATGGAACCTGTGCCCTACCATACCCTTCACGCCAGTAAACCAGCAATCCTGGATAACAACCTCGCGTCCATCAAGCCACCTCAGCAGACAAACAAAAGGGCAGTAGGAAGCTCGTTGCAAAACATACTCCCCTTCTGCTGCCACCTCCTGGAACTGACAGGCAGCCTGCAGAGATACATACGTCACCTTAAAAACACATAAAACTGCCCTCCAGAACGCCAGACGACAGATCAGTACATCCCTAGATAATCCATATTCCACGACAAACTCCACTGAGAGCCTTAACAGAATAGGACAAAGATACTCTTCAACCCAGGAGCTAAAATTTCAGAGGGGAGATCCCCAAAGGCTGAATATAGGAAAGAAATGATGGGAGGGATGGGGAAAGCAGGTAGGATGGAAAAGGTGGGATGGGAAAGATGGAAGGGAAGTGAGGAGTGGGGGCATTCAGATTTGGCTGAGAAAGATGAAAAGGTCCACTTCCTCAGATCAAGAGCTTCTTGACTACAGCAAGGAACTCCCCTTCAACTGAAGAGGGGTGGAGTATACAAATATTGGCAGCTACCAGAATTGGAGGAAACAGAAGGTAGTGTAGTCCTGGACTGAAATTTAGGTGGGGACAGATTATTATTATAATCAAATAGAAGCGCTAAACCACAGGGGTCATACAGGGGGACAGAAGAGATAGTGGAAATATGTTGGGGTGGAAGGTTTCTCGCAACTGTTACAAATATATAGTGCTCATCATGCCGGGTGAGTGCCCCAGCATAATGCTGTGAGGAAAATCAAAGGCCTACCATACAGGGGGGTCTTTTTTCGTGAGTGCAGTAGCAGCCGTTAGTATGACATCATGGCCTGCCGCCACACTATACAGTGACTCCTAAGTGCTCACGTGGCTGCCGTGGTGAAAGGAAGTGTTGCACTTTTGTCTCTCATCTTCCCCATCTTTTGTCCGGTGTTCCCTTTGGTTTTGGGGCTTTACATGTTTGATTATAGGTAAAAGGAAGTCTTTAACACCTGAAACTATAGCTCAAATCATAGGGCTTCACAAAGATGGGCACCAGGCGAAATAAATAGTGGAGAATGTTGGTGTGTGAGCGTTCAGTGAGTAACTGGGTGCAGCGTTTCAAGGCTGGTGGTGGTGTCGAGTTACCAACTGCCAAACCTCGGCCTGGCCCCTCAAAGAAGACATCTGTTCATACCTTAACTGTGTTAAAGCAGCAGTTAAGAGTACACCTAAGATAACTGCTAGAGAATTGAAAGAAAAGAACCCACATCTTCTCTCAGAGGTGTCTAAGAACTGTTAACAGACATGTCAGAACTGGGCTAGTCACCACCAGGTTAAGAAACCGATCCTCTCCAAGCCACAGAAGAAACATAGGCTGGATTATGCAAAGAAATATCTTCACTGGAATCCTCAACAGTGGTCTGAAGTACTTTGGAGTGATAAAGTTGTGCGACAATTTACCTGAGGCGTTTGACAAGTGGGGGGCTATGGTTTATATGCAGGACGGTGCACCGTGTCATACCACCAAATCTGTAGTTCAGTGACTGTGAAGCAAGGTTCTTTAATGACTGGCCAGGCAATTCCCAGGACCTAAACCCTATTCAGAACCTCTGGTCAATAGTGAAACGAAGTTTACTGGGCAAGGATATCCGTTCCATCCCGCGGCTGGAGGCTGCTCTACATAAACATGGAATAATATACCTCCCCAAACCCTCAAGAATTTGTGCGAGAGTCTTCCTACATGGCTGAGGGATGTGATTTTAAAACCTCAGTGTACAAATACGTATATATAATATAATCTTTCATGGTATGTGTTGTGTTTTGGTACGTGTGGGGAAGGGGCGGCATAATGCCATGACGAGCACTGTAGGAGGGAAGGGGAAAGAGCAAGAGGTAGGGAAAGTTAAGTGCAGAGGAATAACAGGTTGGTTTGAAGTTTTGGACCAATGAGCTTTCATGGGTGGAGAAATGTATGAAAGGGAAGATGATGAAGTAGAAGTATGGGAGGAGGGGGGGGAGGGAAGAGGGAAGGAATGTGATAAGTGTTGGACACAAGGGTAATGGTGGGAGGGTACAACAGCAACCCGAGGGCACAAAACTTCTCAGGAGTCAAGTCACTTCACACACTTAACATATGAAAGGCACTTCTTTGCCTTGAGACAATGGACTTCAAGAGTCCAATAAATAAATTGGGCAATGGGGTGGAATATGCAGGGCAAGCTTCTCCATAGTCAAGGCAAGGAAGGTTGGCAGGAGGATGTATTAACAGCTGCACTGCAGGCTGGGCCTTCTGCCGGTGATCTACAATATTTGCTGGGGAAAGGGGGGGAAAGAGTGCCAGCATTGTTTGCATTGAGGCATAGGGAGCAGTTACCACACTTGTAAGCACTGTTATGCTATATTAAGTGATGTTGCAAACTCCAGGTAGTTGGCCAGTTTAGCAATGTTGCCAAACTGGCAACAGGAGTAGACATGACTTTTCACTTATGTGACTGGGAGATTCAGGAGCTTAAGTTGCTCATGAATGTCTGGGCTACATTGCATAAATTCCTGTTGGACAATAGTGGGGATGATGATGATAGTATGGCAGCTACAATTGAGAAAGGTATGTCTGTGTATTGTGACTTGTTTTGTCAACAAAGCAGAGGTAAAGAGCAGGTGTCAACCTGTTCAGCTACCTTCACTGCAACAGTGTACATTCCACTTTTGGGGGCATGCCTCAAGAGTGCTTTGCTAATACCATGGTCAAAGGGGTAATTAGTAGTAGTTGTATGTCACCACCTGCAACCAAAGCAGCCTCCAGGAATTCTTCCATCATCCAAGAACCCTCAAGGAAGCTCTGTGGGGCCCCAGAGGAAGGTTAAATTCCCACAGTAACAGCACCACCACTAGGGTCCTCAATAGAATGGGACTGTTACTGATCCCTTTTCCCTCTGCTTAAGAGCTGAAATTCACGAAGGAAATATCCCCAAATAAGGAGGCAGTTAGGGTAAGATATAAAACAACTATTGGAGAATAGATGGGGTTGAAAATGTATGGGGTAGGGTTAAGAATGTAGTGTTCAGCAGAAGTTTGTGGTTACAGGGAAATGGGTGCAAGAGGGAAGAAGAGCGATTGGTGGAATAATGATGTAAAGAGTAGTAAGGGAGAAAAAGTAGAAGTGATGCAAGGAGGGAGGAGTATATGGAGAGAGGGGTTAAGAGTGGTGAAGCAATGTAAAAAAGAGAGCAAATGAGTGGGTGAGATGTTAATTAACAAATTTTGTTTAAAATAAGAAAGTTTTGGAGTGAGATTAATAAGTTGAGGAAGCCTAGGGAACGAATGGATTTGATAGTTAAAAATAGGAGAGGAGAGTTATTAAATGGAGAGTTAGAGGTATCGGGAAGATGGAGGGAATATTTTGAGGAATTGTAAATGTTGATGAAGATAGGGAAGCTGTCATTTCGTGTATAGGGCAAGGAGGAATAACATATTGTAGGAGGAAGAGCCAGTTACGAGTATGGGGAAAGTTCGTGAGGCAGTGGGTAGAATGAAAAGGGGTAAGGCAGCAGTGATTGATGGGGTAAAGATAGAAATGTTAAAAGCAGGTGGAGATACAGTTTTGGAGTGGTTGGTGCTCTTATTTAATAAATGTATGGAAGAGGGTAAGGTACCTAGGGATTGGCAGAGAGCATGCATAGTTCCTTTGTATAAAGGCAAAGGGGACAAAAGAGCACAAAAATTATAGGGGAATAAGTCTGTTGAGTATACCTGGTAAAGTGTATTGCAGTTATTATTGAAAGAATTAAGAGTAAGACGGAGAGGATAGCACATGAACAAGGAGGCTTTAGGAAAGGTAGGGGGTGTGTAGGCCAAGTGTTTACAGTGAAACATATAGGTGAACAATATTTAGATAAGGGTGAAGAGATTTTTGTGGCATTTATGGATTTGGAAAAGGCCTATGACAGGGTGGATAGGGGAGCAATGTTGCAGATATTGCAAATGTATGGAATAGGAGGTACGTTACTGAAATCAGTGGTTTTTTTTACGAGGATAACGAGGCTCAGGTTAGAGTATGTAGGAGAGAGGGGATTATTTCCCAGTAAAAGTAGGCCTTAGACAAGGATGTGTGATATCACCATGGTTAATATACAGTGGACCCCCGGCTAACAAACACCCCGGAAATCGAACAATTATGTAAGTATAATATTGTAAGTGCTTGTGGAAGTGCATTTTTGGGGGTCTGAAACAGACTAACCTACGTGACATTATTTCTTAAGGAAGTAAATTTGTTCGGTAATGGCACTTGAGCAGGCTTCTGGGATGAAGTTTTTTCGTTAGCCGGGGGTCCACTGTATTTATAGATGAGGTTGTAAGAGTAATGAATGCTCGGGTGTTGGCAAGAGGTGTGGGGTTAAGTATAATGAATAACACAAAGTGGGAGTTGTCACAGTTGCTCTTTGCTGATGACACTGCTTTTGGGAGATTCTGAAGAGAAGTTGCAGAGGTTGGTGGATGAGTTTGGTAGGGTATTTAAATGAAGAAAATTAAAAGTGAATATAGGAAATTATTATTATAATCAAATAGAAGCGCTAAACCACAGGGGTCATACAGCACTGCAGATTATTGCAGGATGCAGGGAGAATGGGTTGTAAGAGGGAGATGGATGATTAGTAGGGCATGGAGTGTAGCAGGACAGTGAATAGTGCAGGGATAGAGGGTAGCAAGAGATCGAGATAGAAGGGACTGAGGGAGGTGCTAGAGGTATAAACTTCAGAGTCTGTGTAGTAAGTCAGTTTCTGTCAAAAAGTCAACGAGAGAGTCAGGATTAAAGGAGGGTCCATCTGCAAGAAGGGAAGGTAAAGAAAGGGCCGCAGAGCGAAGACGCCGTTGGAGGTAAATTCTGCGTGCTCGTTGATAGAGGGGGCAGTCCAACAGAATATGTCGAACAGACACTGGAACCTGACAATGTTCACATAGGGGGAGGGAGCTTCTCCATGAGATACCCGTGAGTAAGACGAGTGTGGCCGATGCGAAGACGGGAGAGTGTAGTCTCCCAACCCCGACATTGGTGACAAGAAGGCCAGAAACCTATAATCGGTTTAATAGAATGGAGTTTGTTATTTAGCAGGTCAGACCAGCGTTGTTGCCAACGGGTACGAAGGTGGGTAGCAATGACCGCAAAATAGTCCATGTAAGGAACACCTCTTATATGAAATTGGAAGGTCATGTACTGCTGACCGCGCAGCAGTCTGCCTGTTCATTGCCCTGTACGTCAACATGACCAGGGACCCAACAAAAAACTATCTTTATGCTTGCTAAAGATACGGCGTAACCAAAGGTGGATACGAAGAACTAGGGGGTGAGGTGTATCAATTTTACGGACAGCCTGCAAAGCACTAAGGGAGTCTGAAACGACCACAAATGGTGACACAGGCATATTATTATTATAATCAATTAGAAGCGCTAAACCACAGGGGTTATACAGCGCTGCAGATTATAGTAGGATGCAGGGAGAGTGGGTTGTAAGAGGGAGATGGACGATTAGTAGGGTATGGAGTGCAAGATGACGGTGGATAGTGCAGGGGTGGAGGGTAGCAAGAGATCGAGGTAGAAGGGACTGAGGGAGGTGCTAGAGGTATAATCTTCAGAGTTTGTGTAGTAAGTCAGTTTCTGTCAAAAAGTCAATGAGAGAGTCAGGATTAAAGGAGGGTCCATCTGCAAGAAGGGAAGGTAAAGAAAGGGCCGCAGAGCAAAGACGTCGTTGGAGGTAAATTCTGCGTGCTCGTTGATAGAGTGGGCAGTCCAACAGGATGTCGAACAGACACTGGAACCTGACAATGCTCACAGAGGGGGGCAGGGAGCCTCTCCATGATACCCGTGAGTAAGACGAGTGTGGCCGATGCGAAGACGGGAGAGAGTAGTCTCCCAACCTCGACATTGGTGACAAGAAGGCCAGAAACCTATAACCGGTTTAATAGAATGAAGTTTGTTATTCAGCAGGTCAGACCAGCGTTGTTGCCAACGGGTGCGAAGGTGGGTAGCAATGATCGCAAAATAGTCCGTGAAAGGAACACCTCTATATGAAACTGGAAGGTCATGTACTGCTGACCGCGCAGCAGTGTCTGCCTGTTCATTGCCCTGTACGTCAACATGACCAGGGACCCAACAAAAAACTATCTTTATGCTTGCTAAAGATATGGCGTAACCAAAGGTGGATACGAAAAACTAGGGGGTGAGGTGTATCAATTTTACGGATAGCCTGTAAACCACTAAGGGAGTCTGAAACGACCACAAATGGTGACACAGGCATAGATGCAATACGGATAGAATATAGGAAAGAGTAAGGTGATAAGGATAACAAAAAAAAAAAAAATTAGGTGACGAAAGATTGAATATCAGATTGGAGGGAGAGAGTATGGAGGTGATTACGTATTATTATAATCAAATAGTCAAATAGAAGCGCTAAACCGCAGGGGTCATACAGCGCTGCAGGTTATTGCAGGATGCAGGGAGAATGGGTTGTAAGAGGGAGATGGATGATTAGTAGGGTATGGAGTACAGCAGGATAGTGCAGGGAGAGGGTAGCAAGAGATCGAGGTAGTAGGGACTGAGGGAGGTGCTAAAGGTATAATCCTCAGAGTTTGTGTAGCAAGTCAGTTTCTGTCAAAAAGTCAACGAGTGTGTCAGGATTAAAGGAGGGTCCATCAGCAAGAAGGGAAGGTAAAGAAAGGGCCGCAGAGCGAAGACGCCGTTGGAGGTAAATTCTGTGCGCTCGTTGATAAAGTGGACAGTCCAACAGAATATGTCGAACAGACACTGGAACCTGACAATGCTCACAGAGAGGGGCAGGGAGAGTATGGAGGTGAATGTATTCAGATATTTAGGTGTGGATGTGTAAGATGGGTCATTGAAAGATGAGGTGAATCATAGAATTGATGAGGGGAAAAAAGGTGAGTGGTGCATTTAGGGGTCTATGAGACAAACAACTTTGTCCATGGAAGCAAAGAGGGAAATGTACAAGAGTATAGTTATACAAGCGCTCCTATATAGGTGTGAAGCATGGGTGGTGAATGTTGCAACAAGAAGGCTGGAGGCTGTGGAAATGTCATGTCTGAGAGCAATGTGTGGTGTGAATATAATGCAAATTATTTTTTATTTTTTTTTTTATTTTTTTTTTAACACATCGGCCGATTCCCACCAAGGCAGGGTGGCCCGAAAAAGAAAAACTTTCATCATCATTCACTCCATCACTGTCTTGCCAGAAGGGTGCTTTACACTACAGTTATAAAACTGCAACATTTACACCCCTCCTTCAGAGTGCCGGCACTGTACTTCCCATCTCCAGAACTCAAGTCCGGCCTGCCGGTTTCCCTGAATCCCTTCATAAATGTTACTTTGCTCACACTCCAACAGCACGTCAAGTATTAAAAACCATATGCCTCCATTCACTCCTATCAAATACGCTCACACATGCTTGCTGGAAGTCCAAGCCCCTCGCACACAAAACTTCCTTTACCCCCTCCCTCCAACCTTTCCTAGGCCGACCCCTACCCCGCCTTCCCTCCACTACAGATTTATACACTCTCGAAGTCACTCTGTCTCGTTCCATTCTCTCTACATGTCCAAACCACCTCAACAACCCCTCCTCAGCTCTCTGGACAATCGTTTTGGTAATCCCGCACCTCCTCCTAATTTCCAAACTCCGAATTCTCTGCATTATATTCACACCACACATTGACCTCAGACATGACATCTCCACTGCCTCCAGCCTTCTCCTCGTTGCAACATTCATCACCCATGCTTCACACCCATATAAGAGCGTTGGTATAACTATACTCTCATACATTCCCTCTTTACTTCCATGGACAAGGTTCTTTGTCTCCACAGACCGAAGTGCTCCACTCACCCTTTTCCCCTCATCAATTCTATGATTCACCTCATCCTTCATAGACCCATCTGCCGACATGTCCACTCCCAAATATCTGAATACATTCACCTCCTCCATACTCTCTCCCTCCAATCTGATATCCAATCTTTCGTCACCTATTCTTTTTGTTATCCTCATCACCTTACTCTTTCCTATATTCACTTTCAATTTTCTTCTTTTACACACCCTACCAAATTCATCCACCAACCTCTGCAGCTTCTCTTCAGAATCTCCCAAAAGCACAGTGTCATCAGCAAAAGCAACTGTGACAACTCCCACTTTGTATTTGCTTCTTTATCTTTTAGCCCAACACCTCTTGCCAAGACCCTCGCATTCACTTCTCTTACAACCCCATCTATAAATATATTGAACAACCACGGTGACATCACACATCCTTGTCTAAGGCCCACTTTTACTGGGAAATAGTCCCCTTCCCTCCTACACACTCTAACCTGAGCCTCACTATCCTCATAAAAACTCTTCACTGCTTTCAGTAACCTTCCTCCTATTCCATACACCTGCAACATCTGCCACATTGCCCCCCTATCTACCCTATCATATGCCTTTTCCAAATCCATAAATGCCACAAAAACATCTTTACCCTTATCCAAATACTGTTCACCTATATGTTTCACTGTAAACACTTGGTCTACACACCCCCTACCTTTCCTAAAGCCCCTTGTTCATCTGCTATCCTGCTTTCTGTTTTACTCTTAATTCTTTCAATAATAACTCTACCATACACTTTACCAGGTACACTCAACAGACTTATTCCCCTATAATTTTTGCACTCTCTTTTGTCCCCTTTGCCTTTATACAAAGGAACAATACACGCTCTCTGCCAATCCCTAGGTACCTTACCCTCTTCCATACATTTATTAAATAATAGCACCAACCACTCCAAAATTATATCCCCACCTGCTTTTAACATTTCTATCTTTATCCCATCAATCCCAGCTGCCTTACCCCTTTCATTCTACCCACTGCCTCACGAACTTCCCCTACACCCACAACTGGCTCTTCCACACTCCTACAAGATGTTATTCCTCCTTGCCCTACACACGAAATCACAGCTTCCCTGTCTTCATCAACATTTAACAAATCCTCAAAATATTCTCTCCATCTTCCCGATACCTCTAACTCTCCATTTAATAACTCTCCTCTCCTATTTTTAACTGTCAAATCCATTTGTTCTCTAGGCTTCCTCAACTTATTAATCTCATTCCAAAACTTTTTCTTATTTTCAACAAAATTTGCTGATAACATCTCACCCACTCTCTCATCTGCTCTCTTTTTACATTGCTTCACCACTCTTTTAACCTCTCTTTTTCTCTCCATATACTCTTCCCTCCTTGCATCACTTCTACTTTGTAAAAACCTCTCATATGCTAACTTTTTCTCCCTTACTACTCTCTTTACATCATCATTCCACCAATCGCTCCTCTTCCCTCCCGCACCCACTCGCCTGTAACCACAAACTTCTGCTGAACACTCTAACACTACATTTTTAAATCTACCCCATACATTTTCGACCCCATTGCCTACACTCTCACTAGCCCATCTATCCTCCAATAGTTGTTTATATCTTACCCTAACTGCCTCCTCTTTTAGTTTATAAACCTTCACCTCTCTTTTACTTACTGATTCTATTTTCCTTGTATCCCATCTACCTTTTACTCCCACTGTAGCTATAACTAAAAAGTGATCTGATATATCTGTATTATTATTATTATTATAATCAAATAGAAGCGCTAAACCACAGGGGTTATACAGCGCTGCAGGTTATTGTAGGATGCAGGGAGAGTGGGTTGTAAGAGGGAGATGGACGATTAGTAGGGTATGGAGTGCAAGATGACGGTGGATTGTGCAGGGGAGGAGGGTAGCAAGAGATCGAGGTAGAAGGGACTGAGGGAGGTGCTAGAGGTATAATCTTCAGAGTTTGTGTAGTAAGTCAGTTTCTGTCAAAAAGTCAATGAGAGAGTCAGGATTAAAGGAGGGGCCATCTGCAAGAAGGGAAGGTAAAGAAAGGGCCGCAGAGCGAAGACGTCGTTGGAGGTAAATTCTGCGTGTTCGTTGATAGAGTGGGCAGTCCAACAGGATATGTCGAACAGACACTGGAACCTGACAATGCTCACAGAGAGGGGCAGGGAGCCTCTCCATGAGATACCCGTGAGTAAGACGAGTGTGGCCGATGCGAAGACGGGAGAGTGTAGTCTCCCAACCTCGACATTGGTGACAAGAAGAAGGCCAGAAACCTATAACCGGTTTAATAGAATGAAGTTTGTTATTCAGCAGGTCAGACCAGCGTTGTTGCCAACGGGTGCGAAGGTGGGTAGCAATGACCGCAAAATAGTCCGTGAAAGGAACACCTCTATATGAAACTGGAAGGTCATGTACTGCTGACCGCGCAGCAGTGTCTGCCTGTTCATTGCCCTGTACGTCAACATGACCAGGGACCCAACAAAAGACAATATCTTTATGCTTGCTAAAGATACGGCGTAACCAAAGGTGGATACGAAGAACTAGGGGTGAGGTGTATCAATTTACGGATAGCCTGTAAAGCACTAAGGGAGTCTGAAACGACCACAAATGGTGATACAGGCATAGATGCAATACGGATAAGTGCCACAAGAATGGCATACAATTCAGCCGTAAATATGCTAGCCGAGGTAACAGATGCCCTCGTACGACGCTGTCCGGAAACACTGCTGCGAATCCGACGCCGTCAGATGACTTTGAACCATCGGTGTATACTGCGATGGCATGGGAATGAGAACGGAAATGGTCTAGAAAGAAAGAGCGAGAAGCCGCCGTAGGCAGTTGGGCTTTCGCGCAAGGTAGAGGAATAGAACAGACACGGACAGCAGGAACTTCCCAAGGGGGTAGAGGAAAGGGTGAAGCCACATGAACATATAAAGGCGGAAGCTGAAGGGAAGACAAGAGTGAATGCAGACGAAGAGAAAAGGGACGAAGTAAACAGGGGCGACGAACAAATTGATATATCTGTAGCCCCTCTATAAACATGTACATCCTGAAGTCTACTCAACAGTCTTTTATCTATCAATACATAGTCCAACAAACTACTGTCATTACGCCCTACATCATATCTTGTATACTTATTTATCCTCTTTTTCTTAAAATATGTATTACCTATAACTAAACCCCTTTCTATACAAAGTTCAATCAAAGGGCTCCCATTATCATTTACACCTGGCACCCCAAACTTACCTACTACACCCTCTCTGCATGTTTCTCCCACTTTAGCATTTAGGTCCCCTACCACAATTACTCTCTCATTTGGTTCAAAAGTTCCTATACATTCGCTTAACATCTCCCAAAATCTCTCTCTCCTCTACACTCCTCTCTTCTCCAGGTGCATACACGCTTATTATGACCCACTTTTCGCATCCGACCCTTATTTTAATCCACATAATCCTTGAATTTACACATTTATATTCCCTCTTTTCCTTCCATAACTGATCCTTCAACATTATTGCTACCCCTTCCTTAGCTCTAACTCTCTCAGATACTCCTGACTTAATCCCATTTATTTCTCCCCACTGAAACTCGCCTACCCCCTTCAGCTTTGTTTCGCTTAGGGCCAGGACATCCAACTTCTTTTCATTCATAACATCGGCAATCATCTCTTTCTTATCATCCGCACTACATCCACGCACATTCAGACAACCCAATTTTATAAAGTTTTTCTTCTTCTCGTTTTTAGTAGATTTGTACAGGAGAAGGGGTTACTAGCCCATTGCTCCCGGCATCTTAGTCGCCTCATACGACACGCATGGCTTACGGAGGAAAGATTCTTTTCCACTTCCCCATGGACAATAGAGAAAATAAAAGGAACAAGAGCTATTAAGAAAAGAAGAAAAACCTAGATGTGTGTATGTATATATATGCATGTGTATGCCAGTGTAGTGTGACCTAAAGTGTAAGTAGAAGTAGCTAGATATACCTGTTATCCAGCGTGTTTATGAGACAGAAAAAAGACACCAGCAATCCTACCATCATGTAAAACAGTTTCAGGTTTCTGTTTCACAGTCACCTGGCAGGACGGTAGTACCTCCCTGGGTGGTTGCTGTCTACCAACCTACTAGTTTGTAGTTTGAAAATTAGGAGGTGTAGGATTACCAAAACTATTATCCAGAGGGCTGAGGAGGGGTTGTTGAGGTAGTTTGGACTTGTAGAGAGGGTGGAACAAAATAGAATGACTTCGAGTGTATAAATCTGTAGTGGAGGGAAAGCAGGGTAGGGGTTGGCCTAGGAAAGGTTGGAAGGAGGGGGTAAAGGTTTAGTGTGCGAGTATCTTGGACTTCCAGCAAGCATGCGTGAGCGTGTTATATAGGAGCGAATGGAGACAAATGGTTTTTAGGACTTGACGTGCTGTTGGAGTGTGAGCAAGGTAACATTTATGAAGGGATTCAGGGAAACCGGCAGGCTGGATTCCTGGAGGTGGGAAGTACAATGTCTGCACTCTGAAGGAGGGGTGTTAATGTTACAGTTTTATAACTGTAGTATAAGTGAGTGTCTGGCAAGACAGTGATAAGAGTGAATGATGAAAGTTTTTCTTTTTCGGACCACCCTGCCTTGGTGGGAGACGGCCGGTGTTAATAATAATAATAATAAAATAAAAAATAAAGAGAGGAGGAGAGGGGTGGGGATATTTAGATTTGATCTGTGGAAGGAGACAAGGTCTAATTCCTTGGATCAAGAGCTCCTTCCCCATGCCCAGGGATCCCCTTGAAGGGGGGTCTCAGTGATGATTCCTCGAGGTTCAAAACACCCACATCCTACTGAAAGAGAAGGGAAGGAGAAGAACGAAAGAGCATAATTTGTGTGGAAATACTGTACTTACTAGTGTCCTTTTTTTGCTTTGTATTTTGTTTCCTGTTTAAGAAATGGATATCAATATTCCTTGAAATGTAGGAAAAAGAAAAAAGTAAAACGCATGTTAATTCGGTTTTTCAGATCATCTTTATTGAAAAAGGCCCTATTTATCTTACTTATGAAGTGAAAACACTAGCCTACATGAATCTGAAACTCAGCCATGGCTATGAAAACGGGAGTGATGACAATTATAATGGAAGTGAACAGATAACTGGAATCCCCTGGGTAATGGCGAGGCCAGAAACCAGGGCCCTCATACACCAACCAAACGCCCCTAATATTCTTCAATAAAAAAAATATATACTATACATATTTAAAAAAAATCCCATGTGACAGCTTTTCATAACCTTGCTCAAATTTTATATTACATTGTAAATAAATCTTTAAACTGAAGCCTTACTGCAACACCATAATATGAAACATTTAACAAAGGATAGTTAAGATGCCATAACTTCAGGTTACGTTGCATCCAATGAAGACTTTGTACATAACTCATATATAATTTAATAAATGCTTACACCTTCTGATATACTGTCTGTGACCCAATAGCATATATCAGGCCAGTAGTACGGATATTTTTATGCCCACTGATGACAAACCTTATCTGGGAGGGGATCCCGGTTCCTGGATAAGCCTCGCCGTAGTCACACGCAGACAACTGCTCAGATGAGATTACATGATCCCAATCACATAGATGTTGGCTGTTCAATAATATGGAGACTGGTTCAGAACAGCACACTGGTCAGTTTGTGCGAATCTGCCACCCTTGTGCTGAACAAAGGTTGAAACAAACACAATGTATCACATGAAGAACAAATGATCAGTGCAGGGAAAGTACCTTGGTTTGTTGCATTACCACTGTGTCACTATTACTCTAATGAAACTAGACCATGCGAGACCCATAGATGCAGTCAAGAGACATACAGAGCAAGATGTGTGCACGGCACTGCTCACAGTCTCATGACACCCTACAACTATGTAACAATACAGATTAATGGTGAAGAAAAGATATTCCCTTGCACCGTAATGGACAACAAATGACAACAGAAATAAATTAGGGATGTGGTCATGTAATACCATAATTGTCATTCACTATAGTTCACTGTGGAAGGTTGCCTATTGTTACCAGTAGTCCAGGAGTAGGGCTACCTTCTTGCTGTCTCAGGTATCTGTGAAAGATGCATTTTCTTCCAGTGTCTGAAACTCTCCATACAACTCCTCTGGTCTGAGTGACCAACTGGCACTGCTACAGGACAACCATCATGGCTGGTTGTGCTACGGTCAAGGGTTGGCCAAACACCAGCAGTACCCCTCACTCACTGGTCACATCACAGAGAGCTTCCTTATCCTAATGTGACTAGGAACCCCAGGTGCAGCATGGCCCAACTGCGGCCGAGGCACAACACTAAAGGTGGGCAGGCCATAGCTAGGCTGAACACTCGATTCACTGTCACTGAGGGTCCTTTTGTCCCACTATCCACCAGCAGCAGCACTGTCCCATCAGCAGTACTGGCAGAGGCTGGTGGGGGCTGATGACAGGGAGGCTGGCCAGGCGCCTGCCCATCAGCTCTTCCATTTAGAGTGGGACTGCTGGCTATGCAGACCCCCTGAAGGTATCATATCCAATAGGTACTGACGATGAACTTCTGCAGCTTGGCGCATTATTTCTTGTTGCTGTTGTTGAGCTAAACTTTTACTGCTGTTACTGCTGTTGCTATTACTACTGCTGGAAGTTGAAGGAGCTGAAGAAGTTGGGGGGACTCCTAGCTGTGCTGCTGATGCAGCCATTAACTGTTGCAGCTGACCAAGGCCAAAGGGGTTGTATGGTCCAAGTAAATAAGGGGCTAACATATGAGCAGGTAATTGTTGGGAAGCAGCTGCCGCTGCAGCTGCAGCAGCTGCCGCACTACCTAATCCCTGCATTCTTAGCATCTGTTGCTGAGCCGCCTGTAACTGTTGTAGCGCAGCAGGGTTGGACATAGCAGCAGCCATTGCCGCTGCTGCAGTCATACTTTGCATGTACTGTTCTTTTTGCTGTTTTGTTAGACCTGGTGGCAAAAACATTTCTTTTTCTCTTTGTTCCCTCTCACGCTGTTCTCTCTCCCGCTGCTCCTTCTCACGTTGGTGCCTCTCCTTCTCTCGTTCCCTCTCCCTTTCCCTCTCACGCTCACGTTCCCTTTCCCTCTCACGCTCACGTTCCCTCTCCCTTTCTTTCTCACGTTCTCTTTCTCGCTCTCTTTCTCTTTCCCTTTCTTTTTCTCTTTCCCTTTCCTTTTGTCTCTCTCGTTCACGCTGCAGCTGGAGCTGTGCTGCCACTGAGGGTGATGAGCGGTGGCTAGAGCTTCTAGAGCCATGTCCATAATCAGACTTCACTGCAGTTACTGATACACTGGCGGGAAGTCGAGCAGATGGCGATGGTATTGATGCTGTGACCGGAGTCATAGATACTGATGCACTGGATAAATCTGGTTGAGGTGATGCCTGCGGAAGAAAACTGATTTTGAGTTTTATGATTTAATAAATTAAATTTCTTTTGAAAGAAAAAAAAATGAAAGCAAAATAAAACTAAACAATATTAAAAAAAAAAAAAGTATTTAAACATTTCTCTAATTATATTTGACAGTACTGCAAAAATTATTGAAAAATAAGAAAAAACAGAAAAAAAATTCAAGCTGTAAAATAAACAAGAAAATAATTTACAGAAAATATCAAGGAGAGGAAGGGAGGAAAGTGTAAGGAAAGTGGCAAGCAGGTAGTAAGAAAGTGGGAGAGATCAGTAAGTGTACTGAAAGAGGGACCCAGAACAGTAAATGAGAAGTAGGCAAGAAGAGCAATATAAGGTAGAAAGATAAAATGTTAGTTACTCTTAATGTCTATGACAAGAGAAAGGTCATTAAAGCAGCAATCCACCTGTAGACAGGGTTACTTTAATCTTGTAAGATAGGGACTAAAGTAATTTGAAGTGGAAAAATTGAAAGTTATATGATTAAAGATATGAAAATAGACAATAAATTACCATAGTATTAACATCAAGAAGAAAATTAATATGGTAAAGCAAGAATATGATGAAAGTGTGAAAGGTGGAGTGATTTTTAATAATAAGAGAAATTAGGGTGAGCAAAAGGGGTAGAAACCATCAATAGGTAACAGCAGAGGAAGATCGGGAGAAAAAAGAAACGCATATTGATGCATTTAACAGAATATTTTAAATTAAAGCAAAATGACCAAGGGAATGGAAAATATGTGAAATGAGAAGGATAACCAGAAGATATTATACATGGGCTTCATTCAAAAGGTTTTAACAAAATGCCCCTTCATTCCCAGTGATGTCATTGTTACATCACTCATTTCTTACATGCCTAATGAGAGAAATGGATTAAGATCAAAGAAAAAAATTATAATTAAGGCCTGTCAATGTTAATCAATGTTAGTGATTAATAAGTGGATATCCCATCAATTATTATAAAGTAACAAAATCAAGTTTCCAGTAAGACATTTTTCCATTTAATGGAGACATGGTAGTTTATACCACATTACAAAGTCAATGAAGGAAGGCTATGTGACATGTTAAATTTCAGTACATAATGCCACAGAAGCCACGTGCAGGGTCAAACTCAAGGTCAAACTCTGTTGTCTTTCAACAACACTGGAGACTGACTGGATGCACATTATCAGTAGAGTAAATCATGTTAGCAAGAAAGACTTGTTTCAGATGTAGCCAATCCTAAATTTCATTATACAAGATCCCTCAAAGAAAATGTCTTGAGGCCTGTGAGGGATTCTTCATCCCAGTAACTGGTCTTATCCTCTCCTACTTTGAACAAACTAAATACCTCCTCTTCCCCAGTTACTATATGACCTATGGGTTTCGTGCTTCCTAGTAAAATGTATTAAATAAATATTTATTTAACAAGGGAATAGAGCATAATGTGTCTCCCAATACAGACACAATAGTTTAAATTTTTCTTTTACTGTTCCTATGCTGTCATCTCAATCTTTTTATAAAACACTTTTTCCAGCAAGAAGCCACAATAAAACTTGCAGGTACAATACTAATCCTCATCCCTGGGTGTTCAGAAGCACTAGTGAATTTAATCAAAATTCACAAGAGTTCGTTAGCTTCAAAACAAGAAGTTTACCATTCTCAACTGAGAGGCTCACTGTCATACCAGTCAATGGAATGTAAGATTTATTCACCAAAATACCAACCTGGACAGTCCTCAGGCTCAAAGCCAAAACTGGTGTGATGAACACTAACACAAGGCATCCACATGCAGTAACCTCTGGCACTCTATACTATTTTTATAATTACAGTACTCATCTCTCAAAGAAACTAATTTATCTAAGAAGTTAACAATTGTAATGAAATTTAACAATTTATCTATTCACAATTTTTTTTTTATTAACACATTGGCCGTTTCCCACCATGGCAGGGTGACCTAAAAAAGAAGAAACACTTTCATCATCACTCACTCCATCACTATCTTGCTAGAGGTGTGCCCACACTACAGTTCAAAAACTGCAACATATCTCCACCCCTTCCCACCTCCAGAACTCGAGTTCCACCCACTAACCAGTTTCTCTTAATCCCTTCATAAATGTTACTTTGCTCACACTAACAGCATGTCAAGTTGCATTTAGGCTTATATTACATCTCTACACATCACACATATATGTATCGTTATTTACAACAATATATGCATACAGAGAGAGAAAGTGATGTATACACACTGTGAATAAGTCACTCACAAACACACACACACACACACAGATGCCTCTACTCACTCCTCTCTAACACGCTCACACATGCCTGCTGGTAGGCTATGATCCTCGCACACAAGACCTCCTTTACCACCTCCCTCCAAACTTTCCTAGGACGACCCCATACCCCGCCTTCCTTCCACTACAGATTAAAGTAATCTCAACTACTAAGAAATAGGAAAGTAAAGCTAAGTCTATACTAAATTTAACAAGTTTTTATCTTCCACCTTGTATGTTTATAAAAGAAAATATCAACAATACTGCCAGAGGAAATTATTTTAAGAGACTAGTGTTTCAAACTGTTCAGATGGGATAGTACTACCTCCTTAGATAGTTACTCTCTGCCAACCTACTACCTATAATAGCAAATAAACTAAGTCGTAATATTACTGTTTATATATTTTTTAATGCCAACGTTGCTGGTATTTTTTTCCAAAGTCAAAATATGTACATGTACTGTATAATACATGTTGTTTTCCTCTACATAAAGTACTTACATTATGATCTATAAGAAATTTCATTTAAATATTTATAACTTAATTCACAATCATTAACTCATTTAACTAACTTGAAACTGACCATGTGGTACCAACTAATTTCTGTATTCTGGATAAAAATTATCTCCACCAAGAGAACGGTTGCTACATTACTTTCACTATTATATGAGCTTTATCTTTATCTCGCACATTCCTTAGGCTTTTCATATGCATTTATAAATGTATTTCTTATCATTTAAAGTTAAATCTTCAGGAAGGTATTTATACAGTAATGTTATCGTTTTATCTCACTTTACTCATTACAACATAGATTGGAGTGAACGAATGCATTTCATTCTCTTGTATAAAACAATATACGGATAATCATAAATTCGTAGAAGTTACTCATCAATACGGTTAGTAATTTCTAAAAATGTACTTAAGCAATATTAAACTGAAAACGTAAGTCAATTGGGAACATGTGGTTTGTCATTAGATTTTTTTTTTATTTTGAATAGAGTGCAATATTCTATTGCAAAAGCATTAATGTTAATATAATGTTCAACATTTTATTTATTCCGATACAACGTGCCTACATCTGATTTCTCATCCCAGGAAAATACTTTACCAACATACTGAAAGCATGCCTAGTTTCGGTTTTACGTGTAAATCACAACCCAGCACCACGAAGTAAATAAATAATCGTTAGGTCATTAATGTACGCCCCGGCAGCATGATTGCATTGCTAATCGACGCCCGCAGCTGACCTGACGTTGTAAGATGACCACCGAAGATGACGACCCCCTCCCTCCTACTGTCAAGAAGTCACTCGAATCAGCCATGACACCCGATCTGCGGCGTTCCTCTCGGTCGTATACATTTGGGACCGTAGAGCTTTTGTTGATCTCTCTCCGGTAATGTCTCTGGGCCTGATGAATAAAGGAAATGGTTGCTGAAAAAGAAGCACTGCAGAAAACATTGCAAATGTCGACGATTTGAAAAATTCCAATTCTATTGACGCCACGAGAAATAAAAGACCAGTGCGAGCACTTAGTATATTCACAATCTTGAGTGTGATTCCTCACTACTCTTTTTGCAGCCACGATTTTATAACCTTTCATATTACGCAAACACCTCAGATTGTCATTTATTAAGATGGAAATGACAAACCGAGAATTCCTATCGAGACATTAAACCAACACAATATATCACCGAGTATTTAAGCAAATTATTATTATAATCAAATAGAAGCGCTAAACCACAGGGGTTATACAGCGCTGCAGGTTATTGTAGGATGCAGGGAGAGTGGGTTGTAAGAGGGAGATGGACGATTAGTAGGGTATGGAGTGCAAGATGACAGTGGATAGTGCAGGGGTGGAGGATAGCAAGAGATCGAGGTAGAAGGGACTGAGGGAGGTGCTAGAGGTATAATCTTCAGAGTTTGTGTAGTAAGTCAGTTTCTGTCAAAAAGTCAATGAGAGAGTCAGGATTAAAGGAGGGTCCATCTGCAAGAAGGGAAGGTAAAGAAAGGGCCGCAGAGCGAAGACGTCGTTGGAGGTAAATTCTGCATGCTCGTTGATAGAGTGGGCAGTCCAACAGGATGTGTCGAACAGACACTGGAACCTGACAATGCTCACAGAGAGGGGCAGGGAGCCTCTCCAGTATTTAAGCAAAGCATAGTAGGTTCTCACCTCAAGACTGATTTTAATGGTGTTATAGCAAAATGGTGCATCTGGAGAAAAGTTGGTATGCTGATTCATAAAAATTCTGATGTCATACTGTTATTTCTAATGATTTTTTCTTTTACCTCATGAGCCATCTCCTGCCAAGAAGGGTGACCCAAGAAAACATTCCCCACCATTTAATCAACTACTGTCTTGCCACAAGTGTATTAACATCACAATTCGCATTACCCACACGTCTCCACCCCTTGAGGGAGAGGACTCTCTGGCTAATAACTCCGACTCCCTTCATGTTTCCTTGCACTCCAACAGCACATCCATTAATAACAAAAAACACTTGTCTCCATTCTCTACTATCTAACATGCTCACGGAAGCCTGTTGGATTCTCAACTACTAAGCCTCTTTCACACTCCCTTCTTCCAACCATTCCTTTAGTGACTCCTACCTCTCCTAAATTCCACCCCACATTTATACACCCTCTGCACTCTAGCCCAAATCAGCTAAACATTCCCTCAGCTTTTTTAATTAAACTCTTGGCGACCCCACGTCACCTTTTAATTACAGTGGTACCTCGACTTACGATGTTATCATCTTACGTTATTTTCGATAACCGATATTTATAACGTAAGAAATTTGACTGACTTACGATGTTTGCTTCGTCTAACGACATTCGTACCGGACGTGTCCGCTTGGCGCCCAGCTGAGCGCGCACTCCAGGGAGCGTCAGTGCTATTGTTTACAAGCGAGAGCGACCACCCACCCACAACCACGCATTCATACCAGTATATTGTCATTATTCCACTGTTTTTAGTGCTTGCAACTGCTAAATAAGCTACCATGGGTCCAAGGAAAGCTCCTAGTGCTAAGCCTGTGGTAAAGAATGTGCAGGGAGTGAAGCATTTATGCAGGGAGTGTAGCATTTATGCAGGGAGTGTAGCAGGCATGCAGGGAGTGTAGCAGGCATGCAGGGAGTGTAGCAAAGATGCAGGGAGTGTAGCAGGGATGCAGGGAGTGTAGCAGGGATGCAGGGAGTGTAGCAAGGATGCAGGGAGTGTAGCAGGGATGCAGGGAGTGTAGCAAAGATGCAGGGAGTGTAGCAGGGATGCAGGGAGTGTAGCAGGGATGCAGGGAGAGTAGCAAAGATGCAGGGAGTGTAGCAGGGATGCAGGGAGTGTAGCAGGGATGCAGGGAGTGTAGAAAGGATGCAGGGAGTGTAGCAAGGATGCAGGGAGTGTAGCAAGGATGCAGGGAGTGTAGTAGGCATGCAGGGAGTGTAGCATTCATGCAGGGAGTGTAGCATTCATGCAGGGAGTGTAGCATTCATGCAGGGAGTGTAGCATTCATGCAGGGAGTGTAGCATTCAAAGAAAAAGGCCAGTAACCCCAGAAAAGAACTTGGTACCTGCAGTGTTAATGGAAGGGGATTCCCCTTCCAAACACTAGAATACTAATCCACCTTCTCCCCTCCTCCCGTCCTCCACACATCAACAACTCTTCAATAAATGTAAGTGACATGTTATTGTTCAATATTTACATGTGTATTTAGGTATTCTTTATTAAATTCTTTATTATTTAATGTCAAAAAGTTCTAAAAAATATTTTAATCAACTACTTTTGGAAGTCTTGGACGGATTAAATTTATTTCCATTATTTCTTATGGGGAAAATTGATTCGAGTAACGATTGTTTCGCCTTAAGATATGCCCTCTCTGACGGATTAATATCGTAAGTCGAGGTACCACTGTACTATGAGCTGAATTCAGCGCATAATATTCACACTAGACATAACTCTCAAATATGACGTTACCACTGCCTCTAGATGACTCCTCAGTGTAGCATGCACAATGCATGCCTCACACACAAACATACTGGTACCACTACATTCTGCTATATTCCCTTTTTTTTCCCCTCAATCAATAAACTTTTATTTCCACAGATGTTTTGACACTACCCATTTTTTTCCCTTCATTTATTCTAGTGTTCAATTAAAAAACTGAGTAAAATGAACTGAAGAACACATGAATACATGGGGTTAAATTCACTAGACCCGAAAAAAGCAAAACATTTTTGTTTTGTAATTTGTCAAGAATCAAAAATAATAGTTCTCTATTCCTTACATTATAACTGTCATTGCTTGTTGATCTAGAAATGTGATGTGACCCTGTACAATACTTGTATAAACAGACAGACAGCTCTACACCTATTACCTGCCACCACAACCACAATTCTGGCTCCCTAAGTTGCAGTTTCTGTATAAAATAAACTGCCTTTCACAGCTATTTCCTGCAATATATTAAAAAAACATGCAGTAAACTAATACAGAGTAGCTGTGTTTTTCAGAGATTCAATATCAGGACCATGTTGCATACTACTCAATCACCTACCACCACACCATAACCTTCCATTGAAAAGATATTTTTTTATTAAACAAGCTCGGAGTAATTCCCACATTATACTAGAACAAGCTATCCAAAATACAAGGAAAAAAAATAGGATAAAAATAATGAAAACTTTTACAGTTATCAGTGTCCTGGTGTCGCGGGCGGCAGTGTCCTGGTGTCGCGGGCGGCAGTGTCCTGGTGTCGCGGGCGGCAGTGTCCTGGTGTCGCGGGCGGCAGTGTCCTGGTGTCGCGGGCGGCAGTGTCCTGGTGTCGCGGGCGGCAGTGTCCTGTCGCTGCGGCAGTGTCCGTGCCGGGCGGCAGTGTCCTGGTGTCGCGGGCGGCAGTGTCCTGGTGTCGCGGGCGGCAGTGTCCTGGTGTCGCGGCGGCAGTGTCCTGGTGTCGCGGGCGGCAGTGTCCTGGTGTCGCGGGCGGCAGTGTCCTGGTGTCGCGGGCGGCAGTGTCCTGGTGTCGCGGGCGGCAGTGTCCTGGTGTCGCGGGCGGCAGTGTCCTGGTGTCGCGGGCGGCAGTGTCCTGGTGTCGCGGGGCGGCAGTGTCCTGGTGTCGCGGGCGGCAGTGTCCTGGTGTCGCGGGCGGCAGTGTCCTGGTGTCGCGGCGGCAGTGTCCTGGTGTCGCGGGCGGCAGTGTCCTGGTGTCGCGGGCGGCAGTGTCCTGGTGTCGCGGGCGGCAGTGTCCTGGTGTCGCGGGCGGCAGTGTCCTGGTGTCGCGGGCGGCAGTGTCCTGGTGTCGCGGGCGGCAGTGTCCTGGTGTCGCGGGCGGCAGTGTCCTGGTGTCGCGGGCGGCAGTGTCCTGGTGTCGCGGGCGGCAGTGTCCTGGTGTCGCGGGCGGCAGTGTCCTGGTGTCGCGGGCGGCAGTGTCCTGGTGTCGCGGGCGGCAGTGTCCTGGTGTCGCGGGCGGCAGTGTCCTGGTGTCGCGGGCGGCAGTGTCCTGGTGTCGCGGGCGGCAGTGTCCTGGTGTCGCGGGCGGCAGTGTCCTGGTGTCGCGGGCGGCAGTGTCCTGGTGTCGCGGGCGGCAGTGTCCTGGTGTCGCGGGCGGCAGTGTCCTGGTGTCGCGGGCGGCAGTGTCCTGGTGTCGCGGGCGGCAGTGTCCTGGTGTCGCGGGCGGCAGTGTCCTGGTGTCGCGGGCGGCAGTGTCCTGGTGTCGCGGGCGGCAGTGTCCTGGTGTCGCGGGCGGCAGTGTCCTGGTGTCGCGGGCGGCAGTGTCCTGGTGTCGCGGGCGGCAGTGTCCTGGGTCGGGCGGCAGTGTCCTGGTGTCGCGGCGGCAGTGTCCTGGTGTCGCGGGCGGCAGTGTCCTGGTGTCGCGGGCGGCAGTGTCCTGGTGTCGCGGGCGGCAGTGTCCTGGTGTCGCGGGCGGCAGTGTCCTGGTGTCGCGGCGGCAGTGTCCTGGTGTCGCGGGCGGCAGTGTCCTGGTGTCGCGGGCGGCAGTGTCCTGGTGTCGCGGGCGGCAGTGTCCTGGTGTCGCGGGCGGCAGTGTCCTGGTGTCGCGGGCGGCAGTGTCCTGGTGTCCGGGCGGCAGTGTCCTGGTGTCGCGGGCGGCAGTGTCCTGGTGTCGCGGGCGGCAGTGTCCTGGTGTCGCTGGCGGCAGTGTCCTGGTGTCGCGGCAGTGTCCTGGTGTCGCGGGCGGCAGTGTCCTGGTGTCGCGGGCGGCAGTGTCCTGGTGTCGCGGGCGGCAGTGTCCTGGTGTCGCGGGCGGCAGTGTCCTGGTGTCGCGGCGGCAGTGTCCTGGTGTCGCGGGCGGCAGTGTCCTGGTGTCGCGGGCGGCAGTGTCCTGGTGTCGCGGGCGGCAGTGTCCTGGTGTCGCGGGCGGCAGTGTCCTGGTGTCGCGGGCGGCAGTGTCCTGGTGTCGCGGGCGGCAGTGTCCTGGTGTCGCGGGCGGCAGTGTCCTGGTGTCGCGGGCGGCAGTGTCCTGGTGTCGCGGGCGGCAGTGTCCTGGTGTCGCGGGCGGCAGTGTCCTGGTGTCGCGGGCGGCAGTGTCCTGGTGTCGCGGGCGGCAGTGTCGTCCGGGTGTCGCGGGCGGCAGTGTCCTGGTGTCGCGGGCGGCAGTGTCCTGGTGTCGCGGGCGGCAGTGTCCTGGTGTCGCGCGAGTGTCCGCGGTGCGGCGCAGTGTCCTGGTGTCGCGGGCGGCAGTGTCCTGGTGTCGCGGGCGGCAGTGTCCTGGTGTCGCGGGCGGCAGTGTCCTGGTGTCGCGGGCGGCAGTGTCCTGGTGTCGCGGGCGGCAGTGTCCTGGTGTCGCGGGCGGCAGTGTCGGTGTCGCGGCGGCAGTGTCCGGTCGCGGCGGCAGTGTCCTGGTGTCGCGGGCGGCAGTGTCCTGGTGTCGCGGGCGGCAGTGTCCTGGTGTCGCGGGCGGCAGTGTCCTGGTGTCGCGGCGCAGTGTCCGGCGCGGCGGCAGTGTCCTGGTGTCGCGGGCGGCAGTGTCCTGGTGTCGCGGGCGGCAGTGTCCTGGTGTCGCGGGCGGCAGTGTCCTGGTGTCGCGGGCGGCAGTGTCCTGGTGTCGCGGGCGGCAGTGTCCTGGTGTCGCGGGCGGCAGTGTCCTGGTGTCGGCGGCAGTGTCCGGTCGCGGGCGGCAGTGTCCTGGTGTCGCGGGCGGCAGTGTCCTGGTGTCGCGGGCGGCAGTGTCCTGGTGTCGCGGGCGGCAGTGTCCTGGTGTCGCGGGCGGCAGTGTCCTGGTGTCGCGGGCGGCAGTGTCCGGTGTCGCTGGCGGCAGTGTCCTGGTGCGCGGCGGCAGTGTCCTGGTGTCGCGGGCGGCAGTGTCCTGGTGTCGCGGGCGGCAGTGTCCTGGTGTCGCGGGCGGCAGTGTCCATATCACTGCTGTCAAGTTGACTACAAGAATACTTGAGTACATTTATAATTTTATTTTTAATATGCAGTAGAAGCCCCGTATCCACGAGTTGAGATTATGTGGATAACTGAAAATAACCTTTAATTTTGCTTAATAATGGCACCAAAGCACAAAAGTAGTGACAGTGCCAGTTCTTCAAAGCCTAAGAGATTCCGTGAAGTGCTTCCCATTCATGAAAAAGTGATAATTCTCCACTTATTGTGCATAATTTATCAGTTAAAATTTCATCATTGATATGTATGTAAACTAAAAATTACTTGTACACAGCATTCGCTACCATCGACGGTAGGTCTTGGAACATATCTCCCATGGATATGTGGGGACTACTGTATGTATAAGAGTGAGTAAGTGTGTGAGAAAGTGAGTGAGAAAGTTGTGTGTGTGTGTGTTCACCTATTTGTACTCGCCTATTTGTGGTTGCAGGGGTCGAGTAATAGCTCCTGGCCCAGCCTCTTCACTTATTGCTACTAGGTCCTCTCTCTCCCTGCTCCATGAGCTTTACCAAACCTCATCTTAAAACTATGTATGGTTCCTGCCTCCACTGTCACTTTCTAGGCTATTCCACTTCCTGACAACTCTATGACTAAAGAAATACTTCCTAACATCCAACTATGACCCCTTGTTTCTGTGTCCCCTCTCTGGAACACCTTGTCTCTGTCCACCTTATCTATTCCCCACAGTATTTTATATGTCGTTATCATGTCTCCCTAACCCTCCTGTCCTCTAGTGTCGTCAGGCCGATTTCCCTTAACCTTTCTTCGTAGGACAGTCCCCTTAGCTCTGGGACTAGTCTTGTTGCAAACCTTTGCACTTCCTCTAATTTCTTGACATGCTTGACCAGGTGTGGGTTCCAAACTGGTGCTGCATACTCCAGTATGGGCCTGACGTTTATGGTGTACAGAGTCTTGAACGATTCCTTAGTGAGGTATTGGAACGCTATTCTTAGGTTTGCCAGCCGCCCGTATGCTGCAGCAGTTATCTGATTGATGTGTGCCTAAGGAGATGTGCTCAGTATTATACTCACCCCGAGATCTTTTTCCTTGAGTGAGGTTTGCAGTCTTTGGCCACATAGATTATATGGTCTTTGCCCTTCCCCGATCTTCATGACTTTACATTTGGCAGGGTTAAATTCAAGGAGCCATTTACTGGACCAGGCTTGTAGCCTGTCTAGGTCTCTTTGTAGTCCTGCCTGATCCTCAACTGATTTAATTCTTCTCATTAACTTCACATCATCTGCAAACAGGGACACTTCTGAGTCTATCCTTTCTGTTATGTCATTCACATATACCAAAAACAGTACAGGTCCTAGGACTGACCCTTGTGGAACCCCACTCGTCACAGATGCCCACTCTGACACCTCGTCACGTACCATGACTTGTTGTTGCCTACCTGTCAGACATTCTTTGATCCATTGCAGTGCCTTCCCTGTTACGTGTGCCTGATCCTCTAGCTTTTGCATTAACTTCTTGTGAGGAACTGTGTCGCCTTCTTGCAGTCCAAGAAAATGCAGTCTATCCACCCCTCTCTCGTGTCTTACTTCTATTACCTTGTCATAAAACTCCAGTAGGTTTGTGACAGAATTTTCCTTCCCTGAAACCGTGCTGGTTGTCGTTTATAAGCTTGTGTCTTTCTAGGTGCTCCACCACTCTCCTCCTGATGATCTTCTCCATGACTTTGCATACTATACACATCAATGACACAGGTCTGTAGTTTAATGCCTCGTGTCTGTCTCCTTTCTTAAAAATTGTGACTACATTTGCCATCTTCCACACCTCGGGTAGTTGCCCAGTTTCAATGGATGTGTTGAAGATTTTTGTTAGTGGCACACTGCTCCATCTCTAAGGACCCACGGAGAAATGTTGTCAGGTCACACCACTTTTGAGGTATCGAGTTCACATAGCAGCTTCTTCACCTCCTCCTCAGGTGTGTGTATTTCATCCAGCACTTGTTGGTATACCACCCTATTCTGAATTCCTGGAGTCCTTCCTGTCTCCTCTGTAAATACTTCTTTAAATCTCATGTTGAGTTCTTCACATACCTCTTGGTCGTTTCTTGTGAACTCCCCACCTTCCTTCCTCAGCCTGATTACCTGGTCCTTGACTGTTGTTTTCCTCCTGATGTGGCTATACAACAGCTTTGGGTCAGACTTGACTTTTGATGCTATATCATTTTCGCAGAGCCTCCCTTCTTACCTGTGCATATTCGTTTCTGGCTCTTCGGCTAATATATATGTATATATAGGTGTGTTCACCTAGTTGTGGTTGCAGGGGTCCAGTCATAGCTCCTGGCCCCACCTCTTCACTAGCCACTACCGGGTCTCTCTCCCTTCGCCATGAGCCTTATCATACCTCTTCTTAACCCTTAAACGGTCCAAACGTATATATACGTTAGTACTGCTAGTGCCCCAAACGTATTTTTACGTTTTATTTTTCCTGCCTCCAAATTTGGCACGATTGGCCCGAGATGCCTGGTGAGCATAGAATGGGTCTTAACACTCGGTGTGTGCCATATTAAAAAAATCTGGAACCACTTAGTACCTTGTGGGAGCACCAGGTAAATTGAGTGCCAGCTAGAGCAAACACTGCGGCAAACACCAAGGATTCACTGATGTCATGTCATATTAACACTCCCCTTTGAAGTGGAAAGTGATGTCGGCACGCTGGCAGGCCAGCTGGCTGCCTGCCTGCCTGGCCACCTGGCTGGTAAGCAGCTGGTTGGCCACCTGGCTGGCCAGCAGCTGGCTGGTCAGCTGGGTACCTGATTGGCTGTATCTCTGTCTGTCTGTCTCTGTCTCTATCTCACAGGAACACATACGTAAATACAATTATACATAGTGTAAATTACCTAGGATAACTAAAAAAATCAAGACAAAGTGTTATACTGTTCTTGTGATCTGCGTAATACCAGTTGGTTCATGAGCTACTCTGAGACAAGCAGACAGAAAGGAGACGACACACAGGCAGACAGAAAGACAGACACACAGACAAATACAGACACACAGACAGACAGATACAGTATCATTATTATTTTTATGCACTATTATTATTATTGAGTACAATTTCAGTACCTAATATTAGTGTCAGAACACAGATTGGCTATGAAATCACAAGAACTACTATAAATTGTGATTATGAGAACATAAAAATTATATAAAATAAAAAAAAATGTATATCGGCAACGATTCTGCAACCGGCAGGACTCCTGTTGCTGTCAGGTGAGCATCCAGTGCCAACTTCTCCGCCTCATATCTCGGTAACTACTGACTCAAATTCTTTTTTTTTTATCCTATAACACTTAAAAAAATGTGCTCTTTGTTTCTATAAATTTTTTTTTTTCAAAAAGATTCGGGGCACTGGGCAAGCTAACGTAAATATACGTGTGGACCGTTTAAGGGTTAAAGCTATGAATGGATCCTGCCTCCACTACATCGCTTCCCAAGCTATTCCACTTATTCCACTTCCTGACCACTCTGTGACTGAAGAAATACTTCCTAACATCCCTGTGATTCATCTGAGTCTTCAACTTCCAGCTGTGCCCCCTTGTTGCTGTGTCCCATCTCTGGAACATTCTGTCTGTCCACCTTGTCAATTCCTCTCAGTATTTTATATGTCGTTATCATGTCCCTCCTTTCTCTCCTGTCCTCCAATGTCGTCAGGTCGATTTCCCTTAACCTCTCCTCGTAGGACATACCCCTTAGCTCCAAGACTAGTCGTGTTGCAAACCTTTGCATTTTCTCTAGTTTCTATATGTGCTTGGCTAGGTGTGGGTTCCAAACTAGTGCTGCGTACTCCAGTATGGGCCTAACGTACACAGTGTACAGGGTTCTGAACGATTCCTTATTAAGATGTCGAAATGCTGTTCTTAGGTTTGCTAGGCGCCTGTATGCTGCAGCAGTTATTTGGGTGATGTGTGCCTCAGGAGATGTGCCTGGTGTTATACTCACCCCAAGATATTTTTCCTTGGGTGAGGTTTGTAGTCTCTGGCCCCTAGACTGTACTCCATCTGTGGTCTTCTTTGCCCTTCCCCAATCTTCATGACTTTGCACTTGGTGGGGTTGAACTCCAGGAGCCAATTCCTGGACCAGTCCTGCAGCCTGTCCAGATCCCTTTGTAGTTCTGCCTGGTCCTCGTCCGATTGAATCCTTCTCATCAACTTCACATCTGCAAACAGGGACACTTCGGAGGTTATTCCTTCCGTCATGTCATTCACAAATACCAGAAACAGCAGCGGTCCTAGGACTGACCCCTGTGGAACCGAACTCATCACAGACACCCACTCTGACACCTCGCCACGAACCATGACTCGCTGCTGTCTTCCTGACAGGTATTCCCTGATCCATTGGAGTGCCTTCCCTGTTATCCCTGCCTTGTCCTCCAGCTTTTGCACTAATCTCTTGTGTGGAACCGTGTCAAACGCCTTCTTACAGTCCAAGAAAATGAAATCTACCCACCCCTCTCTCTCTTGTCTTATTGATGTCACCCTGTCATAGAACTCCAGTAGGTTTGTGACAAAGGATTTCTCGTCCCTGAAACCGTATTGACTGCCGTTGATAAGCTCATTCCTTTCTAGGTGTTCCACCACTCTTCTGATAATCTTCTCCATGACTTTGCATACTATACATGTCAGTGACACTGGTCTGTAGTTAAGTGCTTCATGTCTGTCTCCTTTTTTAAAGATTGGGACTACATTTGCTGTCTTCCATACCTCAGGTAGTTTCCCTGTTTCAATAGATTTGTTGAATATTGTTGTTAGGGATACACATAGCATCTCAGCTCCCTCTCAAGACCCATGGAGAGATGTGATCCGGCCCTGTCGCCTTTGAGGTATCTAGCTCATTCAGCAGCCTCTTCACTTCTTCCTCGGTTGCGTGTATTGTGCTAGTTACCATTTTGTCCTAGGCACATGTCGATTAGACAATAGGCCTGTTGTATGTGTGTGTGTAGTATGCGTGTGTGTAGTATGTGTGTGTGTGTAGTATGTGTGTGTGTGTGTAGTATGTGTGTGTGTGTAGTATGTGTGTGTGTGTAGTATGTGTGTGTGTGTAGTATGTGTGTGTGTGTAGTATGTGTGTGTGTGTAGTATGTGTGTGTGTGTAGTATGTGTGTGTGTGTAGTATGTGTGTGTGTGTAGTATGTGTGTGTGTGTATTGTGTGTGTGTGTAGTATGTGTGTGTGTGTGAGTATGTGTGTGTGTGTAGTATGTGTGTGTGTGTAGTATGTGTGTGTGTGTAGTATGTGTGTGTGTGGTATGTATATGTGGTATGTGTGTGTGAGTGTAGTATGTGTGTGTGAGTGTAGTATGTGTGTGTGAGTGTAGTATGTGTGTGTGAGTGTAGTATGTGTGTGTGAGTGTAGTATGTGTGTGTGAGTGTAGTATGTGTGTGTGTGTAGTGTGTGTGTGTGTAGTATGTGTGTGTGTAGTATGTGTGTGTGTAGTATGTGTGTGTGTGTAGTATGTGTGTGTGTATGTGTGTGTGTGTAGTATTGTGTGTGTGTGTAGTATGTGTGTGTGTGTAGTATGTGTGTGTGTGTAGTATGTGTGTGTGTGTAGTATGTGTGTGTGTGTATTGTGTGTGTGTGTGTAGTATGTGTGGTATTTTCTACCCTATCTTGGGTACCAGCAGAATTGTTTCGGCTCACATAGCAAGTCGAGAGTGTCTTCCTTCATCCCACCGCTGCCACCATTTGTTGTGTGGAGGTTCTTTCGTAGATTGGGTAATGAATAGACGAGTTTGGGATGGTAACTTGGTATATTAAGGTCAATAGACAGGGTGGAATCTCAGAGTTCGCAGGCCTGGTTCTTCTATACACGGTGTCTGGATGGTAACTGAGGCACTGCCCCGAGCAGGGCTCATAGCGTTCAAAGGGATGACCTTTGACATGGGTGACCTTTGACATTGGGCTAACGGTTGCATCGCTTGGTCACGTGAGCAGAAACGGTTATACCCTATGAACTCTCACTGAGCTTACAGTGACATGTGTGTGTGTGTGTGTAGTATGTGTGTGTGCAGTATGTGTGTGTGTGTAGTGTGTGTGTGTGTGTGTATGTGTGTGTGTGTGTAGTATGTGTGTGTGTGTGTGTAGTGTGTGTGTGTGTGTAGATGTGTGTGTGTGTGTAGTATGTGTGTGTGTGTGTAGTATGTGTGTGTGTGTGTGTGTGTAGTATGTGTGTGTGTGTGTGTAGTATGTGTGTGTGTGTGTGCAGTATGTGTGTGTGTAGTATGTGTGTGTGTGTAGTATGTGTGTGTGTGTGTGTAATATGTGTGTGTGTGTAGTGTGTGTGTGTGTGTGTGTGTGTGTGTGTGTGTAGTATGTGTGTGTGTGTGTGTAGTGTGTGTGTGTGTGTGTAGTATGTGTGTGTGTGTGTAGTATGTGTGTGTGCAGTATGTGTGTGTGTGTAGTATGTGTGTGTGTGTGAGTATGTGTGTGTGTGTGCAGTATGTGTGTGTGTGTAGTATGTGTGTGTGTGTGGGATGTGTGTGTGTGCAGTATGTGTGTGTGTGTAGTATGTGTGTGTGTGTGTGTGTGTGTGTAGTATGTGTGTGTGTGTGTGTGTGTGTGTAGTATGTGTGTGTGTGTGTGTGTGTGTGTAGTTGTGTGTGTGTGTGTGTGTGTGTGTATGTGTGTGTGTGTGTGTATTGTTGTGTGTGTAGTATTGTGGGTGTGTGTGTGTGTGTAGTATGTGTGTGTGTAGTATGTGTGTGTGTGTGTAGTATGTGTGTGTGTGTGTGTGAGTGTGTGTGTGTGTGTGTGTGTGTGTGTGTGTGTGTGTGTGTGTGTGTGTGTGTGTGTGTGTAGTGTGTGTGTGTGTGTGTGTAGTATGTGTGTGTGTGTGTAGTATGTGTGTGTAGTATGTGTGTGTAGTATGTGTGTGTAGTATGTGTGTGTGTGTGTAGTATTTGTGTGTGTGTGTAGTATGTGTGTGTAGTATGTGTGTGTGTGTGTGTAGTATGTGTGTGTAGTATGTGTGTGTAGTATGTGTGTGTAGTGTGTGTGTGTAGTATGTGTGTGTAGTATGTGTGTGTGTGAGAGAGAGCACGTGTGTGTGTGTGAGAGAGCACGTGTGTGTGTGTGTGTGTGAGAGAGCACGTGTGTGTGTGTGTGTGTGTGTGAGAGAGCACGTGTGTGTGTGAGAGAGCATGTGTGTGTGTGAGAGAGCACGTGTGTGTGTGTGAGAGAGCACGTGTGTGTGTGTGAGAGAGCACGTGTGTGTGAGAGAGAGCACGTGTGTGTGTGTGAGAGAGCGAGTGTGAGAGAGCAAGTGTGTGTGTGAGAGCGAGTGTGTGAGAGAGCGAGTGTGAGAGAGAGCGAGTGTGAGAGAGAGCTAGTGTGTGAGAGAGCGAGTGTGTGTGTGAGAGCGTGTGTGTGTGTGTGTGTGTGTGTGTGAGGGCGAGTGTGTGTTTGTGAGCGAGTGTGTGTGTGTGGGGGGGGGGGGGGCTGAATAGTTAAAAGTTGTGATTTTGGCTTTAATACCAACACTTCTTGTTGAATAAGGCAAGCAAAAATTTGTGTGTGCAATAATTTCACAAAAATCATTCTGAACCTAATAAAATAATGTATTTAATCGTGTTTGTTTATTATTAAATTATTTAAAACTTGTATAACATATATTTAGTAGGATAAGGCTAAATTAAATTGCACTTGTTATAATAAGGTTAGGCAAGGTTCCTAAATCATACCATGGGCGGGGATAGAACCCACATTCAGACAGTCATAAAACTCCAGACCGATGTGTTAGCCAATGGGCCAGCTGGCTACAATAAGATTCATCCAACTAGTTATATTTATACACCACAGAAAGGTTAGCATAGGCACCACTGTGACCACAAATGCAATTTTTTACAGACGAATCTCCCACCAGCGTGGCCGTGACTAACTCTAACTCTACCCCGTTGTATGGTTTGTTTGCAATCATGTCATTACGATTTCGTGAATCAAGTTTCCTAAGGTTCTTTTGGTACAAAATCACAGCAACCACTCAGAGAGGAGGTACCGTCCTGCCAAGTGAGTGTAAAACGGAAGCCTGTACTTGTTTTACATGATGGTAGGATTGCTAGTGTCTTTTCTCTGTCTCAAACATGCAAGATTTCAGGTACGTCTTGCTACTTCTACTTACACATAGGTCGCTCTAAACATATATGTACAAGCATACATATACACACACCCCTCTGGGTTTTCTTCTACAGTGGACCCCCAAGTAACGAGCACCCCGGAAATCGTACAATCATGTAAGTATAATATTATAAGTGCTTTTGTAAGTGTATTTTTGGGGGTCTGAAATAGACTAACCTACTTGACATTATTCCTTAAGGGAGTAAATTCGTTCGGTAATGGCACTTGAGCAGGCTTCTGGAATGAATTATGCTCGTTACTCGGGGGTCCACTGTATTTTCTTACTAGTTCTTGTTCTTGTTTATTTCCTCTTATCTCCACGGGAAGCGGAACAGAATTCTTCCTCCGTAAGCCATGCGTGTCATAAGAGGTGAGAAACATGCCGGGAGGAAGGGGTTAGTAACCCCTTCTCCTGTATACATTACTCAAGTTAAAAAGAGAAACTTTTCTTTTTCTTTTTGGGCCACCCTGCCTCGGTGGGATATGTCCGGTTTATTGATAGTAGTACAGTGCTTTTGTAAGTGTATTTTTGGGGGCCTAAAAGGACTAGTCTAATTTACATTATTACTTATGGGAATAAATTCTTTTGGTAATGGCACTTGAACAGCATTCTGGAACGAAAAAATCACGAAAACCGGTGGTCCACTGTATATAATAATAATAATAATAATAATAATAATAATAATAATAATAGTTTCGGTCACTTTTTTCGGCCCAATTTTAGCCTGACTATGGGCAGTTTCCCCGAGTTTCGGCCGGCGTACCAGACCTGTTCATGCTTGTGCACCTCCCTGTGCAGGAGTCGTGAGCCAGTCTAGCTTTGTTTATCCTTGAGTGAACATTACCATGCGAACTCATCCAAACATTTCACAATAAATTCTGTGTGTTTAGTGCTTGTTTATTGATTGTGACTGTGAAATAAGCCACCATGGGCCCAAAGAAACTTAATAGTGGCAGCCCTTTGGTAAAGAAAGTGACAAACACGATAGAATTGAAGAAAGAAATTGTAGTAAAGTACCAAAGTGGAGGAGGAAGAGAGAGGGGAGAATGTGGCTTCTTCAGCGATTCTACAATATGTACGATACTAAAGCAGCACGAGTCGATAAAGGCTATAGCACCAGCCAGCGATAAAGTGTAGCATTAACAGTGTAACAAGTAAATTAAGCGATTAATCGATAGTGAAAGTACAGCACGAAACTGACTCCTCCAATGTTGTTGGAGTTACATAAGGCGACTGACAACACCACCGTCTCTGCTGCCGCCATGACCACCACTATGTAAGGCTTATCTTTCAGTGGCCCTTATACACCCAACAAACAACACAGCAACACTGTCAGTTAGGGAGAGAGACATATGACATTTTTTTCATTCTAGAGTATATATCATGTTTCTATGTTATTAATATTGTTTATTATGTCATATTAGATGAATTGTGATAGATAAATAAGCCGTTGAGTTGATATTAGTGTCATATTGAAAGACTATCTTGTCCTGCCTCTAAACAAACTCTCCTGCCTCTCTCATACGCCATGATTTTATATTTTAAATTTACAGAAAACCAACAAATAACTGTTCCTATGTATACTATTATTCTTTACATCAAGTTAAAGTTTAGCTGTCTGTATTCTCAGTGTTTTTGAGAGCTTTATGTATTTGCAACCAAAATTCAGAGATGAAGAAATCTCAAAAAAATTTTAAACAGCTGATGATCTAAAATACCCAAGAAACGTAATTGTAAAACTGATTTAAATGTTCATTTATCCATTAAAATTAGTGCTTTATATTTATTTCTCATTGTTTTCTGTATGTAAAACTATAGTATTTATTCTTGATTTTTTTTTTATGAATATTTTTGGGTGGAACGGATTAATTGAATTTACATTATTTCTTATAGGAAATATTAGTTTGACTTTCGGCCAGTTCGAGTTGAGGCCTAGCTCCTGAAACGGATTACGGCCGAAACTCAGGGGTCCACTGTATACACACACACACATACAGTAAACCGTCGATCAACCCTTTTGGAGTCGGTCTCATTATATAACGGTTTGAAGCCAGTGTCAGTCCCGTAGAACAACGCCATGAGCTCCACTCACTCAGGTAAACTGAGTGGTAAATTTGGGCCTAGATATGAGAGAATGGGTAATGCAGTTAGTGTGCACCATATAAAAAAAAAATCCTGCAACACGCAATGCGCGAGAAAAAACTGACCGTGTTTTTGGTTTAAAAAACTACGACTTTGCAGTGCATTTTTGAATGTTTTTTTGGGATTGTATTCTCGTTTTTTTGCCTCATTTTATAGAATGAAGATATATTACAGAAATAGAGATGATTTTGATTGGTTTCAGGACTGAAAGTAGCTTGAAATTACCAATATTCCAGAGAACACAAATGACGTCGTTTGTCCAATACGCATCCAACTGGCCAGTCTAATACACATTTAGGAATGCACTGACATTATTTATACAATTATTACAATAATGCAGTAGTCTGCATAACAGTAAATCTTTTATTTTTTGTATGAATAAAATTTCAAAATTGAAAGCAAGCGTAATATAAGAGGGACCTGGAGACGTGACTAAGGAACAGAGGAAATATATTTTTTTGCCAGGAATGTCTACATTGTTTATTCTGGACCCTAATTTTAAACTGGCAATTTTTGAATTTTGTATGAAATTGGCCAAATTACTGATTTCTGATCACTTTATTGGGTAGTTGAAATAGGTAAATGGGCAGTTTCTTGTACTCAATTGATAGAATAGAAGGAATACCAGCAAAATTGCTATTAGTCTGGTTGACTGGAACAATGGAATTAGCCAAAAATAGGGGGCAAAGTGGGTGAAATCTCCGATGCGTGGTAGTAGTGGCGGTGGCAGCGGCAGCAGCAGCCAGTTGAAGACTAAGAAAGAGGAGCAATGCAAGGAGCTAGGGGCCCACAAATTGTAGTAACAAAAACAGAGGGGGGGGGGGGATGATAATAATGGACCAAACACTCAAGGCAGAAGAAAGAAAATGCAAAGGAGAAAGAGGAAATGGGAAGAGGGAAGAGAAAAAAGAATCAGGTTAAGTCACAGGTGTTCTAAAGTTTGGAGCATTTTACAATGTAATGGGAAAGGAAGGCATCTACAGAGAAAGCCAGGACTAAGATTCATACAAGTTGTGTATAAGGGAGGATTCAACCAGATGGCAACAGTGAAAGTTAGAAGTAGGGTAGACAGTTTTAGCAGAAGAACAATCAATAGGATGATTGTGATCTCTGACATGACAGAAAAGAGTATTGTTGGTGTTGGCAAGCCTAACACTACTTTTGTGCTCCGAGTCTGTGAGAAAAACAGCCAGTTTCTCCAAAGTACTGAAGAGGACAGAGGAACAGAAAATAGAGTAGACACCACAAGCATCTATAGAGGGAGATGAGGTATGAACTAAATTGGCGCAAAGAGTGTTAGTCTGGCGAAAAGCAAGTTTGATGTCTAAGGAATGGAGAGAGTTGTTGAGATTAGAAAGACTGGAAATATAGGAAAGGCTGAAGACAGGAGTTCCCAGGAGTAGAAAGTTTGGGTGAGAAGAAAGTCCATTTAGCATGCGAGAAGGCAGTCCATGAAATGGGAAGGGTAGCCAAGATGAGAAAATGAATTTCTTATTCAAGGAATGAGGATCACAAATGCAGAGAGCATGGAGAAAGAGAAATAAGAACACTTTTCTTGACAGAGGAAGCATAAGAAAAGTAGTGAATGTACATGCCACTGCCACTGTGTATAGGCTTGCGATACACAGAAAAAGCAAAACATGTATTTGAGAGGTGGACATGAACATCAAGGAAAGGAAGCAAAGAATTAGATTCCCATTCATCTTTAAACTTAATGGAAGGGGCAAGATTATTAAGGTTGGAAGAGAATCGAGTCATGAGGCCAAAGAGCAAAGATGTCATGTATATAGCAGAGCCAGAGTGAAGTGCAGTGCTCCTCTTAGTCTTTGACTGACTGACTACTACTACCTGTCTTCTTCATTTCCTACTACCTCTTTTGTCCCGTCCTGTCTGCTGGCCTATATATACTCCCTCCTCCTCTCCTTTCTGTTAGTGAGACTTTGTAAATGGTCAAAGTTGGACCGAAATATCGTCGTAAGCTCCCCTCTCCTATGTGCGGGTTATATGTGTATTGTTCCAGTCACAGTATTGTGCATTTTTGTTATTTACTATTTATCAAAGGGAGCCGAGATCAAAGTGCAGATTCTACATAAGCGAACCTGGTACCAATAATGCAGATCTACATATGAGACAGTGAAAGGGTTAAATTCTGAGGTTTTCCTTTTACACATCAATGGATCCATAACAGTACCATCATGATACAGCAAATGCTTCACACAATGATATGTCTCGCCACTAGTTTTTGCTTTATCAACTTTATAAACATTGCAGATATATTTACATCGCTTCTTTTGAAGTGAAATTTCATGTCATATCTCTCACTCCAAATACTTTTTTCATAACAAAGAAAATGTCCAACTTCTCATTTAGTCTTCAGTACTCTTAAAACTGCCTTCACAGACAAATCTGATTTTTCAATTACCTTCGTATCAGATTTTTCACCTTAATACGAGATGGTAAAAATAATTTTTCCTCGTACCATGAACATTTTCCAGTAGTCTACAAGCTTCCCATTCACATCTTTATAAATTGATAGGCAACATTTATCCAAAATTCCCACTTCTAGCTAAGTTTAATCTCAGCTGTAAAGATTTCAGCATTATTTTATATGGACTATAAGCTGTAAGCTAACATCAGCAAGTGCTAAAAATGATTACCTTTGGATTCTTCTACTTGTGCATAGCCATCTAAAGAGACTAGTAATGATTTTGACAACCAAATACAGGAGGGCTCCACTTTACAGCACTTCACTAATGAAGCAGTTTTCAATTATACTCTTTCTTCATTTATTCAGACTTCCTACAATAAATATATTAAGTAAAAGGACACAAATGCAACTAATGTGACATTTTATTGT